>VWZD01002452.1:201988-290634 GCA_013396695.1 Sakesphorus luctuosus
CCCATTGAGACCTGAAAGACAGTGTGAGACCTTACATCACATGCTGACTTGTACACTTTGTGACCCAAGTGCCTAGAAAAAAAAAAGAAGAAAAAAAATCTAATTATAGCACAATCTTTTCTAATCAGCAACAATGTATTTCAGTCTTTGAGATTCTAGGAAATACTTTTTTTAAGAACATTTCTACCTAATGTAAGAAATAAATCAGTAATCAAGACTGTATTATTATGGTAAGTGTCCACTTGCAACAGTACTGACTACAATCTCACTTTGTTCAAATATCAGTTACTCGTTTGAATTGTGAGTCTGAAAATTTGCCTGATCATTAAAAGTCTCTCCAGTATATAAAGAAAAAAATCTTTTCCTCCTCTGTATTTAATAGGGCATTACTGTTGGGAGATGGGTGGAAGGGTAAAAGGGACTTTACTTGAGTTATTTGCATTATCTTTGCACAACACACATAACCTCCCGTATTAGCCTGTCCAAAAGACAAATACATGCAAACAAAAAAACCCCTACTGTTCCTGTGAAGATAGTGTATTCATAGATCCACCAGTGCTATTACAGGTCATAGTCCAGGGCTCTAGAATAATTTTCTTAGAGTTCTTGCAGTTCTAGCATAGAGATCTTGGTGGTGGAAAGCTTCTGGCTGGATAGCCCCTGCAGCACTGGAGGGACTCTGGGGGGATATGGACTGGGCAGAGCTCTTTCTATGCTGGAGATCTAATTTAAGGCCAGAGGCATACACCTTCAGTGGCACTGAATACTACTTAACAACTTATTCCAGGTCAATCAAATGTCAGTGTTCAAAATTCAAAGGCTGGATTTAAACTTGCAAACGGCTCAAGTTAGGAAGACTCTTCAGAGAGCTAAGTGGGTGCAAAGAACTGTCTGTCAAGATTTTTGCTCTGGTTTGGAGTCTTCAAGGATGGAAAAAAAGAAAATAGTTGTGTGATATATCAAACACTGATCCTGATTCATCCAGAAATCAAGACTGACACATAATAGGGAAATTTGTGTCCTGGTTCAAAATGAAAAATCACCACTCTTTCTGAAGCAAAATAAAAATTCACATTCAGATATGTTTTATAAATATTCAGGAAAAGGGCCAAAGATTTTGATCTGGCACCTTGTGCGTTTGTCTCTGTGCAGCAACAGAAGCAACCTCCTATGGCTGTAGAGAGGAACTGGTGCCAGCAAGACTCCAAATCTCTTTGCTTTTAGCAGCAAAGGAACTGGCAGTAATGCTCTGTTCCTGCTACGATGCACAAGTGACAGACACGGCCTGCCGTACATCCTAACTCATATGCTGGCCTGCAGAATTGCTTTCTAGCTGCTGCTTTTCTCAAAAGTGATGTTTTTCTTGTGATTCCCAGCTGTGAAGGGGCAGCATGCGTTAACAGCAATCTCTGTGGGAGTGGTTGCAATTTACATGAGATGAAAAACTAACACTTCCTCTCACCACCTCCAAGTTCTCCAGAAGCCAAACAAATGCAGCACCCAGTCCCTCCAACAGATCTTTCTAGTTCCCAGAGCATTCAGTTACTCCAAATTATCTTCATCCTACAGCTACCAATCAAGCCTAGCAAAGATTTCCTCCCACAGACATATACATCCCACACCTGTGGCAAGTCATGATACCAACCACCTACTGATATACTCCCCATATGTCTGCTTGGTTTTCCAAGGAAGACAGCTACCAGCTTTCCTGTTCCACACATATGGGTGTGTTCTGAATCCTACCCTAACACTACACTTGCAGGTTGAGTTAATTAAAGGCTAACACTTTGCATATACCAATCTGCAACGTGCCTCAGTGAGTTTGAGAAAGTATCCCATGTAGAGCCACACAAACCTTGGTAGCTCTGCTAACAGCAGAAACAGATGGCAACAGTGTATTCCAAATGATCTTAAAGAAAAGCTCATGACATGGGAACAGGATTTCAGTTGCTACAAATGCTGTAGGCTAGGATTTCAGATAGATTGTTGAAAAACATCCTCAAGTCCTCAAGGTATAGAAAAAAAACCCCTTGCCAGATCAGATATCTGAAGTTCTGCTCACAGCTGTTCCTGGGGCTATGGGAGAGCAATTCTTCTCTCTGCTTTCCTTGGCCAGGTTGCTCTGCTGAAAGAACATTATGTCTTTGCTTCTTCTTGTCCTTTGGCTTTTCTTCAGCTTCCATTTCTCATATTGTCTCTGCTTCTGGCTCTGATATTTAGAGATACTCGGAGATCTTAAAAACTAGAGAATGGGCTCAGATGATACTTTTTCCAAGTGGTATTTGGGTGTGACTAGACCTCAAATGTGCCAACCTCTTGGTGTTGTTGCTGAGGCTAAAGGTACCCCACTAGTCGGGATTGTGTATGAATTGGTGCAAGAAAGGAGAAAGGGAACAAGCTATTAACTGAGCAAGGACATGGATTATTCATGGCTTTGACAGATTTTGGAGCTGGCTCAAAATGCTGTCAATTGCCAGTGGTAAATAGCCAAAAAGTGAAAAATGAGCTTTTTTTAGACTGTGTCAGCAGTATCAATCACAGCAGTATCCAAAAATCTTGAAATAGATAGAGCACATTTCTGGCTGATGAAGTTCATGCAGAATAAATTTAAAATGTGCATAAAAATAAGGATATATCACCTTAAAGTTTTTTTGCCATAGAGCAATGCCAAATGCACACTTTTGGCCTTCATTATTTCAGTTCAAAAACCAAACTAAACCAAACCCAACCAAAAATAAGTATTGGAAAATTTCAGGATCTGCCAGGCACTTCAGAAATGGCTCTTAAATTGTCTGTTTCTGAAAAACAGACAAAGAGCCCTTATAAACTAATGTGGAGGTCCATATAAGGGACATAAAATTGACAGAATACTCATGATGGGTGTGAATGTTCGGGCAGAAAGTTTTTTTATCAGAAGTTATGAAACCTGTACTTTTAACTTCAATGCAAAACCAGCACATTAATGACAGTCCATACTGGGATTTCCTAGGCTTACTGTTGTGTGAAAAGAACCAATAACAGTGATAACCATGAACATTTAAGGAAATATTATTCCTTAGTTCTTTGTCTGGGGCTTGGAGAAAGATGGAGAGTTCAGTGCAGTTAGAATGGGGACTGTGTTAATACAGGGTACATGCTGATAATCTCCAGTAATAACAGGACTTTGAATATTCCTTTAATATATAGTGGAGACATTTTCACAAATTTCAAGTTGACCTCATTGCATTTCTTTAGGGTTTTTGGGGGTTTTTATTTGTTTGGTTTTTTCTGCTTAGTAACCCATAAACAATATCTTACTCTTAGTTTGAGAAGTATTTAGGCAAATTCCTATGGTCAGTAATGGAAGACCTGATCCTGCAAAATTGTTTTTGTGTCTGTTAGTGAATAAATTTCTTGCTCCTTACTATATGCAATATAATATACTAGTATACAAATTTCTACAGCCATATACATACAGTATAAAAATCTGATTAGAGTGTTGTCTCTTTTTACTTGCAGCTATATTAAAAAGCATATTATTAAATTATTATACTAAAAAATTCAGTTCCTACAAGTCCTATGCTAAAAATAATTTTGAATCCTGTATGGGAATTCTTATCTAAATGAATGCAAGTAATTAACTTCATATTCTAACTTCAGTTTCACATGAAAATCCAATGAGCTTCAGTGGGAACTGTAGACCTAGGACAAAAGTTGTTCACAGTGACTGACAGATTAATCAGCCATGAATTGTGCATAGAGACTGCCTGGGAAACCAGGTGTGGTAGTTTGGGACTTAGTTTTAAGTAAGCCTCAGTTCAGCAGGCCCAGATAGTATGATGTAGATTAGAGGGGACAAGCATCACATGGCTGAAGCAACCAAAGAGATATTTCATGTCATCTGACAGCACAGAAAGTATAAAAGCAGGTGTAGGAGGGACTTTAGTCAGTCACCTTCATGGCTAACACTGAGTGAACATGTTATCACCACATCAGTAGTGTTAGGCCTTACCACCACTCCACAGCTGTTTGGTTCAGGAAGTACACAATTTTTTTTTTTGTCATTGGTTTTCTCCTCTCTTGGTGAGTGCCTTTTAGGGGGAGCCTGTTGGGATGTTTTTGTGGTCTGGATGGTTGGAATCTGTATTATTTGAGTGGGCAACTTGGTGGTTGTTGTTGTTGTGTTTTCTACATTTGTATATACATGTGTTATATCATATTCTATTTTTAATTTTCTCTCTTCTATGCAAACCANCATGGCTAACACTGAGTGAACATGTTATCACCACATCAGTAGTGTTAGGCCTTGCCACCACTCCACAGCTGTTTGGTTCAGGAAGTACACAATTTTTTTTTCTTGTCATTGGTTTTCTCCTCTCTTGGTGAGTGCCTTTTAGGGGGAGCCTGTTGGGATGTTTTTGTGGTCTGGATGGTTGGAATCTGTATTATTTGAGTGGGCAACTTGGTGGTTGTTGTTGTTGTTTTTTCTACATTTGTATATACATGTGTTATATCATATTCTATTTTTAATTTTCTCTCTTCTATGCAAACCATAAAAGCTTGCTATTTTAAGTGTTAGTTCTGGGGATTTTTTTCCTCAGGGTTGGGGAGCGGAGGGAGATGTCTCTCTGTGTTGGGCAGTTGCCATTTTGCCAGCTCAACCTAGGACATGAGGTTTTCATCCAAGGCCAAAATTTGGTCCTTTTTACAGTTTGGAAGTTTGATTAAGTTGGGATTAATGTATTAGTGAAAATGCTGAGAATAGCTCTTCATTTATGGCAGCTTGAAAATTGATTTGCTGTCCATCTTCATTTGAAACACTCTTCATGAACCCAGAGGGATCCAGCTGATGCAGCAGTGTTGTTGCACATCTTCAGGCCTGTGCAGAGCTGAAGTGACAGGTCATGGGGTGAGCAGTGTGCTCCACAGCAATCTGCACCATCACCACAGTCCCTGCAGCAGCGCCCAGCCTGGGATTCCACTCAGCTCCCTCCACCCAGCCATGGGACTAGGGCAGTGTGATGAAGAGGTTGCTTAGTGGTGCTGAAGTCCTGGACTTTCTTCCGTACCGTTAACTTCCTGCATATGCTCCCTTGGTATTTATCTCTGGTGAACTCTTGCTATTCCCTCTGCCCTTGCTCTGCATGCTGGGGAGGTTAGGGATGCTCCCATTCCTCTCCTGACCCATCCAGTATCTTCCCTGCCTCCTCTATGCCAAGTGTGCATATGCTGCAGTAGGTTCTTTTCTTTCTTTCTTTCTTTCTTTCTTTCTTTCTTTCTTTCTTTCTTTCTTTCTTTCTCTTTCTTTCTTTCTTTCTTTCTTTCTTTCTTTCTTTCTTTCTTTCTTTCTTTCTTTCTTTCTTTCTTTCTTTCTTTCTTCCTTCCTTCCTTCCTTCCCTCCTTCCTTCCTTCCTTCCTTCCCTCCTTCCTTCCTTCCCTCCTTCCTTCCTTCCCTCCTTCCTTCCCTCCTTCCTTCCCTCCTTCCCTCTTTCTTTCCTTTGCCTGCCCTTAATCTCTCCCCTCCATGTCTGAGGGGCATACAGAGCCAACAAGGCATGGAGCTGAGGCTGTAGCAGAGCTAGAAAGTGTCACGGGCTCCCTGGAAACACAAATTGATCTACAAATAGTTGTGAAGAGTCCTGAAGCTCTGGCTGTGCTAAATTTGCCAGGTTATTTATCCTGTCCAGACACACATTTAAAAGAGGAACCTTGTCAAATTAAGGAGAAAGGGCCTTGTGCTCTTTTGATATTGGCTGATATATATATAATGTGCATTTGATATAATTTAACATATCTAATAATAATTATATTTCTACAGCCTGTTTGTTCAAATTATTATAAAAGGCTTTTGCAACTAGTAGTTATGTCTTAGAAATCTCTTGTGAGTAGCACCTTCAATTCATGACTGAGGAAATATAAAGCACTTAGAAGAAAACTTTAATGTTTTTTTCTCCTAATTTTAAAATTGAACAAAACCAGTATTTTCTTTAAAATGAATACCACAGAGACATGAATACCATAAGTGGAAAACACTATGGAAACTAAGGCAAATATTGTATATCTGAGATTTTTCATTTTAGACATAACCTAATATTTGGATGATAAGCATAAAGAAGTCTAATAAAATGCTAGGTAGTTGTACACATATTATTAGATAAACAAATAATTAACTGTATCTTTTTTTATTAGACTATGTCACTGCAGTTTGGTGTGTGGCATAGAACCAAGTAATTAAAAAAGAGTTGAACTGCATGCACCACATTGTCCCAAGATAAAAATCAAAGCTCTGTCTCTTCCAAAGCAAATTACTGCAGAAAACAGTTACAGGGACTATCTTGGTCAGAGCAGTAACGTACAGTGACATTCTTCACTGCTACAGAAAATCAGTACAATTTCATTACCCTGCCTTTCTGCAGGCCAGCTTGATGCACTTACACTAAAGTCTCTATCTCTTACCTGTTTCTTAAAAATGCTTGCTCTTTATGTCTTCAGGGTTCTACTCTAATTTTAGCAATAAAGAACCCTCTAGCTTTATAAAACAACTCATTTTAGTATTGGCTTACTGTATTTTTTTCTAGTATTAAAAAAACAAGACAACCTTGAAATAAATTGTAGTTTGGTTTAACAACTTATCCAATGTCATGCAAATCCTATAATATCTTTGCTTACAAATTATTTTTTTCTCTGAGTTTGCTGCTATCTTAAATAAGAAGCCTGGTTAATTCTGCTGCTTGTTTTACTGTTTTGATAAGGCCATAAGGTGATGAACATTTCATGAAGGACAATAATGAAAACACACCACTAACCCTGAGTTGCAGCAACATAAACTGAGATAGGAAGCAAAAATAAGAAGTGTGGAAGGCTGGAGGAAGGAACAGTGCCCCCACAAAATGGCTCTACAGATAAGAGAAACAGTCTCAAATTAATCTTCTAGATTATTATCATTGCAGTGGTTCATACCACATAAGGCTAATGATTATTCTTCACAGTGAGTGGAGATAGACTAAAAGAAATAATACTTTTTTCCCACGTATACAACCATGTAATTTAGCAACCCACTTTTACAAAATCTTCTGGTTGGCTTTGCTCTCAAAGTATTTTAGCTAGATCTCAGTCTGTTTTAAAACAGTGGTCTAATTTTCTGACTTCTGTTTGCGTGTGTCAGATGTATTGCTCACATCAGTATGAGGGACTAGCCTCCTCTGTAGGAAAATTATTTAGTAGGGCACAGCAGGGCAAAGTTCCACATGCTGTTCTTCATTATAATTCAGTACTTAACTGGAAAAGCCACTCCTCAAAGTAAAATGTAGTTCAATTCTTTAGGCTGTTTTGCCTCTCTGTGTTGCTGACAGATTCACCAGTTATCAGAACTTAAAGCCAGTATTTTCTTTTATCTTGTGCAAAATATAACAGTAGCAGTGATACTCATCCAGATTGTGATCAGGTGAGTTTCCTGACCCTATTTTAAACTTTACAGACCTTGTGGTGTTTTGAAAGGAAAAGATGGGAAGTGTAGCTGTACACATCTCTTGGCCCTTAATTTGAGGCTGGTTTTCAGCTAACTGATAAATAGCTGTCAAGTTCAGCAAGTCTGCTTCTTCATGGAGGGGAAACTAGTAATATGAAGTCTAATAATTTTCTAAGCATAACTTTTTATGTTTACACACACAAGCTCACTCTTAGTAAATGTGTTTTTTGGCAATTGTTCCCTATATCCTTCAAGAAAGCTGTATCTCATGGACCACAGAGTAGTAACATACAAGGAGATCTAATTATCTGATGTTAATTAACCAACAATAGCTGCATAAAAGTTGCATGTCATGTGTACAGATCGAGGCTTGTGGCCAGCATTTGCTCTGTACAGATTTTGCTTGAGAGGAAGGGAATCAAAAGTCTCTTTATAGCTCTTATCTTCCAGCCCAACCAGAACAATCCCTGCAGTGGTCACAGCAGAGAGAAGGATACTTATTAAATCCTTCCTGCATGCAAAAACCCTATTCCTGTTTATGTCAGACTGACTGGAGGTGCTGTGAAAGAGCAAGGCAAGTTCCTGCTCTACAACTAGGCTGGCTTATAGACATAAATCTGCCTTGTTGTTATCACTCCATGTAAGCCATTATCTGTCCCTTACGTGCCCCAAATCAGTGCACACTGCCATAATAATGCACCTGAAATACAAGTGTACAGGACAGACAATATTTAATATCACTGAATACTGAAGAGAGCCTGCTGTAATACCTCTCAGTCTCTCTTCAGACAAATACTGCAGTGGTGAACGCCAGCTTGACATAGTTGTGTTTCTCCCTCTGGGCTCATAATAGCTCATGCTACTGGTCCACATGCTCAAATACATTCAGAACCTGGAAGATACACACTTACACTTCTTCTGTTTTCCCCCCAAAATTGGGTTACACTGTCGTATTTCTTCTTTCCTGCTTTGTCTCTTTTAGATTCAGTGTGTTCCAGGAACTTGTGAACATTGTTTTACTTTGGGTTATGCTTCTGGTAAAAGTCACATACCCTTAACTGAAATAATTTATTTTGCTGCTCTTGTATAATATGATTTACTTTGCCCTTGTGTTAGAGCTGAGATGAAAGCAGACACTACAATAGCCACAAGCATTTTGATAAAGGGAATCCTCTTGTTACAGCCAGAGAGGGGTTGCTTTCAGCTCTACCCTTGATATGTGGCACCACTCTTACTTCTTACATAATCAGAGCTTGAAGAAATGAGCTAAAATGCTGGGAAATAATGAAATTCATGACCTAGAAAAAAAAGAAGAACAGTGAAATTAAACTAAACATTATGTGTACCATAGTTAAAGCAACCTGGAATGACAAGATTTTTAAGCTGGCAAAGCCTCAAGAAGGAACTTAATTTCCATACATCTGATGTGTCAGTTTTGATTTGTCATTGTTATATGTATTATCCTGAAGCCTCTAGCCAAGAAGAGCAACCTCCACTTTTCCATGTGAACATCAGCTCCAGGAGAATCCATATAAAGTCAATGTTCCTCATGCTGTTCAAAAATTAGGTCTTAGCTGAAAAGAAAGAGAATGGGAGAGGGATTTGTTGTACCATGTAGCTTTATATCAAAAGTGCAACATGCATTATGTACATTATTCACAATGCTATTACTGAGTCTGTACTGAGGCTTGTCCATGGAAGAATGAAATTTGCTACAGATGACCACCAGTTACATGGTGCAACTTTTTTATGTTAAAGAGTAAAACTCTTTTTCAAAAGTTATTTTAATGAACTATGTATAAATTACTAAAAGGGATAATTCATTTGCATATGGGATTGATAAATTTTCAGGAATAATTAATCTGATTAAGTGTATAACGTAATAGTTCTAGTCTGTGATTCATCTAAAATACACCAAGCAGCATGAGATTCTTGTACTCTGACTGTTTAAACACTGTGTGCCAAGGCAATGGCTTCTTTTATTTCCTATCCTCTTGTGCTGAGGACAAAAGCAACATGTCAGACATATTGTCCTCAACAGACTCTTTTTTAGTATGGAAAGCTGTGACTCTAATGTCCCATGAGTCCTTTTGTCAGCAGAGAGTTGGTTAATTCAGTACCTTTTCCTGCTAAGAAGTGTGGACTTTTTTTCAGAGTGTTACAAATGCCAGTTACATAAGCACAAAAGGGGTGTGGTGAATTTACTTTGGATGTGGTGTCCTCTCTATGCTTTGTAGGAAGTCAATGAGCTTAATCACTCTTCTCAATAAGGCCAGAAGCCTTTAAAGCCTCCTGTGATGTCAATAGGGGAAGAAGATATCCATTCCAGTGAGATGAATTGCAGCTACACACAGACATCTTCTCTGGGGAATGTGGAGGATGTCTTAGAAAAATTACAGCTTATATAAGCATAATTTGAATGCATGGTGTGGCACCTCTTCTTTTCTCTTTATGAATTTGTTTTATGGTAACAATGAGAAATATTTCCTTTTCTTCCTCCTTCTTTCATGGATTAAGAACTTGGAATTGCTTCTTTTATATATGAAGTATTTTTAAAATATTTATCTAACTACCTAAACCAGATTTATTTTAAGGAGAATGACCATCTTGACTATAAAAAGCTGCAGCATTTTTTTTTGCATCTCTTACAGTAATAAAGAAAAATTTCTGAGCATAATTGAAATTATGTCAATATAGAGTTATCTCATTGATACCAAAAAGAAAAAAAACCTATGTGTTAACTGTCTCACTTGATCCCTGTAAGAAATTTTTACCAGTTTTTGTGCAGCTCTCCAGTTCTTACTGATGTGGATGGAGGACTTCATCCTGCTTTACCAGGATTTTAGGCATGGTCGAGGAGCCATGATAAAGATGCAAGTCTAGCAGCGTTGACTGACAGAAGGAGGGAGAGTGAGCTCCTGGATTGCTTTTGGCATTTATATTGCATCATTGTGTTTGCTTAGAGGAGAGTTAGATACATGCCACTATGATTGTGTACTGTGTAGCACTTTTAAAACTGTACTGCATGTAAGGGAGTGCTACATGGCTTGTGCTGCTAAATTCCTGGGGTAAACCATGGTTTCCAAAGGCAAGCATGCTTAGAATTGCCCTTATTTATTGCTCTGGTCTTCAGATATTGTGGAGCATGGTAACACAAAGGCTCAAATTACATAAAAATTTAGGTAAACATTTTTTTTCCTACATGTAATATCTAGGACATATTTTTGCCTGGACAGGTGTATATTTTGGTTTGTAACAAATTGAATAAGAAAGGCAGCTGTAATTGCTCAGTGCTTTAAGCAAACCCACTTTTTATTCTTCCTAAAACATCTCTTTGTAGGTTGGAACTTGAATGTTTTCTTGAATGTTAAAAACTTTATGAAGGACATAATTAGTAACACAGGGGCATGCTGCCACTGCCAGTATAAATAAGGGCTAACTATGTCTCAAATTCTAAGAGGGAAAGTATTCACTGTATCATGTTACATGTTCTTAGTTTGCGTCAGCTGGAATGACAAACCAGAATGTCTACAACTCATCTTTGTGCAAGTTTTGTGTTACCTTGGGTGCTCTGCATGCTTTGGCAGGCCTGCCAACATACTCCAATTCCATCAGAAAAAAAGCTTCTCTTTGGATTTCAGATTTGAGATAGATTGGGTGGAATGGATCTAGAATATGGTACTTAGTAAGATGATTACTCCTATAATTTAAATAGTGATAGAATTCCTAGAGAAGCTTGAAAATGAATGAAAATTAGAGAGAGAGTGGGAAATAATTGTCTCACAAAAGAAAAAAAAAGGGAATTTAAATTGAATTACTATTGAAATCCCTCCGAGGGCTTTCTATTTATCTTATAACAGGCAGGATGAGTATCAAAACCTTTTAAAATTTAGGTATAATCCAGTATAACTGCACAAGATTCACTGTTCATACTTCTATCCTGATGCTGTAGGATGAACTAACAGAAACGCTAAATAACATTTGGAGAATAACTGATGTTTCAGATGATGACATTACCTTTATATATTTTTCCAGAGAAGTGATGTAGGTTATTCTAGTCCACTAAGACAACATTTCCATGGGTAATTTACCTTCATAGACAGCAATGAGTTTTAAACAGAAACTGAGCTGAAACACAGCAGGAAAAGGGTATTTTTCACTTGCAACTACATTTGAAAATGTTTCAGACATATTGTCACTTGATTCAAATGATGTTCAGGGTTAAAATACCATTCCTTTACCATAGCAATCAAACAGTTGTAATGCCCATTATTTTCACAAATATAGTTTTGGCATGTTCATTCTCTCTTCCAAGGTTTTTTTCATAAGGCACCAAAGCTAATCTGCTGTGAGCCTTTTAAGATTTGAGTGGAAGGTCATGATATCAGCTCTTGAAAAGATGAGAGGCAAAGCTTTGCTTATAGCTCTTCACAGAACAATGATGACGTTTCTTGCATGTGAGGTGTATTTCTTTATTACTTACTCTGCTTTGAGGTCTGGTTGGAGCAACGTGGTGAAGAAATGCAGTAATTTCTTTAGTAATTTCATTTGTTGACTCAAAACATGGCTTTGGTCATGTTATTAATCAAATTAGTTACGGCATAATTGTGCTGCAATCATAATTATACTGTATATACACAATGTATACAACACTTGTTTTTTAATTGCTATAGTTCATACAATCTGCAGTAAAGCTGTGGAGCTTCTCATTCATAGAAGCTCAAACTGCAATGAAACTCAGGTTTGGGGTGGGGGAGAGGGAAAGCCAGCTGAAAGAACGAACAGATGAAAAGTAGACATACAAAAAAGCCTTCATGTTTTCCTTCTTTATCTCAGTTCAGTAAGGTTTGATTTTAGTCTGAGAGCGCCAAACTTACCTGTTCTTTTTCACATTCCCTAACCCATGCACCACCTCAGCCCCCTGTCCTCCAGGAGATCAGGTGTCTGTGCATGGGCCTGTGGATGTGTGTGTGAGTGAATGATGGAGAGTGAAGGTCAATCCAGACAAGCCAATGAGCAGCTGAAATGGTCCATGAGCAAGAGGTGGGGAGGTCCCCAAGGCAGCTGCAGGAAAGCAACTGAAGTGAGCACTGATTCTTGCCTGAACCTGCAGATACCACCATATCCAAGGTGAGGTCAAAATCATTCTCTCCTCTTATATTTTGTTAATTAACATTTTAAAAGGTCATAGAATGTTAGAAGACAAGATACTACAATGAACAAAGAGTTACTCATACGTCGTGATAGTCCATATCAATGAAACCTCAATAATAGCAAGCATTGAAGCACATTGTTATTGCAGAGAAACAGTGCAGACAAACCCAGTTCCTACACAGAATGAAGTTGCAAGAACTTCATTTTTTTTATAATAAGTTTTTTCCCAACCCTAGGCACATCTAGGGGAGATATGGCAAAATTCTGGGTTTTTGCTGCTACCTGACTTGTCTAACTCTGTTCTGTCACTTTGAATCCCACGCTTATCAGGAAATGACAGATTTTTTCACAGGCAAACACAGGCCAAGAAAAACAACAACCACTAAAACAGGGGAAGAGGGAAGATTCATAAGATCACTCCAGAAGTATTATTTAAAAGATTCTTTTCCTGTCAAGAAATAAACTTTTTCAGGGACAGTATGAACCCAGGTACAACGTCAGAAGCTGAACAATTGTTCATGTGTATAGGCCTGATATAACTATGAATAGGATGGTCATTTAATATCTTCTTTGTACAACACTGAAACAAAAAAATGCATCTAGCCCAACCATTCTTTGAGTTTTTCCTCCCATTGTAGAATCACTCACAAGGATATGTCTGGTTATGCAACACTGGATAAAACATGGTGGATTACTTCAATCTTAACTAAGAAAAGGTGTGAAAAAACTACACTGATTTTGCTAGAAAAAGGGCAAGGAAAAAAACTAGTTGATTCAGAGATTTTTGAAGTAAACATGTATGTTTTAGTTCTACAAATATGCACTGCAGTGTTTAGTTGTACCTGATCTCTGTGACAGAGAGACACAACTGCTAATGAAAGAAACTGAATCTTCTCTTCCTTTTTATAGTTTTCACATAAAAATAAACAACATACAGTAATAAAACAATTGCTAATTATGGAGGCAACTCAGAGTAAACAGAAGTAGAACTTGTAAGGAGTAAAAATATTACCTGTTTTAGTACTTAAGGCTATTAAGGAAATTACTAATGTCTCCTTCACAAAGACAGCATGCCCTGTAGAATCTAAAGGGGAAAATGAAAGATCCTTGACAGCTTTTCTTTCCCACCTGTACCTTTGCTCCTATTTACTCTGTCTGAGGTTTGGAACTTCTAAGCATTTTTTTTTCAGCATGGAGTTTAAACAAAGGGTATCAACTAAACCCATTTTTCCTCTCTTTCTTCATAGGAAATAAAAAAAATGCTCTTTTGATGGCTTCATGCCTGGCAAAATAATGCAGTATACTTGCCTATGTATCCTGAAGTCTTCTATCAGACTTTGCTGGACAAACACTGAGAATCTGAAACTATAAACGAATGTAGACATCCATCTGGAACTTTTGTTTGGTGGACAATGGATGATTGCAGCTGAAATAAAAGCATCAGTCACAATTTCATAATCAGTCTTTATTTATGTGTCTGTCTTTGATCTTCTGTAGGTAAAAAAAAAGGAGCAGTCCTGCACTTTTCATCCTGGTAATGATTTCCTAGCCATGACTTCTAAAGCCGTAAAATTTCACAAATTTTAGTTTCTACTAGCTTGACATGTTTCTATTGCCTAAGCAAAATTAGAACACATCAGAGAATGGCCTTGATTCAGAGAATAACCTTAATTCAACAGAAGTAAACACAGTTTTATAACCATTTGGTGTTTTCAAATAAAGGGATTTTGACAGCAACAGATATTTTTCAAAAGCTGTGATCTCATGTTAAATTTTTCAAGTTGTATGATAATTTTAGAGTGCAGAATCATGTACATCACTAATATCATGCAGAAACACATCACAAGCAAAGCTTGCTTCTTATTAAGTAAATATATACAGAATAAATATGGAGGAACTATCACAGAAACCCTTGATGACTTTTAAAAATGCATCTGCCAGTGCTATGCATCTAGTAAAAATGTACAGAACATTCTGAGATAGAAATGCAAAAATCCCAAGATGATGGAATTCATCCCTCTGGAAGTACAGCATATGTTATACTATACTTCAGTCAACAAATTGGCATTTCTGAAAAGACAGATGAAACTATCATTCCTAACATGTAACAAAAAGGTTTGATATAGCTTTAGAGCATGCGAGTAATTTTTAAATCTGATTTTAAATGTTCACTTAGAACCAGCAAAATTAAAAGAGTGTGGCAGAAAGGATTTTCTACAGTACTAAGCCTGTGTTTGTGTGCAATTAACATGTACAGCACAACTGACTGTATTAGGTTTATGTGGAAAGGTTTTGGTAGTGCAGGGCTGAGGGGTGGCTTAGTCTGGAAAAAAAGGAGGCTCATGGGATATCTTATCACTCTTTACAACTACCTGAAGGGATGTTGTAGCAAGGGGGGGGTCTTTATCTTTTTCACAAAGTAACAAACAACAGGACAAGAGGAAACGTCCTCAAATTGTGCCAGGAGTGGTTTAGGTTGGATATTAGGAAAAAAATTTTCACCAAAATGGTTGTCAACTTTGGAACAGGATGCCCAGGTTGAGTCTTCATCCCTGGAGGTATTTAAAGCACATGTAGATGTGGCACTCAGGGATGTGGTTTAGTGGTGGACTTGACAATGTCAGGTTAAAGGTCAGACTTGATGATCTTCAGGGTCTTTTTCAACATAAATGACTCCATCATTCTGTGAGAAGCTGCAAGAAGCTTCCCCCGTGTCTGACAGAGACAATGACAGGTGACTCCAAGACAGACCCACTGCTGGCTGAGTCTGAGCCCATCAGTGACAGTGATAGCACCTCTGGGATAGCGTATTCTATAAGGTGGGAAAAGAAAGCTGCACAACTTTATCCAGAGAGATGAATGAGAATATGAGAGAAACAGCATTGCAGACACACCAAGGTCAGTGAACAAGGAGGAAGATGAGGTGCTCCAGACACCAGAGCACATATTCCCCTGCAGCCTGTGGGGAAGATGATGGTGAGGCAATCTGTCCCTCTGCAGAGACAGCCTGTCTTTCTGCAGCCCATGGAGGCCCACGCTGGAGCAGGTTTGTTGGCAGGGCTTGTGGGCCCATAGGGGATCCATGCGGGAGCAGCCTGTTTATGAAAAACTGCACTCCATGGGATGGACCCCACACTCCTGGAGCAGGATAAAAGCGTGAAGAGGAAGGAGAGGCAGAGGCAACGTGTAATGAACTGACCACAGTCCCCATTCCCATTCCCCCGTGCCACTCAGGTGGAGGAAGTAAAGAAGTCAGGAGTAAAGTTGGGCCCAAATTACTTGTTTATGGAGTATTGCAAATTCTATATAAAACTCACGCTATCGGTGAGAAATACTGCTTTGACTAGATATTCCCATTGATACTAAAGTTTTTCTTCTGGGAAATACAGGCTGAGTCTTAGTGATATGACAACAGTGTGTGGGAATGAACAGCGTTTTTGACTAAGACAGTTCAATTCATACTAAACACATTTCCTGGTGGCATAACTTCACTTAAGCCAGAGAATCTACCCTGACAAGAAAATCACTGCTGCTTGCAAGAATGAGATACACACCTGACTTGATTTTCAGAAGCGCAGAACCTCTAACAACTTTCACTGTGACTGCTAAATTAAGTATTTGCAACTGGATTTAGGAGCTTCATTGGTGATGAAATTTCTCTGTCTTGTTCCTAGCATGGATTCTGATAAGACTTGTGCAAACTGAAGTATCCAAATATGTTAAGGATGGATGACCCAAGCTGCACCAAGAGATCTCAATTCAATTAAAGTAAGTATTAGTGAAGTCCAGGAGAACTGTGAGTGTTTAGTGTCTTGAAAAATAATAACACTTGGCTTTTAAATACCTGGTCTTTGTCATAAAGCTTGAGCATCATAGCTTTACATTGTGTATATGTATCATACATATATATTAACTTAATATTGTTCCTATATCAATAAAATAAACATTATCTTTCCCTGCTGCATCTCTGAGAACTATTGTGAGACAAAGTTGGTAAATCCTGATAAGAAGTTGTGCAACTCTCCAGAATTTTTTTTCTAAATTTCCAAGTACTCTTTGTTTAATAAAGCTCATCTGTCAAAGATTAAATGAGCAATGCCCAAGCAAATTACGTATGATTAAATATTAAAAACAAAGAAGAAATATGACTAGGCGAAAAAGCGTTTCGAGGGCACTCCAATGAATACACTTGATCAGGTATGATTTACTGACTAATTATTTTAATTTTCCATTGTTGGCAAGTGTCACATCATAATGTGGCCTTTGTTATCAAGGATATACACAAGGGCAAAGTATGTTAGCAAGGCAATATAATAGCTTATTTATTAATTGACAAGGTGGAGCATTCATTAAAAGACAGTTATTGCACGCGTATCTTAGAGTCATCTGTTTAACAACTGCTCACCTCCTACATCCCTGAGCCTGAAGCAGTGCCTAACTTATCTATGACAATGACAACAGTTACTCTTATATAATGGAACCTTCATGACACATACAAATAATCTAGAATATTTTAAATCTTAATTTTTGTCAGTAAGAAATATTTTCTGAACTCCAGTTCAAGAATAGCTTTATAGTTCCTGCAGTAACATTAAACACTGAGAACATCAGAGCTTCTTCCTTGAAATATTATTTCTTTTAAGAGAGTGCTGGTAGATGTGTAAAAGACCATATGTTTTCTCAAATCCAGGATCCATATTTTATGAGCTCATTAGTATGCTTGTTGATTCAACCAGAGTCTTTGTCAGTCTTTCAGATGTCACTGCTAATGTTTCCAAGGGTAAATAGCTTAGAAGCTTGAAGTCTTGGCCACTTTAAAAGGATGAGCACCAAAAATTCCATATTTTTGAGTGACTTGGGTGATGGGATTACTCGAGAGCTACAGATTACAGGCCTCTGTTATGAGTGCTAAATGCACCAACATCAGGGGGAGACTACAGACCTTGCCCAAGTGGCCCCACCAACCTTGTCTTCTTCTAGAGGAGGCTGATGGAGTCTGTTTTCTGTGGAACATGTCTCTTTTGACTATCTGTTTTCCCATGGCATTGTGACATTGGGAGTTACAACGCAAAGGCTGTGCTGCAGCACACCAGAATGGTATTTTCTAATGTGAAACCAAGGATATATCCTGCAACTGAGACACAAGCTTTACTCAGATAAGGCTGATGTATTGCATATGGCAGAGAAGGCTGAAGAAGAAAGGCCTTGGGAATCTGTAGCATGTCCCAGCTTCCAACAGCATCTTTGGGAACCTACAGCATATCCTCAGCTTGAACAGAGATTCGCAGGCATCTAGCCACTCAAGTAAAGACTTGGGAAGACAGAATTTGGGAATCTTGACTAGAAGAAGGCCCCATAGACTTTCAAGATTGTCAGAATGAAAATTTCATATGAATGTCTTTCTTTGGAAATGCAGAACCCTGTATCCTTAAAAGTCAGCTGGGAAACCACACTATATAGGAAATCCAAGGAAACCTTCTCATAATTTAATGGATTTGTCACATTTAGAGAATTTTCATTGCAATTTTTTTTTTGACACTGACAAATTAATATTTTTCACTGGAAAGGCCTTTTTCTTGATAAATACAATTTTACATATCAGGGAAATTCTGGTGGCAGCATTCATGGGACCATGTCACCACTAAGAATGGCCTAAGGTTGGAACTCGAATGTCTGAGCTATAGTCACCTAACAGTTCGGTTCACCTGGAGTTTACTATCTTAGTGAATGCTTTCAAAATGAAAATTTTATTGGATTTAGAAACTTTAGCAAAAGAGTTCAAAGAGGGACTGGCAGAAAGTAAATTGGGCATAAAGAGATCTTACGCATACCAGGCACAAATACACGAGCAAAGGAAAAATTTATGTCAGAAAATAGCCATTAGTGAAGCATTGTTTATTTTCTAAGTCAACCTAAATTTGCCAGCTGATGTTAACACTTTGTACAGTTTTCACTGTAATCATTGATTGGTCTTGAAAGACGCATACCTGAGTCCCTTTGAACAAACTTTTTCTAGCATTTTAGACCTTGAAGGTGTGTTTAAATTCCAAAAAATTAATAGCTCCCTTAAAATACTAGAGGTGGGACTAGAATTCTCTACATTAGAACTGCAGATGCCAGCTTCTTTTCACTTTGAAGTTCTGAACATCTAAAATAAGATCAAAGTGAATCTTTGGTAATGGAAGCATAGAGGAATTTTTTTCCTGTGTCAATTTTTCTGCTTATTAATTTTGCAACTACTACAGAATTCTTATTCCTTAAAAGCTATCTAGAACATGAAAGATTAGATACTAGTACAGATTCCAGAGGACAGATGGTAGCAAACACATACAACATATTTAGTATTTCATAGAAATGTCTTCTTTTCACTGCTTAAAGCACAATATTATTTTTAATAACAATACATTAATTGATTGTACAGAAGTCTTTATATTTATAGAGATCCACATAACTTCCAAAATTCAAAAGTCCTTTTTCTTTCAATTTGATTCTTATTACATAAATTCCCTATAGAGTTACACAAAGGACAAAGGCATTCCTGTAGCTAGATGCAGGGAAGCTACCCTGAGAGAGGTAGTAACTTCCCCAAATATCCAACAAATTCTAGCCTAAACAACCAGATTTTCATTCCAAATTTAAAAAAACAACAACAACAACAAAACTAAAACAAAAAACAAACAAAACAAAAAACCAACAAAACCCCCCCAAACAAACAACTAATCTCAGTTGAATACTTAGGCATCTATACTGTAGTTGGAGGTCATGCATGATTCATCATAGCATGATGCCCTCTATTCTGCTATTCTCTTTCACATTTTGGAGTTTCTTAAAGACACTGCAAGCATTCCCACTCCCTCCTTCTGAAGATGGCATGTACCATGAGCTCCATCAAACAGCAAATGCAGTCAGTTCAGACATTAAGGGATTTCTCTTACTCAAAAACTGCTGAAAAGCTTCCTATCCCACTAAAGGCCCAGCTAAACCCATAACACCTGGAAGATAACCATTTCAGATCTGGCATTAGAGGACACAGGTTCGCATCACTACCATCCAGCATCCAGCACTAAACAAGATAAGCATGTTCAGCTAAACAGTGTGTTATGCAGTGTTGACATCACTGAAAGGATATACAACCACATCCAGAGCAGGAACAGGCTCCGGACAGGACAAAAGATGCTACTGTCTGGGAAAACAGTAATAGTGTTATCGGTCAACATCACTTGACTCCTCAAAAAGTACCTAGATGACTGCCAAGAGCTGGCCATGCAAATACATACCAGCACTCTACAGGCCATTTGCAAAGCCAACCAAGACATGGGTAAGGAAGGGGTAGCCTATTTTCTAGGGCAGAGGACCATGTGGCCCAACTGGTCAGTCATCCCACTTAAGGATGGGCTTTTTTTGGAAATAGTTGGCATCCTAGTTGCACTCTGGAAGAGATTAAAGCACTTCAACACAAATATAAAAGCAAGCAAGGGTAAAACCTACATCCAATTTAGGTAACTACATCCAATTTAGGTAACCACATCCAATTTAATTCATGTAGTTGAGTAATGTAACAGTCATAGCTGCACTCTTGGCCTACCTCATTTACAGATACATATAGAACTTTGTCTCTCTTGCTTCATACCCTCAGTTGGTCACCTCTTGTTTCTCTTAGTGTATATTTCTGGAATTACACACATTTTTATTCCTCTAAACTATGGATATGAACCCTTGAACAGGAGGATGTTCTCTTCCATAATTGAGGCAGAGGAAGTTCTTCATCTGACAGGACGTCTCCTGGTACTCACCATTCCAAGCATGCAAATCAATTCTCCAGCTAGTAAGGAATCTACCATGTGAGAGTCATCACTCAGTTCTGACCATAACCTCTGGAATTTCTTGTTCTGCACTTACAAATGGCTTTTTCTCTGTCTGTAGAATATAATGATACAGGATTATACTAATGACATGCCTGTGGTCCTCCCTTCTTCAGATTAGATCATTAGGAAGTGCATACAGCAAAGCTGGAGTAAATGAAGGAACTCAGACTGGTGATGAAAACTGATAACCCTCCTGCAGTGAAGAGCTCAGATTTTTTTCTGATTTTTTTTCTGCTGCTGGATGTGGTAATGAATGAATGTCATTCGTAGTAATCAGAGGACACAATTCTTTTTTCCAAAATATTATTTATCAGAATGGTAAAAAAATCAGTGTGTGAGATGACTTTTTGATTCTCTAAAAAATGCAGCCATTCCATCTGGCCTTCTAAAAGAGAAAAAACTGACTGCTCTTCAGGGAACCTACGTACAATACCAAGAATACTAACTTGGGTTTTGAGAAGCAACAATTTTCTCCTCAGTGCTTAGCTGTAATACCATGTTTCTTCCCTATTCACAAGCATGTAAAGACTTGCTTCCAAAATACAGTAGAAAAAGCACTATCCATTTTCCATTTTCTCTCCCACAAGATCTGCGCTGTTGTTTGTTAGCAGTATAATGAACACACTGTAAGCTTAATACACAATTGCTAACATTTTGTAACCATTTTGTCAAGTTCTACTTACTACAGCAGCTCATAGTTTTTCAGAACAAAAGTCTTTCTCTTCTGTTGTTTTGGTATCTGCCTTAATGGTCAAAACAAGGTATCTAAGATCAAGATGAGATAGAATGAGAAGATGAGCAATAAGCATTTTGGGAGGAGCACAAGAAAGGTGAAGCAGGTACACTTCACTACCTGTTAAATTTATAGTTTACTTCTTATTGATGTACAGTTACAAGAAAATAAAATATCTCTCTTTCTTCCCTTCTTTGTTAATAAAAAGCTCCTTGTACCCTTTATCTCTGTAAAGCTAAGATAAAAATGTATATGTTTCCTTATATATTTAATTCAGTCTCAAGTATAGCAGAACTAGGGAAACAAAAATACTATTGATACATACCCTGTTAAAATTTTTGATTGAGAGAAGTTCTTTAAATGACACTGAAGAGTTGTCTCATACTTTCTGAAATGGGAACTAATGTGTCCATCAGTGTGGCACAGAACCAAAATCAATGACAATAGATTAACTTTGATATACTGGATGTAATGGTTACATTTTGGAAGGAGCATTATCTCAAATTGACTTTAGCCATGCTGCTAGAACAAATACGGCCAATACTTAGAAGTTAAATGCATTTCAATCCATTTAAATGAAATGCATTTAGTCAATACTACCAAACAAGCATTTTGCTTCAGCTGACAGAACTCCAGGACATCTCTCTGATGACTTCAGGTATGAACCTGTGTGAGGCACAAATAGGGTTCTTACTAATCCAACCAATGCTGAAGGCAGGTAAAATGACTTCAATAGAAGATTCAGTTGTTTAGTACCTTGGCTGTATCCTAAACAGAATTATATTACGGAAACTACTTAGGAAGCATTTCCAGATCCATTTTCATAACATGCAAGTCTTTTCTGATCTCCCCGCTATTCCCTAAGGCAAATATTATTGGATATGCTACAATTCTGGGATGGTGGTAAGATGTGCTGCCTCATGACATTTTAAGGAATATATGCCCATTTTTCTGTGTCCTCACTTTTCCCAGACATTTTTACAAATCCTGACATGGTTTTGAGATGTTTTATCCTCTGTGAGGAATGTTAATTGCTTTAGAAATAGATTACCCACTAGAGACAGAAGTGTGAGATAAATGAGCATCAAAATCCCTGCTTCATTCATTGTTTGAGGGGTAATTTCAAAATTTAAAGCTGTCTAAAGAGTTTGTCAGAGATAGCTGGGAGATGAAGAGGGCAGTCAGAAAAACCCTTAGGGAATTATTGCTATTTGGTTGAGCAGCTCAAAGTGCTATCAAACATTAGTGGAATAAGACAGTTTGACTTCATGAAGTGACAATCAGAAGGGGGCTAAGATGAGTTCACAGCTATGTGCCAGCCTTGAATTTAACCAAGCTCTTAATCTCAGTAAAGGATTTATTATTTTATTATTTTTCGTTGGCAGCAGGTCCCATAGATTGATTATGAACTCTGTTTTAACGTATTTCCTTTTATCAATTTACACCTCTCTGAAGAAAAAAAACCTGAATATCCAAAAATATTTATCTTTTTTTAATTTTGAAGTTGTCATAAGTGTCTCCTGCTTTAAAAGGGCCATCAAATATATGCAGATTCAAAAAATCAGAATTCTGACGAATGAAAAAATAAATTACAGAGTATTTTTTTTTTAGAGAAATACTGAAGATATTTGCAGTTAGCATCTATCTCTGCTGTATAACCCTGTTTGTGACAGACTCCTGGAATTTTCTGTGAGTCTCTGGACAGCAAATTTTGCAAAAGTGGATGACAGTTTAGATATGACATAAACAATCTGTTACATGAATGATGATATAGACAGACATTCTCATTATATGTAGAATATGAAATTTTATATTAAAAGACAGCACAGTTAGCACTGAAAAAATAGTTTCTTAAAATAACACATAGAATTTAAGCTATGGAATTAATTCACTGTCAGAAAAAATTAGAAATAATTTAGACAGAAGTTAACAGAATTTCAAAGATTATTCATTTATACAACTGACTTCAACTTCATGGCTGGCAGACATCTGTCTGTCTTTCATGTTCATTCCTTTTTTTTTTTTAGAAGTATCAAATACAAGAGATTTGTATTTGTTCCTCACATTTGAGGGACTCTGTTTCAAAATTATCTGAATGAGTAACAGAATTAGAGAGTACAGGAGCTGCAAGGCAGGTAAGGTGCTCCCCAGAGCCGTGAATACAACAGGTACTGCTGAAAGAATAAATATCATGCCAGCAGAAGGTGATTGGTGGAGTTTTTTAAGTACTGCCCCTGAAACTGGTCCTAACCAATATTTTCATTGACAACATTGGCATAAAGAAAAGGTGCATGTCAATAAAGCACACCGAATATACTGGGCTAGGATGTGTTATCATAAAAGAGGACTGCAATAACAGAATGATCACAAGGACTGAAATAATTAAAATGAGAATTAAATCGGTATTGCTATATGCAAGGCAATGAACTGGAAAAATGCTGTAGATCTCAGTGTAAACTGGGAGTTTCTGTTTGGAAATAACTGACGAATCATGGGACCTGTATCTCTACTAATTAGCCACAGGTTCACTACAAGCTATCAAGACTAAGCACCAAGAAAAGCAAATGAAATTCTATTGTGTATGAGGAAAGTATTTCAAAGAAAGAGAGGGGAATATTAGTGTCATACTGACTATCTGTGCTGAAAACTGTGAGTGCAAAACAGATCATGTACAGAGGACTGCAAAACCATTTCTAAGTGGTGGATAAGGGAGCCCCACAGCATTTTCTCCCTACATACTGCTAAAAGAGTAATCAGCTGGAGGCTATTAATGCTCCATTTCCCTTGTGTGCTCTGATTTTCTTCCTACAGTATCCTGATTTCAGCTGGGGTGGAGTTAATTTTTTTCCTAATAGCTGGCAGGTTGCTGTGCTTTGGGTTGAGGTTAAGAATAATGTCAATAACACAATGATGTTTCTGTTGCTGTTGAGTATACTTATCTAAGTCAAGAACTTTCCAGTTTCAGCAAATGAGGGAAAACAGAGGGGTGTACACACAGATTTCACCCCAATACAGATTAAAAATCTTACTGGATAACACATTTGAACCTGGAAAATATCCCTGACTTCCAGAGGACAAGAATATTCTTAATTACTAAGTCAGTGAAGAACTGTCTTTCTACTTATACTTTAATGGAGACTAGAAAAGCTTGTTTTTTCATAATGTTGTAAAATTAAGTCTTAGCTGGAACAATTGACATCTATAAATAGAGGTCAGCAATAATACCAGAGAGAGAGAAAATAAAAATTATAAAAGTATCATAAAAGCAAATGGATAAAAGCAGCCTATATGTAAGTGCAGCTGGGTGAAAAAGGAGGTCTGTAGTAAGTATCAGAGAAATTAAATTCTGAACAACTTTTCCAAAGGAAGATCTGTCTGTTCCTGAGATTTATTCCTTTTACAAATGGAATTTCAACAGCCTGGGAGAAGTATTATCAGATTTTTTTACTTGTGCAAGGCAAGGACAGGACTCAGGAAACCCTACTAAACTACCTCTGTGAGATTTCACTAGAAGCATTGTTGCCAAGTGTCTGTCTCTTATTCACAGTTACTTTTGCAGACCATTATTTAACTACTTTTATTACATGTACTGTGTATAGCATTGAACACATTATACATTTAGCAGAGCAACAGATGAGCTTATGTTAAGTGTCTTGCAGAAATTTAAGCATATTGCCCTAACAAATTTTCATTCCAATACAGAAATAGTGCACTTGTTCCATGGCACTGGCCTTAATACTATAGTAGCCAAAAGTGATTATTTGACACCATACTAAATACAACAAAGTAAAGCTCATTTCACTGTTATGAAGTATAAAGCAAACTTTTCTAAATGTAGAGAGAAGCCAGCATTTGCTTTCAATAGTTGAGTCTAGATATTGGGCAGCTGACTGCCTTGCTAGGAATTAAAGCATTTAATGCTTCAACTTTTTAAGAACTCCCTTTATCTGTTGTCACTGCTTGCAAATTCAAGTCCACTGATAACTAAATTGTCACAAGAAAAATCCTCCAGGGTCTAACAGCACCCAAGAACCTTTGCTATTAAGCAGCTCACTCACTGCACCTCACTTATTCTATGTCATAACCTATACATTATTTTACTATCATTTTTTTTCAGTTGTGCAGAAGGAATTTGAAGAGACAGCCTGTGCCTTCCCAGAGCATGGGCAACAGACTGATCCCCTGACAAGCAAACCTTGTGGATCTTCTATTTATGGCCTCTACCCTGATGTTAGGCAACTGAGTTGGGGCTGCAGCTCCCACTCCAAGAGCAAGATAACTAAAAGTAACACTAAATTGTGTGGTACTAAAGTAATCACCTGTTTCCAGGACTGTGTGATGATGCCCAAGTCTGCAGCCATTGACCCAGGCACAACCAGCAGTTGACTACAAAGCACACCTTACCTATGCAGTTTTTCAGCAGAACAAGTGGGTACCAAAAATCCAAAATGTCTTTTTTTCTCTCAGAAAACTGGAAGCAAATCCATGGACAATGCAGTCAACTTCTGAGAAATGCAGGACTTATTGGCAAGGTACTGCTCTCACATGGAAGCAGTCAGAGGGACTGATATACAAATGTCCAAACTAATTTTCAGGCCACTTCTGTTCATCACTTTCCTTTTTGTTTGCCCCTCAGTTACCATCCATTCTGTCTTGGTTTCTTTCAAAAGCACTCTCCATGTCCTTAATGTTTTGTATTGCATGTAGGTGTCAAGCTGTTGGTAGTGGAGGGCTGCAGGAGTGGTAGGGAGGAGGAAGAGATGTTCCAGAGTAGAGCAGAAATCCATATCAGCCAGTGGAGTACCCCCAGCCAGAGCAGGGGATAAGAGTGAGCAGGAAAGAGAAGGTAGGTCTAATGCTGTGTACTGACTGTAACCCACCATTTCACATTTCCCTATGCCTCTGGGTGGGGTAGAGGAGTATAAAGGAAAGAAGCGTATCTTGGGAAAGGTTGTTTTCATGTTTGGGGATTGGTTTCTTACCACCCAAATGAAAATAGATTGGCAATAAATTAATTCTTGACAAGTCAGATCTGTTTTCCTTGTGTCAGTATCGGGAAAGCAATGTTGCTGTCTTTATTGCCACCCATGAGTGTTTTCACATTGGTTTTTTTTTTCCTTATTTTCTCTCTCTCTCCCCCTGGAAGGGTAGTGGTGGAGTGAGTGAGGACCTGGGTGGGAGTTTGGTTGTTAGCCAAGACTAACCCACCACATATTTACATTTGCTAGATGTATATAAAGATAAAAAACCAGAGCTGCTCGCAAGCATGTAAAAGAAAATAAAACCCTAGGGGAGAGTAAAATTGTCTCAGCTCAGTTTGCTCATGGTTTCAGCTGATTTCTGATCAATGATCCTTCTTTTCTCTATCAGTAAACCAACTGAGATGACAAACATTGGTATCTAACTCCTTGAAGTGTCATTCTCTTTAGGTATTTATTTCTATAGCATTTCAATGCCACAGATTCATTGGGTGTTTTGGGTTTTCTTTTTAAACAAAGCTGGAAGTTTCTATTTCACATTTGTAACACTTTTGCTGCAGCAAAACTACCCATAAAAGGTCCTTTTCCACAATACAGCAAGACTACACCTCAAGTACTGCATGCAACTCTGTGGTCCCCCACTAAGAAAGAATATTGATCTGTTGGAGAGAGTCCAGAGAAGGGCCGCCAAGTTGATTGGAGGGATGGAACACCTCTCCTATGAGGAAAGACTGAGAGAATTGGGATTGTTCAACCTGGAAAAGAGAAAACATTGGAGTGACCTAACTGCAGCCTACAAGTGCCTGAAAAGGAACTTACAGGAAAGACAGGGCAAGACCATTTACAAGAGCATGTAGTGACAGGAGAAGGGGAAATGGGTTCAAATGGAAAGCGAGTAGGTTTAGACTAGATATTAGGAAAAAAATTCTTTACTGTGAAGGTAGTAAGGCACTGGAATAGGTTGCCCAGGGAAGTTGTGGATGTCCCATCCCTGGAGGTGTTCAAGGCCAGGTTAGATGGAGCTTTGAGCAACCTGGTCTAACTGAAGGTGTCCCTGCCCACAGAAGTGGGGTGGAACTAAATGGTCTTCAAGATCCCCTTCCAACTGAAACCACTTTATGATTCTAAGGTTCTTTTTAGAGTCAAGGAATACTAATTTGAATGCATCTCTCTGTTATAGTCCCCAACATGTTTTGAGGAAAGCACCTACACATACTTGCTTCTGCAGGCTTATATATTCATCATAAAACTGCCAACTTTTTACATTTCTGAATGTTTTAAGTGAGTGCAAAGTAATCCACTTATTAGTAAATCACTATAGTGACATGACTTTCAAAGCCTGACATGTACCCCTAGTGTGTTATGATCTGGAATGAAGCACAATCTAAGGTCATGTTGGACTGTCATGTGAAGCAGGCCAAAGCTCACTTATAATCAGCTATTCTGTGATATCTGAGTTTCTACAGACTGTGAATTTTTATATTAACCATACTGTCAGACCTCGGACAAGTCTTCTTCAGAAGTCTAAGTGGATTTGAGAGATTATGATGAAGACAATGTTTTTATCATGCACTTTAAGAGCTGTTGTTGCATATTCCAAGCTCAAATGGTTGCTCAGAGGATGAAATCTTTGAATACCTCTAACATTAGTGAGGTCCTTTGGGGATCTCTCCTGCTTTTAAGGAGCAGGTGAGGAAAAAAGCTAGGTTTAATGACATGTCTTTCTACTGAACTGTGAACTAATCTATTCCTTTGTTCTTTCTACTTACTTTCATACAGAAATGTATTATTTATCAAGTAAAAATTCAAACACAATATATTTCACTAATATGTGTATTGGAAACGGAAGCTTGGGGGTAGAAAGACCAACTGTTACATGCTGCCTTTATCAGCTACTGCCTGGGGTTAAGTGATGTGGACAATAGGTGCTTTTATTCACTTAAAAATTTGAGACACATTCAAAAGTAAAGTTTACTCCATCAGAAAAGGTCATATATTCTGTCCTGCAGGCTGGGTTGAGCATGCTTCTCAGAGGATATGGGCAAAGTCAAACAAATAATTACTGCAATTGCAGCTGGGTTGAACATGCTTCTCAGAGGACAAGGGCAAGGTCACACAAATATTGCATTCCCGCTCATGCATTTGATTACTTCCTCACTTGTGGCAAAAGCAATATGCTGAAATGTTCCCTTGGATGTGATAGGGTGAAATACATATGGGATTTCCCTGCTAGTAAAGCATTACACAGCACTCCAGAGGTACCCAGTGGAACACAGTTATATTAGGGATTGACACTGTTTCTTACCTACATGTGAACTGGCCAGACTTCTGATATGCTTTGGCCTACACTGTTTCCTTCATCTAAACACTTAAAGAACTTGTAGATGCTAGGCTAGTAGCACAGCAACTAGGCAAAATAGTTTTGAAACACAAAATACTGTAAACATGCATCTCTCTACCTACTGTCTCCTTTCACTGTCCTTTCCAGTCCTGCTCAGTCAGATTTAGTCAGATTTCCAGTTGCCAAATGCACTATGAACCCTCTGGGTCTGTAAGAAAGAGCCCTGTGTTTCCCAGCAGTTTCTTAGGGTACACTGTGCTGCAGAGTCCCAATTTTCCCTTCCCCTCTAACAACCCAGAGGAAGAAACCACACCTCCCTGCTGTCCTCCCACCATGCTTTTAAGGGAAGCTACTGTGGCGTATCTGTAAACTCCAGATAAACAGTTACTCTCTATTATATGCTCTATGATTAGTATTCAAGTCACAAGAAGATTGCCTATTAATTTTTACTTCCATAAGCTAGGATTGAACCTTAGTTATTCCTATGTTTATGTAAAAGAAAAAGGAAGTTTCTACACACATTTACAATGAATTATACAACATCACAATGTTAAGAGGATATTGCTGTATTTGCATGGATAATTTTTGCCTCAAACACAGAATTCTTGTGCCCTCCTATCGCTCATTTGACAATATTTTTATCTTTCCCTCCCCACCATAGCATCTGCTTTAGAGAAGCAATATGTTTCTTTGCATTAAACAACTGCTGTACATAGAGGCTGGCTGACTTCAAAACTTCAACTTGCTTTCTTTTGCTTATGTGCTTTTCACTATTGCTGAAAATAATTTGACAAAAGGCATATTGCTTACTTCAGTAATTATAAACCAGTAAACACTTCTGAATTCCACAGCTGCAAAGATTTGCATTAATCTCTTGCTGTTTCCTAACTACAAGCTTCAATACAGATATGTCTATACTAGGAACACAATAGCACTAACAAAATTAACTTTAAAGTGTATTTGAACACACTTAAAAAGAGAGGATTGCACAGTTGGTACAATTCCTGTGCAGTTACAAAGCCTTTTAGCAGTCCTCCCCCTCCACATTGCTGTTTGGGTTGATATTGTTAGTATTACATATACAGACAGTGCCTGTCTTCCAGGTTAACTTATACTGTAAGAATTATAGAAAAATTCATGTGGAAAAGCACTTCTGGATGTCTTCTATACAAAATTTACCCTAAACAGACCTAGTTTCATAGCTACACAAGGTTGCTTAGGGTTACCCCAGTGTGCCATTGTGCCCTGGCAGCCAGGAGGGCCAACCGTGTCCTGGGGGGCATCAGGCAAAGCATCCCTAACTGGTCCTGCTCTGTTCTGCACTGGGGCAGCCTCACTGTTGGGGCCACCATTTGTAGGGGTGAAGAGGGGAGTTAAATGATGGTCAGAAAAGATCCGGCACAGCAGGCATCAGAAGGCTTGATCAGAAGGCTTAGCACTTACAACTACTTTATTTTTAGTTACAGCTTCACCTTTTATCTACTCTTGTATACAATATGCCATCACACTACTGGTTAGTCAGTCCACCAGGCATACATGGAAACATTCTACTGGCTACAAAGTATCCCACATTCTACAGGTGTCTCCTTGCTCCTTAAGGGTGCACTCATCAATTACCTCAGACATTAGGAGATACACACACCCACTGTCATCCCCACATCTCACCTTGAATACTGTGTGCATTTTTGGGCACCACAATATAAGAAAGACATTAAGTCATTAGAGAGAATATAAAGGAGTTATAGAAGAGGGCTATAAAGATGATGAAGGGCCCTGCAGGGAAGCCGTATGAGGAGTGGCTGAGGTCACTTGGTCTATTCAGCCTGAAGAGGAGACTGAGGGGAGACCTCAATGCAATCTACAACGTCCTCACAAGGGGAAGAGGAGAGGCAGACACTGATCTCTTCTCTGGGATGACCAGTGACAGGACCTGAAGGAATGGCCTGGAGTTGTGTCAGGGGAGATTTAGGTTGGGTGTCAGGAAAAGATTCTTCATCCAGAGGGTGGTTAGGCTCTGGAACACGATCCCCAGGGAAGTGGTCATAGCACCAAGCCTGACAGAGTTCAAGAAGTGTTTAGAAAAAGCTGGCAGGCACATGGTGCAATTCTTGGGGCTGTCCTGTGCAGGGCAAGGAGCTGGATTTTGATGATTAATAACACTTAAAATAATGTTTATGTGTCATCTAAACTCTACAACTCTATCTAGACTTAAGACAGTTAAGTCTACAACATTTTAGACATCAATGGGAAGAGCTGAGAAATCCAGTTTGGGAAGATTTCTTTCAGGTAGAGCCATGAGAGTAGGAGCTGACATTTTACACAGCATCACATTGGATGTTTCAGCAGAAACAAGGAGAGAGGCAGAAGGAGGAATGGAGAATACAAAGACAGAAAAAGGACGGTTTGTATTTGGCTGTCCACTTACTGGAGGCACAGCTTTGCTATTTTTGCTATCCTTCAGCTTGTACTAGTAAAAGTCTTTTTATGAAATATTTTTTGTCAAGATCCGCTTTATATAAGCATTGTGTAATGTAAAACATGAGCCTTTCAAATAGTTACATTAACAACCAGCCATGAACCTGGCTGTGCTCTGCCTCTGTTGTGTCTTGTAGGCTCTGCAGCACATAAAAAATTAAAATTGTACCAAACAGTCAACAACTGACTTTTCTGCAGAAGCAACACCTCCAGATGTTGTATATAAGGGGTGTGTTAGTTCTATATTATCTGCTTTTGACCTCATTTTGCTCAATGAACTGTATAGAGAAGGTGGGGTGAGGATAAATTGTGACTGACATGCACTGTGTTTCAGTGGGCCTGTCAGTCAGAACAGCCCCTATGGCCCAGTATTGCCACTGGAAAATAGAAGAACTCTAAGATTGGATAACCATATTTATTGCGTCAGAGCAGAGCGTGACTCTCCCAGCAAGAAAGAGTGGCTGAACAAAACTGAACTGCACGCGTCTCATAACTGGCCATTTGTCTTAACCGTGTAGAGCCCTTCTCCAAAATTCTTATGTTACTGAAGGAAGCTTTTCATAGATTATTAAAATAAAAATCAAATACCAGAGCTTGATATCAAGTACTTGACCCATGAATTCTACAATTCTGTACAGACAAACACATGAATACATTTTTGGTTGTGCACCACCATCCAACCAAACTGATTTTGAGCATCTGCCTAAAAGATCCATTTTATTATTCAGAACTGATTTCTTTGCTTGATTTCACTGTGAAGTAAATTTGTTCTCAAAAAAGCACAACTTAATCTTATTGATGTTTCTAGCTTATGCATTTTATTTAATTTTGAAGCATTCTAATAAGACCTGAATTGGAAATGAAAATTATTAAAATTCCATGAAATTGAGTGCTACATGGGACAAAGTTCTTTTTGATTTGTTTCTCATAATGTAATTGAAAACTGATGATAAAAATCAAAATGCTTATTTGTAAAATATGTCACAGAAAATGTAATCTCAACAGGTCTGATCAATGTCTTTTCACAGTCTTTCTATTAACTTACAGAACATAAAATAATATTTTTATTTTTAAAGGTACAGTATTTTAAATAGCATTCAAAAAGAGGAAAGGAAAAATGGGACTAAGTTAATAATAGATAATAGAACTAAAATGACTGTGTACCTTTTCCCCTTAAAATGTTAATTAGGCATTTGTTTCAGCACTGAACCAGTATTGCAAAATATGGAAGAACTATCAAATGACTACAAAGTGAAATTATTTGAATTTTCTCCATATGGTGCAAAGTAAACAACAATCTTGACATAAATCAGAATGCCTGTTTGACATCAGGATTTCTGCCAAAATGTGGGTGGTTGGGACAGCATTCATGTAGTCTTCTTCTAAAATTACACAGCTTGATTGTTCTGTCAAAATAAAAAGGAAAACTTCATGTAATTTTCTAACCTGATGCACTAACAGAATCTGCATGTTCACAATTTAAATGTTGACAAGGTCTCGGAAAGGAAACACATCTCTCACAAGAATGGAGAACGGAGTGATAAGTGTATGAGACAAAGACACCATGTGAAGATCAATTGTCTGAGGATAAAGAATACACATTGGTAGCAATTCTTAACTAAAGGAGGTGTAAACATCCATAAATAGAATAATTTGGTCTTAATTTCAAGAAAAGAGAACATGATGACCTTCATGAGCAAATAGGTTTTAACATGGCATACAGATAACAGGTTACAAAACCCAGTCTTCAATGATTTAGCAATCCTTTTTGGAGTCAAATTAAGCACAGTAAAAAAACATTAACTTCAAGAACATGCCCTTCATTTCACGTAGCTTTTTTCACTACTAGTCTGAATTTTATAGGTATCAAACACTGTCAGCTTTATTGGCTTCATTTTCCCAGTTACCTAAGGTGCCTGTAGCTGCCAGCTCTGAGTCCCTCAACACCTCTCAACAGATCATATGCACCCCAGGTAGAAGATGATATTTAGGACATGATGGATATAATAAAGAATGCCTGGAATGCGCAGCCTAATGACCTGCAGGCTCCATGCCTTGGAAGCCATCTTGTACCCAATTATGTCTGGTAACATTTCATGTCGATTTACAGTTCACTCTTTGTGTCAGTCTCATTAAGGATTTTCAAAATTATCTATCTAGAAAAAAAAATCACAGAAGATAACACCGTGGGTTGTTCCATTTGTGATGAAAATTAGATTGTTTATCTTTAACTTGACAGAGTATGCCCAGCTAAGGCATGATTTTTTTTTAAGATGGGAAAGTAGTGCAAACCCTTCCTGCTCAAATCATGGCATATCCTGGTCAGTATACACCTGGTGATGTTCCTTCAGAGTTTCAGACAGACTCTTAATGACTGTTTCTCATTCCAGGCACCAGTCTTTCTGCCAGGAAGGGAGATTGCAGCTATTTGAGTGCTCCAGCTGCAAAGGATTTTCTGACAGGAGAAACACCTGTCTTGATTCTCCAGCAAATGGAAACTCTCTTCAAAGCATTTGAATCTCTACAAATAAACTGGAGAGAAACTATCCAACATCTCTCTTCTGTGTGTTTGGCATTGACAAGTGTCATACCTATAAAATCAGTGCAGAACAAGCAATAGTGAAAGATATGTTCTGAAAAAAATTACAATACCAAATTTTTCCACTGAACTGGAGAAATATTCTGTTTATAAGCTGTGGTGGAAGGATCTGACTGAAGACTCTCCACCTCTTCTAGAAAAAAATTAACATGAAGAGCATGTGCTAGGGCAAATGATGGCCTATCAGGACCATCAGCAAGAAAAAGAGCTGGCTACTTTGCTGAAAAATCTGGAAAACCTCAGACTGTTTAAAAAGTGCCCATCTGTTACCAGGACCTGTGCTGCTATGAGAAAAATTTTCTTCCAAGCAGAGCTGGGCACTTGTAAAAGCTAAGACACAGATACATCTCATTTTGTTTAAAAGAGGAACAACCATTACTTCAGTTTAAATCTGCACTTTTTTACATATCACAATAGTAATATGCTTCGTTAAGTAAATAATAACAATCATAAAAATAAAAAAAATGAGGGGTGGATGTGCAATTATTTAATTCAAGTAAATAAGGAAACATTTCTGTATCTTTGTAAATGTCAAGTTGTCTGGAAAGGTTTTGCAGTCACCATCCTAAGAAGATTTCAAAAGTTACCTAAGCAAGGCTGTATGCAATCTTATATAGCTTTTAATTTAGTTCTGCTCAAAGGTACAGTGGGAGTAGAGACCTCCAGAGACCCTTCCAAATGAAATCTTTCTACAGTTCTGCAGCTCGGTTTATGAACAGCAAGACAAGGCAAGAAGGCAGGCAGGCAGGCAAGAAAGAAGGCAAGAAAGAGAGTCAAGAAAGAGAGGGAAGAAAGGCAAGAAGGAAAGAAGGCAAAGAGAGAAAGAAAGAAGGAAAGAAGGCAAGAAAGAAGGAAAGAAAGAAGGAAAGGAAGAAAGGAAGAAGGAAAGGAAAGAAAGGATGAAAGGAAGAAAGGAAGGAAGAAAAGAAGAAAGAGAAAGAAAAAGAAAGAGAGTGAGAAAGAGAGAAAGAGAAAGAAAGAAAGAAAGAAAGAAAGAAAGAAAGAAAGAAAGAAAGGAAACAGAAAGAAACTCTGCCATTCTGAACAAAAATTTCCTTGTCATTCTGAAGAGGCTGAGCCTCACCTGTCAAAATTTCCCTTATATTCCTAAAAGGTTTTCTGATGCCAAATATGTAATTGAAATATTTCCTTCATAAAGTAAAAGCAGCCTGGAATATGCAGATTTCTTGCTGGTGTCCTTACTATTGATACAGGGTGAAAAAAGATGTTCTAGACCTCACAGAGAAATAATTAGTTAAAGGAGAGAAAACATCATGGTGGCAATAAAAATATTTGAGCCCTGAGTCCCTTTAGGTAGGAATATAATTGGTAGTGGTTACTGCAGATTCTGGAGATGATTTTCTAATATCCTGTCAGATTACAATTTATTTCTTGTTCTTGATGGAGGAGGTACTGTCATAGGCAGTTTTCCTTCTTAGTTCTTTGTTTCTGGTTTCACTGCCCTCTAAAAATTCTGTGACAGAGACAGTAATGCTGTCAGAAGATAAAGTGGAATGAGACGGTCAAAACGGACTTTTATTCGGGGGGGAAGAATAAAAGACAAATTCGTGTACAGCTTTTTGCTTAATATAGGGTTTTTCAGTTAAGGGGCGGGCAACATGCAAAATAGTTCTTAACTAAGGAATTTATAGTTTGTTTATCTGATAACAGCAGAGGCTTAAAGCTAATCCATTATTCATGAATCAAGGAGGAGAAGTACAAAAGGAAACATGGTTTTACAGGTCTTGAAACAGAGCAAGTTTACACATACAATCTATTCAAATGCAAGGGAAGCAGACAAGCAATATCTGCAGACTTTAATCCACTTTGTTACTGGCGTCTCTCTCAAATTCTGCTGTCTCTCCAAGGGGTAGCAGATTTCCTAGACAATCTTTTCCCTGCTGGGCTATTTTGTGATCCCACAGTGGAATGCATCTTTGGCTGTACTGGACTGGGGGAAATTCTTGCAAAGGTATGCTTTGTCATTACAGTGCTTCAGTTTTGATGAACTGTTGAGTGATTTGCTTTCTGACAGTCTCTAGGAGCATCCCATTTGAAGATCATTTGTACTTCATAATTGTGGGGGGGTTTTTAAGTTATCCTTCCCTCAAAGGAAACCTTAATTGAAACTATCACCAAAGGCAATAAGTAATTGCATGCTGTCCTTTAAGCATATAGGTATAGTTATGTCACTGTCACACCTCCACTATTCATGCACCTTTTGACATGCCAGCAGGCATGAATAGCGAAATCACAGAATTGTTCAGATTGGAAGGGACCACGATAAGTCATCTGGTCCAATCTCCTTGCTCAGGTGGGGTTATCCTAGAGCATAAGGCACAGGATTGTGTCCAGTCAGTTCTTGAATATCTTCAGTGAGGAAGACTCCACACTGAACATGTGTGGCAGCTTCTTCCTGTCTAGGAGTATGTACTTGCATCAAATCTGTCCTTTCTTCCACAGCACCATCTTTCTCTGGTGCCTACTGCTGCAGCCTTCCCTCCATCCTCTCCATCGATCAAATAGCTACTACTTTCTGACCTCATTTAGGTTGCCTTCCCTTCCTGCCATTCAGGGAGCTCAGCTCTTCAGAGGCACAATTGTCTGTCATGATTTTCTGGCAACAAAAGTAAGAGGAGCCTATTTTATTTTTTAGGGCAAATTCATTCAGATTTAATTTTGTATTGTGAATATAGTACTTCTGCACAAATATTCCCTTTATGGTTACAGCTGGCCAGGCACAAAATGCCAGCAGTACATCAAATGTCTGCAGCCCTGGCCTTATTTACATTTACAACATGCTTGGTTTTCACAGAATCACGGAATCAACTATTTTGGAAAATACCTCTGAGATCATCAAGTCCACCCATTGAAACCTTTTATTTTGTTCAGCTGACAAATAAATGTTCCTATTATCCTATTTTGATAATGTAGATGCAGTTTCATGAGTATGCATGCCAGGAGCAGAAAGTAATTTAGGCATGATGGAGTATCAATTTGAGGCAGAAGCATTTCCAGAAAGGAGTTACCTAAAAGTCAAATTCCTCTGAACTTCTAAGTCAGAACTCATTAGTGGACAAAAATAATAAACACTGCTCTGTTTTGTCACTTGGCACAGAAACCAGTTCCTTCTCTGGCACTCTGTGGGCTGAGACAGGCTTTCCTGCTGTGTTTTGCCATCCAGCTTCTCTCCAGTAGCTTTCTGGTTTGAATGCACCATGCAGAACCACTTCTTAATTTCTTGGAGTGTTTCTTCTTTGCAGTCAGCTCTAAAGCATGTCCTGAGCCTGCCTTGTGCTGCAAAAAAGAGACTTTCCCCCTCATCCCCTCTCCATTCTCTCCAGCCTCCCCTCACCTCCCTGGTATTGAAAGTCTTTCCCTTCCCAATAATCAGGGAGCCTCCCTGTACTTTGTGTATTGGGTAGCAATGGGGCAAGCAATGTTTCCTTCTCTCCACAGACCTCTGCTCACACTGGAGCAAGGCAGCCACTAAAAAGCAAGGAGACACCCTCTTGCCTTGAAACAGAGCCACACTTTTTATAGAAGGACATACCACAGAGTGGGCATAGATTAAACAATGAGTAAACCAGTAGGACTGTTCTGGCATCTTTCACAGTAATACAGACCATTGAACAGGCATTAGAAAACCCTATTATGAAACAAGAAAGGATCCAAAACTATGAAACAGAAGTTTCTGGAAGTTTCACTAAAATACTTTTGTTCTGAAGTGACCAGGCCTTAAATATTTCTTTACTATTTTGCCAAAAGTTTTAAAACATTATCTTTCTGGATATATCCACCTTCTTCTTTTTCTTTTTCTTTTTCTTTTTTTTCTTTTTTTTTTTGTTCCCATACATTATGACATACTATTTCATATTTTTGGATCTCTGACTGTTTAAATTCAAAATGAATTTTTTTTTCAGTTACTAGTTATGACATCTTGAATCACAACTGACAGGGTTGAAGCACATGAATGAAAGGCCACTGAGAGACTTCTTCCCTGAATTCTGCTTATTGATAAATAGCAAATTTACTTTCCTGTTAATCTCTTCACATTCAAAAGAATATTTAAAATTTCTCCTCAAAGAAGTGAAATACTGGGGAAAATGAAACATGCATCAGCAGTGTTTCAGCAGAACACTCTAATTGTGAAAAAAATGCAGCGAGCAGCAAAGAGATGTGCTGAGTGTTGTTCCCAAACCTGGGTTTCGAAACAGATGTGCTGAGAAAAGCAGCATCTTAACAAGGGTTATGTTGTCCCCATTTGTTTTTGTAATTTATTGCCTTTCCTTTACACCTTTTTCTGAGGAGGAAGAAGTGGATTAGTTTCCAAAGGTTTTAGAGGCTATAGATGCCTTTAGGATTAACTCCTGAAGCCCAGTTTCTGGGCTGTATGCCACCCACAAGGAGTAGTGGTTTCTAATCAGTAGCCCCTGGGATGATCCCTCTAGCAAGCACAGCATTTCTCTCCCAGAGGAGTCAGTTTATGCCTCACAAGGCAAGAGTGCAGACAAGAGAAATGTTCAAGGGGCTGAAGCTTTGTCCTTTCCTTGCCAAGAGAATTATAATGACATTGTGAACGAACACATACGGAAGTTTGCATCCAGTTGCAGGAACCCCTCAAACATCAAGTACACAAGATTGATTCTCAACCACTATCACAACAGCAAAGCACGCCATTGTGGTGGTGAAGGAAATACATAAGGGGTGCTGATATGCTCCAGAGTTCTGCAGCTCCTGAGAGATGCTGGACAGCCATGTTAAAGCTGAGGGGCTCAGATCACCAAGGCAGGTCTGCAGGAATAATGTCCACAATATTCTGAGGAGGCCCAGAAGTCTGATACTGGTGAAAATGAAAGACCTGTGTCTTTATATCCTCAGTTTGAAGGTGATCTCATGCACAAGATGGGAACAGCAGGTAATTAACATTCAAGAATGGGTCATGTCACTGTTAAGGCTCCTGTGCTCTGGCTCTGCCATGTAACCCTTCTGTGGAGAGATGGAAGATGTCAGACACTGTCAATGTGCTCCTTTTCACAAGCATCAGAGACGCACAAACTTTCAAATTTTAAAATGGCCACGTGGACAGTCATTGTGCTGGTTATGCATATTTGTTGATGTTACTGGCACTGATTGCATGAGACTACGACTGCTGGAATTGTTTACTTCTTCCCAATCATCACACTTTCTATTTTAAAAATAGAGTGTAGGAGAAGGAGAGAACTTCATCCAGATCGATGACAGGCATTCCTACTGGAAAGCTCAGTCTGCATCTATGATATAAGATTAAATAAAACTCAGGAACATGGGAAGTATCTAGAAATCAAAACTGATTTTAAAAAATCTCATTTACCTATTGATTTAGGATGAATCAAATCGTGTAACCAGCTTGCTTCCATAACTATTTTCTTCATGTCAAATAGGCAACACTATTGTCACTGTTGAAAGATCTCATTTCAGCAGAATTTACATGAAGAAAGAAGATATGAAAATATGGAATACAAATAAACACCTTATAACCATTTTTAATGACAATCTAAAAATAAAGATAGAAAAGCATAAATTAGGTAAAATATTGAAAGAGCACTTTATGTACTTTCATCATGTAATGAAGGAGTTTTAGTCTCCTGTAAAAATTAGTCTGTTTTCTTTTTTAGTGACTGTAGAGGGAAAGGTACTTATATTAATTTCTGCTTGGTCTCTTTCTTTCTCTTTTTGTGCCTCTGCAGCCAGACTCCAACTTCTGTATTATTTTTCCTATTCTGTCAAGTCTTTCAAAGATCTGTTAGGTCTTCCTCATCTGCATATCATCTGTTATTGTTGGGTTTATCTACTTTCTTGGTTTCAATCACCTGATGTGCCTAAGTCATATATATTTGTCAACTGCAAGCATATTTTGTCCCTCAACCTTTTAGCTGTCATTGCCTCTTTCTCATTCTGCTCTGAAGATTTGCTGTGAACTCAATCTGCACACATTTACAAAGTCATCCTAGTTGTTCCTGCCTGTTCTGCTCCTCTGTTCTCCATATTGTCTTCTGAATTCCCTAGGCCTGCACAGGAGGAGAAAAGAACAAAAAGAGAGAGAGACTCAAACAGCCTTTTTATTACATAATGTAATTCACTCAGCCTTGTGATCTGACAGCACTGCTCTGAGGAACTTGCTGGTTTTCTGGAGAATTTCCTTGGCTGTTTTATTATTGACAGTGCTGTCGACACTGTATGTTTCAATAGAATTTGATGAAAAAGCTCTTTTCTAATCACAACCATATGCAATGTATTTTTTCTGAATTCTGAATTTTAAACTTCTGAGCCAATTGATTCAAAGAGACATTATTTTTGTCTGGAAAATCATCCTGTTTTTAAACCAAAATGGAAGTAACATACCAGCTGAATGAAAAGGATCTGTATTTTTTGGAATATGAAATGAAACTGAAGAATCCTAAACTTTAGGAGAGTTTGGCTTACTTTCATGAATGCTGTAATTTCTTGTTAAATGTAGTATCCTTGGGTAGACTGCTGGAGAATAAGTGAGTTGCAGGGATGAGAGAAAGGCTTATTTGGCAAAGTGGCAGGTAGCACGGTACATCTGCTAATCCCACTTACGAGACTGGCAGGATTTGCTTCATACTGAAAGAAAAGCTAGTTAAAAGTACGGCAATGTGTCCTGCTTTTGTCCAAATGCATTAATATTTATTTGTAGGAATAGATACCGGACAAAAGAAATAAAATCATATTAAATCTCAGTGTTTCAAACTTTGTGTTGGCATTCATTCCTAATTGAAAGAGTTCCAGACAGTTTTGTACAAATTCTGCCTTGATGACAATAATTAGTAGTTCACAAAAAAATGCCTGCTTGTATAATACAAGCTATCATACATCATCTTTGTTGGTTTTTTTTTTTCTTTCCCAGACAGCTGCTCTTTTTCTTTCCTCTGAATACATCCAGGCAGATTTTTGATAGCTGCAGCCTGAAACCAGCTTTTGTTTTTCCTTTGGGGAAAGTCGGGAAAGGAGGTGGCATCAATGACAAATGGATGTTGGAGAGTAAGCGGAGTCCAGGGGTGGGGGAGGAAGGAAGAATTATCAGCTATTTAAAAATAGAAAGAAAGGGATTTGCAGAGCAACTGCAGACAGTAGACACATGGGCTGAGGATGGGGGCTGAGTGAAGAGGAGGAGGCAGGTCTATGTAGGTGCAGAAGCTGAGGGGTGGAATGAAATAACGGGATGAATGTGGGGACTGTGGAGAGGAAGGGGATGCAGTCCTGTGTTCCGAACAGCATGTACCAGTACATGCTGGCAGCCGACCAGATGTAAAATACCTATGCAGAAAGAACCTGGGGGGCCCAGTGGACAGCAAGTTGAATGTAAGCCAGCAATGTGCCCTTGAGGCAAAGCTGAGTAACAGTATCCTGCGCTGCATTAGGAGTGTTGCTAGCAGGTGAGGAAGCTGATCCTTCCAACTCCTTATCGCGGCTGAGGCCACACCTCATGTGCTCAGTCCAGTTCTGGGCTCCCCAGTACAAGAGGGCTACTGAGGTGCTGGAGAGAATCAAGTGAAATACCATGAAGATGATTAAATGACAAAAATGAGAAAAGGATGAGAGATCTGGGACAATTCAGGCTTGCGAAGAGAAGCCTCAGAGAGGATCTCTTCAGTGTATACGAATAACTGAAGGAAAGGTGCAAGCAACCTGGAGACAGGCTCTTTTCAGTGGTACCCAGTGGCAGGACCAGAGACAATGAGCACAAACTGAAACACAGGAGGTTCCCACTGAACATAAGGGAACACTTTTTCACTGTGAAGGTGACCAAGGACTGGCTCAGGTTGCCCAGAGAGGTTGTGGAGTTTCAAGCCTTGGAGATATTCAAAAACTGTCTGGACATGGTCCAGGGCGGCTGTCTCTGAGGGACCTTGCTTGAATAGAGGGTTGGACAAGATGAACTCCAGGGTTCCTGCCAAGGTCCCTGTTGTGACTTTGCATCTTAGGAGGAAAGTTATTCTTGGAGCAGAGCATTAGTATATTTACTGTGTGGAATTTTAGATTTGGGGAACTTACAGATAGGAGCACTTGAGGGTTTGTACTGCAAACAGTAATTTGCAACTCAGGAAGTAGAAACTTAAGAACCACGGATTCTGGCAGAGAAAGATGAGAAGTAAATGATGTTTTTCCCATTTCTGTTTTAGGGACAAATGAACTCATATAACTGTCTGCTTTCATTGCACAACACTGAAAAGCTCAGGAGCTAATTTGGTACCTCTCTTTTGCGTTTGAGACCATGGTAGTTTTGTTACTTAACCTAAGTTTGTAATAGAGGTCATTTGGGCCTGACAACATGCTCACCTGTTTTCATACACACACACAAACAGATATGCGATCCCTGCTCCTGTAATCACATACCACAGAGTTAAAAACATTGTGCACTTAAAGGAAGCTTAAAATAGTGCTCATTGCACTGACTGCAACACAGCAGCTTTAACAACTAAGCAAAACATAGTTTGCTATTGTTGTTAGCAAAGGTATATTTTTGAAAGTTTACTTGAAATAAATCTGACAGGAAAATGCCAAATCCACAACTTCTTTTCCATTTTATCAATTTTTACCCTGACATATGAAGAGTCTTCCAATGCTGATTTGCTGTTCTTACACTTTTGAAGTTTTCCCTTGGTTTAATTTCCTTTTTTAACCTCCTGTTGCTTTAATTCACTTCAAGTATTATTTCTATGACAGATACATCTCATCGTCTTTGAGAGGCAGGGATTTATTAGTGCAGCAGTTCCTTGTGATGGATGGTTGTACAAATGGAACAAATGAACTCTTTCTAAGAACTTCATGGCAGGGGAGATCAGTGAAAAAAGTTAATCATCAGGTTTCTTTTACTGAGAAAGTTGTACCCACTTTTGCTGTGGTCTATTTGTCTTCAGTTTTCAATTATTATTAATACTTGATTACTGAATTATTACAGCTTCTGAATTTTTCCAGAGAAATCATCCTCCAGTGGGCTCAATACTCTAGGCATGTAAAAGGAAAGGCTAAGAAAGAGTTCATCCCACCTGTTTACTTCTTTTTCTCAAATTCTCCCAGCCTTACAGAAAAATTTTTCATATGGTCAGGACATGATAATCTGTATAGCATCCCAAAAGCCAGATATCTTAAGCTTCTGCAGCAGTGCATTTCATTTTCCTGAAATGTCCTCTTAGCAGACTATGTCTACTGCAGGAAGCCAACTGAGCCTTGAAGCAAAAAATAGTAAGGCCAAGACAATATCCTAAGGACTCAGAGAAGAATAGAGATGGGTGGAACTGCATGGGATGCAGCCATGGTGAGATAAAAGCATTGGCTCATTTCCATACATCAGGGCTCAATTCCTGAGTTTAGCTGGTGGCAGGAGAATCCTACTATTTTTAATTGAAACCAGTACAGCTCTTTCCCTTAAAGTGGTGAAGAGAAATCTATGGAAGGTCTGAAGTTACTGAGGGAAACTAACTCTGGGAAGAATGATCTGCCTTGCCTAAAGCAATCTCCTAGACAGCTCAGTGATCTGCATGGAAAAGGAGAGAAAACAAATTGCAAGAGGAAAGAGGCACCAAATGCATCCAAAAAATATGAATATGTTGTTGTTTTGTTGGTTTTGTTTGGATTTTGGTTTTTCCTCAGAGGACATAACTGCTGCAGTTGTAGCACTGGTATGACAGGTTTTAGAAGTACGGAATTCTTTCAACTTACCACCCAATAATTCATGAATCAGTCTTCAGATCTCCCTGTTCTTTGTAGTCCTGCCAGATATAACTCAGAAGACTACTTAAGAGTAGCAAATAGCATGACAGATTTACAGAACTACTTGGTGAATTCTTGACTCGCTGAGGTAAGGAAGCAGGACCCGGTGGGGATGACATCCTGGTCACTGTGGCACCGCTTCTGCAGCTCCAAGTGGTACTTCTCATACTTTTGCTTCTGTCTGTTGTCTTAGCGGGGCACTACTCGTAATATTGGAGCAAGCTGATGAAATATCGAGGGAAGATGATGAAAGCCCCTTATATTTGGGAAAAACTGTGTTTTACAACTGGTGGCTTTGAACTTTTTAAAAGGACTTGTCTGCAAAATAAAATGAAGCAGAGGGATGAGAGAAGAGTGAAATCATCATTGTGAAGGGTAAAAATTATCAACTGTGGCTTGCTCATACAGAATTTCAGATCACAGCCCAACCAGGAGAGTCTGATTTATTCTCAGCCATTGAAGTAATACAGGCAGTAAATTAACAGAGTCTTACTTCAGGGAAACCATATAAATTCTCTGGAGCAAAACCACAAAATGCAAGACAATGCTCCATTAGGGTGCTACTCTGCCCCTCAGGACTGCATGGACTCTTTCAGTCAGTGTTTTCCACCCTTGGCTGCAGATTCGTAGCAAAGAGTTCTGATGCAGGACTGTATTTCACCCTTCTTGATTCACATTTGTGGGGCATATGGGGCTGGAATAATTCATGCAGATATTTGAGAGAAGGCCATTTGTAAAGTCAAATCTACACCTGAATTACAGAGCATATAGAATTAGTGATTCCTGTAGAATCCTGAATATGAACATACCTGTGGTGAACATACCCAGTTCTGTATGACAGAGAAACAGTAAGAGGAGGTTTCTGTACTCAGGCTTCCCAGTGAGACGTATTTTGCTAACAACAAGGATAAAGCAGATTCATGATTAAAAAATTAAAAGCATAGCTAGGCAAAAATCTAGGACATGGGTCTGGATACAAAGTCTTTGTAATTCACACCAAACACACGTTACAGACCTGTACCTCAAAGCTCTGCAAAGCTTTTGGTTCTAGGATTTCTAGTCAAATATGGCAAGCAGGCACCTGAAACAAAGGCAGCCTAAAGGGTAGGAGAAACACCGGTGATTATTTAGGGCCCAGACTCTAACGGGGCAGAATTATTATACTGCTCCTTTGGGGCATTTCTGCAAGCTTCGTTCCTGGAAGCCTCATTCCTGCAGTAATTATCACTGCATCTGTACTGTCTCCAGCAATTCAAGTAAGCTGCACATGTTCCTACCTTGGATCTCCACTGTCTTGTTCCAAGATCATGGATGCTACTGGACTGTGATGATGAGCAGGTTACAAGGGTAGAATAGACAATACTGAATATGAGCTCTAGCAAATATTTTCAAGAAAATTCTCTTCTACCAGCTGGACACCAGCTCTCTTTTACAACACTGAATTGGCTTGTGCTTTTGATTTCCACAGTAATGTGCATCAGGTATACAGCCACAAGTGGACCAGTAGTATATGGGGTACTTTTGAAGGCATTGACAGAAACCAGCTGGGTGTCACTATAAGCCTCTAAAAAGGTCAGACAAAGGATCTGATATTCTTGAATACATTCACATGATATGTGTCACTACAGAAAGAATTTTTAAAAAAAATCTTAGGAATATAAACCAAGAACAGAATCAAATATAGATCAAACGTTTTGATCAGGCCCAGGTTTTTTAGTGCCACAAAGCATAAATTCTATTCAAAACAGTACTTTTTTGTGTTTGAGACCATGACAAATCAGTACTGACATCAGTTTCTATAGCTGAGTTAATGGTTCACCTGTTTAAAACCAGCAGTACAGTGGAGGAAATGAGTGACTTGCAGCAACAAAGAACTGACATACAAAAGCTTACCTATTCCTTCCATCTGCAGTTACCAGGAGAAGCTGAGAAATAAATCTGCCCTGGTAGATTGAAAAGTATGGAACAAGCACAGGGCTCATGATTCCAGCTTCAGTCTATGCTTGCTGAGGCTTCTGGCAATGGCATTCATGGAATATGATGAAATATACTGCATTGTTGTGAGAAAGTACAGCACATGGTGAAGCAGGAACTATAGCCAAAGTCTGAATGCAAATAACATAATGATTTAGAAACCCAGAAGCTATGAAGAAGGTCAAGATACAAAAAATTCAAAGTCAAATTAGAAGACAAGCCACGTTTAAGATGTGATAATTAACAATAGACAGAAATAACCACTACTAATAATTATTAATTGAATACATAATTAAGAAGAGGATTAGTCTTGTTTTGGTCATCTGAGTTCCACTGTCTTTGCACAGAAAACTGGTGCAGAATAATTCATGTTATGTCTACATATGTCTACATATCCCACTCTCTGGGAGTGGACCTTTGGACTGGGTACCAGGCAGTTGGCATTTTGCCAGCTTAAACTATAACACATATACATAATCTGACAGAGTTTTGTTTTAATAATTTCATTTAGAGCATGAAGAAAGCACACTTAACACTCTGCATGTCAGTCACTTTGTGGCCCTGGTAGCATTCCATACATGGCTAGAGAACTTGTCTTTGCATATGAAAAAAAATGCATTCTCTAGAAAAGTACATTAAGATTCACTGGATAAGTAGCTCACATTTCTTCTTGCTGACATTGGGATAAGAGAGTGTTGAAGATTACTTCAACTTAAGAAAGCGAATTTTGGATGCTGCAATTTGGTAGTAGGGTTGGCCAGAAAACGATTTTACACAAAAAATAGTTCTTAACATCTGTTTCAAAAAGACTTGCAACACTGGGTTTTCATGAAGAAGCTGTGAGTGGAGAAACTAGCCAGAGTAATGATGTATTTTAAGGATGTATGCTGGCTGATTTTTGAATTTTTCTTGCTGGCTTTTATTCCTTGTATTTGATTAAAACATTTACTGGACCAGTAAGAGAATGAAATATTAATCAAGTGTCTTTGTTTGGGATCTAGGAAGCCACTGGAGCAGATAATGACAGAAAATACTTCATTAAAAATATACTCATTTTTCCAATTAATAACTTAGCATCAACTGCAGTCAAATAGAAACATGAAATTACCAACTGTGCTAATTGAAAAATTATTTAAGTATCAATAATAGAAAATCTGACTAGAAAATTTTAAGCTGAGATTGAAAATCATTGTGAGCAACAATGCCATGAAGAACAGCCCCAAAATATTTATTGTTTAATATTATTCCATTCCTAATGTTATATATACACACGGACATCTGGTTATCTTCTTAAGTAAACTTCTGATTATTCAATTTGCATATATCCTATTATATTCATGGAGTCTAACATTCAAGGAGTCTAACAATTCAAGCATGCAAATGCAATCAAAATCTCCATTTGGTTTTTAAGAGAGACAGAGGGAGTTCTGCTAAGAATTTTAAACTGGCAAAACCTGTCTATCACATTATAATTGGCTCTAATTAATACTGCCAGAAACTTCAGCTATAAAAATCTTTACCAAACACTGAGTCACACTTAAACTGGTGCAAAATCCTTCTCTTGCCCAAGAAAACATGAGACAAAATCAATTCCAATGTGTTCCTTAAAACTGAGAGCTGATTGATGATTTTAAGTAAAGAAGAACATATTAGCATAGAAGAAGTAATTTTTTCAAAATGTAGAATGTGATGTATTTTCCTATATGGTTAAGATAGACATGAAAATCAATAAATTTTATTACATACATGATACATATATGCATGTTTAGCCTGAACAGAAGAGTTAAGCACCATCCTTTTAGTGATGGAAAAGTGAGACATGAAGAACTGTGTCTATGCAGTGAGCCTGTGTTACAGCCTGTGAAACAATTCAGCCAGATCTGAGGCACATGAAAGCCATGGTGGACAACAAAAATCATGTAAAAACCTTTAGCTGTCACACAGAGAAAATTTATCCAATCAGAGGCAGACAGTGTCCGTGCTCAAACACAGTTTCAAAAGAAATTGGAAGCTGCTGGAGCCTGGAGAGACAGTCCTTGATGATGGAGGAACAACCCTGCACAAAACAGGGGTACCGACACCTCTCAGGACTGTGGGCTATGGACACAGGGCAGGCGCTGGGAGAAGCAATGTCTAACTCTAGTGGGAGAAAGCTGTGGTTTGAATAGATGAGATTAGTACTCCTCCCCTACTGCCACTGGCACCGATACCCCTGCTGTCACTGGGATTTATCCTCTTAACTACTGTAGACAGACTTACAGTGTAGGACACTCTTCTCTTGTTCCCTCTAAACAATGCAAAGAAAGGGTGTCTCAAACACAACCCCTTGAAACCTGAGGCAGTTGAAATAAAGCTAAAACATGTCAAACAAAAAGAGAGTGTAAAAGAGTCCATTGCACAAACCAGGAAAAATGGACAGGCACCACTGAAAAAATCTCCTGTTTGCTCCATGAGTGGGATTTTTCTTAAACAATATCTTTAAAAATATGTCTTTTCTAGCTTTTCCACATACATTTACTGCAATTCTATATTTTATTCAAAGTCTTCTTTTTGCATTATGTAGGACTAGCACTGACACATAATGTGATATAAATGTGTTGCATTTACACACACAAAAACTTGGTGAGGTTAAAGCAATCAAAATGCCAGAAAATACTGATTTGCATCTTCAGAATAGGTGATGGATCTCTGGCCTACATATGCTTAGGTAGACAGAGCTGCCATTACTGAGAGACCAATTTGTCAAAAGCAGTATCAAAACAATTGAGAGTCTGGCAGTGCATGTACCTTACACCTTTTTGTCCTGTTCAGAATGTTGAGCTGGAGACTAAAGAATATACTTGTTAGGCTGCAAATGGTGTTGCAAATTTCTTTTTCTTTTCTTTTCTTNGCTACAGAAGTGATATTCCTGCATTTGCCTTCTCCCAGAACAGCATGCTGTAAGCTGGGAACCACCTGTCCCCATAAAGAAAATAATCATACTATCTGCCATGGCATCATCCATAAAACCTAAGCAAGATACCTCTGGAGAACACTCACTGTGCTAATAACTTACTGAAGGAACAAACCCAGCAGAAAAACCAAGTAAAGGACAACAGGTGGTCCTTACCATCATCAGTTAAAATTCCCTGACTTTAGACTATTTTCTTGTGATAGCCCAAAATTCCATTTTAGGTGATTCAAGATTAAAAATCACAATATTCCACTAAACTTGGAATATTTGATAGTATATTACTCTTTTTTGATAGTATTATTACTCTTGTAAGCCATTTCTGGCTTTCTCACTTTACTCAATCCATGATATTCATCTTTCCTGACAGACTGAAAAGAAACTTGGATACAAACTGGAAAATAGATTTCCTGTTAACTTCTGTTGCATATACCAATTCTCTATCATTTGTGTGGCAGTGGGTTTTCATCCTTTTCAAAGACACAGGTAATAATGAGAGTTCTGCCACAGTTATTTAAAATCACAGAAAAAAAATTATTATTTTGGGGATAAAAAGAGAGTTACCAAAAATCTCATGTCTGTACAGAAAACAGGTAGGCATCACATACCCATGTATCATATAAAAAAAAAAGATTGGTGAGTATTGAATTCATTTTGAAGGGCATGGCATAGGTTCTGTAGAGTAAGCCAGACATTTCTGCATTGTTAATACTTTGGTAAAGTTGCCAGGTTTTTCTCAAAATCATATGGGAAAGAAATGCATATTTTTACTACCTGAAAGTAAGTTGCTGTTCAAAGGCAGATGATTCTGGGATCTAAAGGGCAATTAATAAGTCTGTAGTATTTCAGTTTTAAGTTGTGTTTGTTCCAGCCAGGCAGGTCTTCCGCCTCTGTTTGGATTTCTCTCTGTCTCCTTTCCCAGGAATCTGTGTGTCACTGGGAATGTTCAGTATTGTTAGATTATTTGCTGGTTAAGGACAAGTTTTAGATGCCAACTCTTCTTTTCTTACAGTCTGCTTGACTATGACATGGGTAGTTCTCAGTGAAGTCTTTTCTCAGGTGAGCTTGACAGTTTAATAATTCTGAGCAGCTGCTTTTGTCTCTGGAATATCTGCACACATGAACTGCTCTCATAGTTGCAGTGTGCTCGATGATTACACTCAAAACCTGTTCAGAGCAGAAAGTAACACAAACTAAGGGTAGAGCTAGGAATGTATTTTTAGACCAATTAATGTTTAATTGGTTATTTTTATATGTTTCCTTATCATAGCCCAATTCCTTGTCAGTTCTTCCTGGTTAAATATTGAAGATTAAAGCCAGCCCTCCCCCAGCCTCATTACCCCAGAGAGGCTGTTTGCCCTGCAGTGACTATGAGAGAGTGCCAGCCCCCAGCCCTGGGCACTCCCAGACTGAAGCCAGTGTAGGAGGCAATAGGCACGTGGCTGTCAGGCAACCAGTGCCACAGCTAACACTAGGTAAAATCAGCAAAGACCTAAAGAGACAAATGCAGAGACTCTACTGAGGGGTCAGTACAAAGCTGTGATGCTTTACAAGTAAAGGGGAAATCAGTATTTATGGGGCTACTTATGCATAGTGCCATCATGGTCATGGAGAGTAGGTGAGGCAGAGAAGTAGAGATGATGGTCTACATTCCTACAGAGTTTGTCTTTCTCTAAGTCTTGTACTATGATGACTGTCCTTTCCTCACTCAGAAAATAGGGCAAAGTGCTCTTGAGAATGCTCAAACAACAATGGAAACGTGTCTCACGAGGACATAGGTTCAAACAAACAGGAAAGGAAAGTCCAAGAAGGTACAGAAGTCAAAACTTTCAAAGAAATTCAATCCTCAGCATACTCAAATCTTATTTTTAAAAGTGTGGCAAAATTTTTATTTCAGTGATTAGATATTCAGTTTAGTGCCCTAAAGTCTTGAAAAGTAGTGGTAAGTTAAAAATGCCCTTGTGTAAAAATGGCACAATACTGGCCTATGATCTCTGTGTGAAGAAGAAAAAGGTTTTAAAAATGTTCATCTCAAAATCTGTGGCTGAAATGGACTTCAAAAAGTTCATGGGCACAGAACTGTCTCTGGACTTCTGTATGCAAAGGGTAAAATCATTGACTAAACAAAAGAAGGTTTTTGATTATTACATATTGATAGCTCCATATACAGTGTCAGAAAGTTAGTCATCATCATTGGAGCAAGCAACTGAAATGACAAGATCAAACTTGATGGCAGAGCACTCTTGGTGCAAAGGAAAACATGACATTTTTGTAGTGGATTTAAAATTCCAAATATGTTTACCTAAACTTCCTTGAAAGGGGGAGAGAGAGGCACTGGGAGAAAAAATTAAACTTGATAGTGTAGGAAGTTTTAAGCAAGGTTTAGTTAGAGACTGAATAGTCTGGTTTCATTTCTTTAGTATTTAAAAGATAAGCATATTAGTATAGGTGAAGTAATTTAAAAAATAAGTATGCGATGATGTTGGAAAAATCATTTCATAAGGAGTGATGTGTATCTGTGTCTGGTAATACAATATATTTATGTGTTTGTATGTGTGCAGACATACTTAAAGACCATCAACCTTGTAAATTATTTAAGTTAATGAAGAATCAAGGGTGTGGAAATAATTAGTATAGCATGAATTAGTTCACAAGCTCTGCATCAACCCTGAAGCTTAAAAAGTAAAGCAGCCTGAGTTAAGCAATGCCACTTACAAGGTAAAAGTTATATATAAATTACAGAGATGCAATAAAAAGCTCATGCAAATTCTAATGGTTCACTATTATTCAACAGAGGACATGATGCTCAGTTAAAGAGACCTAACGAGTGGCCCAAACAGCTAATGAGAAAAGCTGGCACCACTGAAAACATCTCTAGTCTACCTTGGCAGCAGACCTGGACAAACTCCAAGATGGAGTCTTGAAGCACTGGCTTCTCAGTGATGTGCCACCTATTCATTAAGCACAGGCATGAGGCTGTAGGTTCTAGACAAGTGCTCAAAACTGGAAGCTCTTACGAAGAAGGCATGGGGAATCTTTTCAAGATGTTAGTTTTGTGTACTTCTAATGCATTTCCAGCTGTGACACTTGAATTTGTGCTGAGAGAACCCTAAACATCTCTCTGAACTGGAATTTTAGGATAAGCAGCCCTCTCTCTATCTGTCTGTCTTCTTAATCCCGGTAGGTGCTCAGCAGGAACAAGATACAAAAAGGCTTGAGTATGAACTTGTTCTCAAAGTCCTTCTGTGTTTCTAACTTAGAGCTCTACGTGTCCCTATTCCAAACATGACTCTTCTCCCACTTTCCTCAGGAGGCTGGAAAGAAGTTAGTATGAATCTCAGATATTTTATTTTCCCTGTGAGAGCAGTGCCCCAAAATACAATAACATAATTCATCAAATCTGGTATTCTTGGGCCTGAAAAATACTTGTAGTGTTTGCCATTGAAAATACAATTATGCATAAACACATGGAGCTTATTAATAATGAGAAGGAAAGTAAAATAGGCACTGTATTTTGATGAGTTTCAAAGAATATACATTGTTCCATCCTAAGACACAGTTTAAATGCTATTTTTAAATGTAAAATTATGGAAATGTGTAACATAAAGATTTTTGCTAAAGAACATTAGGTTTTCTAGGAGTTTGTATGAAATTTGTTCATAGTATTCAGATTCCACTGTTATGTTTCATGCAATCTGTAATGCATTCTCTTCTCAATATTACTTAAAATATTTAACTACGAAAACCTATGGTTATTCCTCTCTGAAGTTTACTGAGACCTTTGAACACCTAGTTATAATTGAATTTTACCAGCAATTTCCTTGAGGTTTAACTTTCTGTGTAATGCTAGATAAAGTTAGATACTTAGCCATGCTTCAAAGGCTTAATCTGAGAGTAAGTTAAAAAAAAATTAATAAAACACTGCATTGATATTCCCTAATTCTCTCTCATACATAGAGACTTCTTAAATTGAATGAATTAGGCAAAGCTGCTGATACAAACACATTTCAGCACCTGGACTTTCATGATTTGTATTTTATTGCTTTTTTTTCCCACTTGATAGCTCTCAGAAATGGGAGCTAAATCATCAGTAAGCAAAGTTCATGAATGTTTGCTTGTGCAAGACTGAATTTTCTCTGTGTAGCCAGCTGAAAGTCTTGGAAATATTGGTATGCAATACGAATAGATATCCTACCTATTTTGAAATTCTACCCAACAAGAAAGGGAAAGAGCCAGTAGTACAGAATGGGATACATGACATCAAGAAACATTCAATAAGATCCCTTGGATACAGTTATTACCACCTGTCACATTGTGAGTCTGTGAAAGTGGATCTGTGTTCTGTTAGACCTATTAATCATTGTGCACTGCTTTAGGCACAATCACTAAAATAGAAATGTTAAGGTCAAGCCAATGAAGGGATATGGAGACTCTTCAGCTTCATACTCAACAAGTATTCTTGCAAGATCAGACTTCATAGCAGCGAGTTATAGATCTCTATTGTACCATCATTGTCATCATCATGGCTCAGCTTTGTGAATGAAGATTTGGGAAGGGCTCTACCCACGTGGGTGTGTCCTTTGAGCCTGTGTAATGGATTTTTTAGGTGAGATACAGTGTGAGAAAAACTGGCCCCACCCTTTGACTCCTAAGGTTCATCTGCCATGGCCAAGTGAGCTTCGACAGTGACAGTGAAGTCCTCAGGACTAGAACCTACAGCACCCAGTATTCCCAGGAGGTCTCCCATCCAAGTACTAACCAGGGCTGACCCTGCTTAGCTTCCAAGACCTGACGGGATCGGGTATCAGGATGGCATTTATGATAACTACGAAATAGACAGGAGGAATTGTCTGCTTGGGGTCTTGAGGTTCTGAGTTACGGTCTCAGTCTCTTGGGTCCCTACACAAGCACCTTAGTCTCATGTTTTATCCGAGATCACTAAACAGCATCCTGCAAAGACAACCAAACTAATCTGATTAACTGGTCTGTATGGAACTCTCTGTCAAGTTCTGTACCACATTATCATCTTTTTTTACCTACTTCTGCAGTGATGATATTGAGGTCCTTCCTTTTCCTACCTATTTAGGAACTTGTTCACAAAGTCACATTATAAAATCTCTTATTTCATAAGAGATTTCCCTGGCAAATAAATTATTTTTTATTGTATAAGTCACTAACACACTAAATTAAATTTAGCAGAAGAGAACTCCAGGGTGGCTTGAAGTCATCAAAGCCCATGTTGCTATAGCACAGTCCTACCCCTGCCGCTACTGGTAGCCACATGTTTCTCACACATGTGCTCCCTGGAAGCAGCCTCAGTGCTCATATGGGTGGAGAGGGATCTAATTTATCTGACCAGTAATTCTCTTTGGTTTGGTTCTGTGGGGTTTTGTTGGGGGTTTTTTTGGTTTTTTGGGGTTTTTTTTGGTTTTTTTAAACCATGGCAATTCTTTGATATGTTTATGTGATCACATAGTCTGACTGACAGATGGCCAAGTCAACCAAGTCAATCTCTCAAACTATCAAAAAAACCCTTCAAGTAAAGGATGCCATTTCACATGGAGTTTATTTAATGAAAAATTAACCACGTACTGCGAGTAAGCTTCTCAGTGATTAACCTCCATGGAGAAAGTCATGCCTGCAGTACTTACTGCTAATATTGGTTGTGTTTGAGCTCAAAAATAATAATTCTTTAAGAAAATGACAGCCTGGCTATTAACAATAACTAAGGATTGTTAATGAAGCTGACAGCCGTTTCAGAGCAGAAATCTATATTAGGTGATAGAGGGGCGTAGATGATACTGCTTGTCAGGTGTATACAAGCAAAGTTTGGAATAAACTGATTGTCTGGTAGATATGTGAGGGATCTGTAGCAGGTCAGTGTCGAAAAACAGTTTGCTAGCCTTGAAAAACTGTATTGTATTCTTCAAAAGGTTAAAAAATAACAAATGTTCTAGGCTATGAATAGCTTTACTTAAAGGTTATTCAAAACTAACAGAAAATTTAATCTCTGCTCTTCTCATTTTACTTTAATAATGAAATCCAAGAAGAGTTCAATTTTTCCTGAATTAAGAAATTACATTGCATGTAACTTCTTCCTGTTATCAATTTCTTGCCAAGAAGTGGGCTGATAGGGGTAACACATCCTTTAGGACTATGATACTTGTAGAGCCAGTTTGTTCCAAAAGGACTCAATCAAACAATTACTACAGCAACAGAATATTTTCATAGCTACTGTTCTGCCACCAGGAAGCTGAACTTGACCTCTGAGTGTTCCTGCTCCAGAGTTACTGGCTGTAAAAATAAACATGTATTTAGTTTTCAATGTTTGGGGCCAAAGACCTCTAACAGATGTCAAGATAGAATCAAGTCAACAGAAAAGAGATGTCACACAGTCCTGTATTAATTGTACATCATTAGGTTTGTGGAGTTCAGTATTGAGGATACTTTGGCTGCCTGATTACTTACACACTGCTGTTCTGCTATAGCACACAAAACAGTTTGCAGGGTGTAAGAATGTATTTATGTGAGTATTGACACTCCTGCTGCCTCAGATTCAAAACCAGGGTTAGTTCACCCAGAGCTTTGCAGAAATGAAATAGCCTTGCATTTTGGCTGGTTGGAACATCTGGGAAATAGCCCTGATGTCAATCAGAGAGCACTTGCAACACAGTCTTATTTCTAGAATGTATACAAAAGGATAGTATAATATGAGCTGCAAATATAATTCACACACACAAAGCAGAAGTTAAGTGGGTCTTGTTAAGGAAGCATTTAGTTTAATTTGTCGTGAGTGCATGTCATTTCCTGGGGATTAAATAAATTGACTTCAGCTGTTTACCTAACAAGAGACGTGATCGCACCTTTTACTCACAATCTCCTAAAGTGGACTCAGATTAATGTCTTATTACAGCAAATGAAAACTGGGCCAGAAATTCAGATGTCAGCCTGAATATAAAGGTTGGCCATGAACCTGAGAAGGCATAAACTCTTGCCTGGCATGAGCATAAGGAACAAAAACAGTATGAGAAGAAACATCCCGAGGTAAGTCAGGAGTCATGGGCAACATCCTGTGGAACAATGCTGCACCACAAACTGCCAGCATAAATGCATAGACCTATGGGCTTTTTGGTGCTAGAATGGGATAAAGCATCAATGTAAAAGCAAACGAGAGTAACCAGAGTATGGGCACTCATAACCAGAGCATAGGCACCCTGTTTTGGAAGACAGAAACCTTGCTAGAATGGAATATTTTTCGTTTACAAATCTAGGAACTGTCAAAGTTTTGTCTTTCCATTTATTACTGCTTTACTTTTAGCTTAATTGTATCTTCCATATCCCCTCTTCCAAGGTATTTACATTGCCTAAACCTCTATTCCTAAATTCCACTGTTTTTAACCAGAATGGGACATCTACCTACCTTGAAGAGGAAGAAGAAGAATTTAGTGCTTATGGAAGCTGAGCAAGAGGTCAGCTGGACTGTGTGCCAGGCAAAACTGAGCAGAAGGCTTGGGGTAAGACTTGATACACTTCGGAGTTGAGAAGTTCAGTGAGGAGGTCTGAAGGGGTCCCAGATAAGGCAGTGCTTTCTGTCACTCCACTAAGGGTTTGTGCAGCCATATCTTTTAGCCGAGAATAAAATCCCTCTTGTGACTCATATGAACATTTATCCAAAATACAGACTATGAAGCAAATACTAGGGATTTTTCCTTGTTTCTTTTCTGTCTTACACAAACGGAACACTTTTAGGAGTGCAGACAGAGGGACCTCCAAGACCTCTCTCAGCATGCTTATAGAAAAACTGCTAAAGAATTATCATAGAAAGCGGTGGATAGGGAACCAAATCCTGGCTTCCAAACAGACACACAGTTTATGAGTTTGGGTTTCAAAAACCAAGCAATTGCTCAAACAAACATGCTTCCATCTTCCAGCTACAAGAGTGGAATATGAAGGCAAGTGCTTGGGGTAACATACCTGATCCCTCCTGTATCAGGTCATCCAGAGGAGAACACCAGTGTGCTCCTGGTAACTTTGAGTACTTAACAGTGCAAGACTGATGCTGGAACTTACTGATACTGAATCTAACCATTGGCAGAAAAACATGTGTCTACTGATTTTCACTAGTGGACTGTCATTATCTCCACAGCATAAAGTGTGGGTTTGAGATGGTTTTCTTGAAGTTGAGAATTTAGAATGGCAGGTAGACCATTTTATCGCTCTTTTACGTAAATGTACCCTATTGCATGTCTCCTTCCCAAACAAGGGGCGTTTATTTATACTTATATAAAACACGGGCACAAAACACAGTTCATCTATTAAGAGCTCCAGAAAGTCTAAAATTTATTATTTTCCAAATGATTCTTCCTTTTTTTTGTTGGTTTTTTTTCAGAATTTATGGTGCACACAGTGTGAAGTAAGATAATATGCAGGTACCCCCAAAAATACCAGACAATGGAAGTTCAGGAGATTTTATTCCAAACATTGAGAGCACTAGATTGAAAAAAGCAAAAACTGCAGCAGTGCTGCAAAAGCACTAGGCCTGAGAAAAAAAAACACCACCTCCCATTTTCCTTCAAGGGTTTTTATCTTCTCTGCCCTCCCTTCAGGCCCTCCCTGAAGCAAAGGCCTGTAACACTGTGAGGGTTTATCTCTCCTCATATCAGAGAGAGAGACTGTAAGCCTCTTCTGGAATACAAAAGGAGAAACATCAAACTATCTTTAAAAAGGGGGCTGCTTCTTAGGAAGAAAGTCTTCTTAAGCAAAACAAGTTCTAACTTCTTCATTGTAAATCTTCTGGAAAGAGTATCTATCCTGACATACAGGAAAGCCATTGGCTCATGTACCATATGTGAGAAGTAATGTCCACATTTTTGAAGTGAGGCTCATTAATGACTGTATAAGCACTAAACAATGCTGGATTATTCACTTCTCTAAGTCTTCCAAAAATTCTGCAAAAACATGGCTGAAACTACTTGACTTAATCCTTAAATACTGTAGTCCCTAACCATGCTGCTATATAATCTGTGAAGACTATAAAGAAAAAGGTCAGGTTCTAACGTCTCTTATGATCTTAAGATTTATGAAAACCTGCATTTTCAAAAAGTAGTAATGTTGATCCTACATGAAATAGGAAAATTTCTTTAAAGCTATAATTTAAAACTCCTTGCAAATTTTTAAGGACAAGTATGTGATTTCATACTCTGTTTTATATCAGTTGGTGGAAAATTATGAGATATGATTTAGTTTTATATAAAATCAGTTTCCACTATGGGATATCATAGAGTGGTTTGGGTTGAAAGGGACTTTTAAAGGTCCGATGCCTGTACAATAAGCAGGGACATCTTCAACTATCTCAGACCACTCAGAGCCCTGTCCAGCCTGATCCTGAATGTTTCAAGGTTGGGGCATCACCACTGTTTCATCACCTTCACTGTAAAAAAATTTCTTCCTTATATGAAGTCTGGATTGAACTTCTTCTTGTTTAAAACCATTTTCCCTTGTTCTATCACTCCAGGCCCTAATAAAAAGACTGTCATCATCTTTCTTCTAAGTCCCCTATAATCATTGAAAAGATGAAATAAGGTCTCCCTGGAATATATGTTTGCTTTTATGCCTGTCCTTACCCAATACAGTATGAAGGCTTACAGAAATCTTCAGTGCCATATTGATTAAATTTTGCAGGTACACATAACTAGGGCTCAACAGTTGGCCAAACCCATTTAATCAGTTCAACCTGTTCTGCAACGGTGCTGCTATGAAAACTCCAATTGGTGCAGCAAGATTTCAGTTGTGGAACGCAAAAACCGACAACTGTTTGCCATGAGTGCACAGTGGACTCCTCTTAACAGACTGGTAATGGCCATGCTCTAATCCTCCTACTCATGTTACCAGAATCACCATGGTTATGGGATCAGAGTTCCACCATCACTGTCCTGCCCGCCCACAGGACAAGAAACCAGACATTAACCATGCTTATGTCAATTTATAGGACTGGTCAATTTATAGGCTTATGTCAGTTTATAGGCTTATGTCATTTTATAGGACTGGACTGTTATTTTCACAGAATCACAGAATCATTTGGGCTGTCAAATGGTGAAACATGCAACCAATCCCTGCATTGTGAAGGGCTGTTCTGCATGAATTCAAATATATTTTTCTGTCATGTTTTGCAATTTAATGGTATCATCTTTGAATCTTTTGGAGAAAAAAATATTTTATTTTCCTCCTCTATTCAGTTTGTTCCTGTTCTCTAATCAGCCTGGGATTATTTCCTCTGATCCACTTCCTCACTCATGCAGCTGAGTCTTGTTTGCTTGCTTGTTTCTGCAGCTGCAAATATCAAAGAGAAGTCTTTGCCACTGTAAAGCACAGCTATGGGAAGATGGGAGAGGCACATTCTAGTGACTCCCGCATAAATGGCAGCAGTGCAATACAGGTTCTCAGCATTAGGGAAAATGGATACACTTCTTATGTTTTTTGCTCAAATTTATCAACTTCCTAATTCTCAGGACTACAGAGGAACAGTGAACATGGATTAAGTTTCTGAGGTAGTAATAATTAAGTGCATAAATATAGCATGGGAAACAGTCACTGAAATAAACTGTAACAAAGAACATTCAGGATGGAAAAAAATCTTGTTATGATCATGATACTGAAACAATTGGGATAGATAGCACACGAACATCTCCATCATTTGAAGCTGGAGGACAGATCTTTCTTGAGAATAGGTTAGGGAAGCAGTCTTTAGGAGTGACCTAGCATGATGTGCTGGGTTGCTGAAATAGGGGGGACTAGAATTCTGATCTCTTGAGATTCTTCCTAGTCCTGTGATTCTATAATCCCTTTTTTCTTAGAATTTAGTAATTAATAAAATCATTATTGTTGCTTACTTGACCTTGGAGGCTTCCTTCCACAGTTGATTATTCACCCATGGTCTGGTTAAATACATATATGTAGCAATTACAAGAGTAATTGGACCTATAATAGCCTGAAGGGTAGATTGATTGTAGCTTGAGTGGGTGTCAGCAGAGTGGTTGAGACTCCAACCCACTCTCCTGCCCTCCAAAGCTTTTTATTTTGATGTGTTGTAATGTGTTTTATAAAAATCCATTGCTTTCATTCTGCAAACCAGGAGTTTCACCTTAGCCACCACCTTGATGTGTTACAATATAACTCAAAATAAAGGATTAAGCCGATAGTTTAAATATGTCCTTCATTTCTTAAGTAAAAGGCAGGTGGTCTCCCAAAACCAAACCTAAATTTGACTTGCAGTAAATGTAAGCCAAGCCTGAAGCAAGCCTGTGGCTCCAAAAGCTGTAGCAGTTTACTTGTATTACCCTTAGCTGCAAGCATCAAGGCTGTTCTCTGCTGGTGCAGTCTGCAGCCTTACATGCTGGTTTTATTCTGTTTGTCTTTTCATCTTGTAAAGATGAACAGCAAACTTCAGCTGACATCGCTATTCAAAACTTGCTTTTTGTGTGACTGGAGTCAATCATGCTATAATCTGTCATGGGCTACCTGTGAGCTCAAATTTCACTTTGGAGCTGTCAGTTGCTCCTTCTCAGAAAGTGCTGATAGGTACATGGTGGTTGTACTTGACAGCAGGTGCTTTAATAGTTTTGGAGGGATAAGTGACCATAATTTCATTATTTGCTCATAATCCTTTTCAAAATTTATGAGTCTTGAAAGAGAGCTTCAACAGCTAAGGCAAAACGAAGAGGTGTCCAGAGGAATATTCAGTTTGAAAATAAAATGCTTACATTGGATTACTACATTATGCATTAAGAAGGATGGTACTTTATAATTTTTGGTTGTGATTGTTCTAAGGTGTGGAACTAATTCAAACAATACAATTGCACAGAAGATGAGATCAACAATTCTATTTTTACTTGGGACCATTCTTGGACCCTCTCTGAGAATAATTGCTCAGGTTAAAAAAATATCCCTTTTTACAACATTTTTAAAACTTAAAGTCTACTTTGTATCTTCTCTTCTGTATCTTATGTAATCTATCTCCTGTAGTTTGACTGCCCTTCACTTTTATTTTACTTAGCACATTTTATTTCTAATTCTTTTAAACAGATGGTTTGTGTCATGAGTACAAATATGCAAACTGATTACTAGGAAAGAAACATTACTGGAAAATGGAAACAAATAGTGTCTTTTTATTTCATGGAAAACTTATGTAGAATAATTCATCTTTCAGAGTAGACTAAGAAACATGTTGAGCATATTGAAAGATTCATCTAAACACCAGAAGCTGGAGTCCAAAGTCCCTACAGTATACGTATTACATTCTTTCAAAAAATCTGCTATAGAAGGATTTCTAAGAAGAACTGGCAACCAAAGGACCAAATCTTACAAAGATGAAGCATCAGCCTTAAATTTAAGCAAGAAGGGCATATTTTTAGAAAAGCATAAGTAATATCTATGTAAGGCCAAAATTGCAATCTAAAATTTTTATTTGCTTTCTGCTCTTAAAAATACAAAAAAAAATTCTGTAACTGCTTGTGTTTGGTTTTCTTTTAATATTTTCCAGTTCTCTATGTTTTTGTTTCTTGGCACATCTAAAAATGCTTCAGCATTAACAGATCTGAACAGTTCAGAATGTAGATAACACAAAAGAATAATTAATGTTCCTCTAAACATCCGAGGACTTGCTGAAGTAGGTACAGTGTGTGGTCTGTTAATGTGCAAGAGAGGGTTTCTCACAGTGGATTTTTTTTTTTCTCGTAGGTTGTGGGGGTGACAGTAAGTGCATCCCTTAAGAAAAGCTGTTTGGAGTTCTACCTTAAAGAGAACAGAGCTACCTAGAGTATGTGTGGTGGCTTGTGACCAATGAGAGGCTGTGGTGTATGTAAGGTGAATTGGTTAACCAATTATGTGGAAGCACGTTGGATGTGAGAGTGCATAAAAGGTGTGGATATTACTGCGTGAGAGTTAGATCTAGATCAACTAGGATGTGAGATGATGGAACTTCTAGGAACTATCTACTTCTACTATGAGCTATGAGAACTGTCTGTTAATCTATCTGGAATAAACTCTCTAAGTTGTGAGCCTTCTGATCAAGCCTTCTGATGTCTGCTGTGCCTGAGCTCTGCTGACCGTCAGTCCAGCGCCCAAGCTCAGTATAAGGGGCTCCCCCTATAGTAGGTACAGGAGGAAAAAAACCTCTCCCTTCATCCTTTCTTATGTATTTTATTTTTTTTTTAAGTTTTTAGAGCAGGTATGGGAGACCTAAGTCCATTTCCTTCCTTGTACATACAGCATGGTGTTGAGGGGATTCTACTGCTCATTGCATGTCCTTCAAAAAGTGCCTGAAACATGAGCCAGAGCAGACTGGAAAACAACTCTTGCTGAAACGATCTCAATTTGCAGAAACATTCAAAATTTCTTGGCCAAAATAGTAAAATCTCTAAAGTTCAGTACTTACGGAAGAAGAGGACCTGGTCTCTAATCTGTGTTTCCATGGCAGTATTTTATTCTGCAAAAAGTTTGCATAAGTTGCCTTTATGGAGAGGACTGCAACTGACTCCTTCTTTTCACAGTGAGTTTCCTAAATACATAATAAAAGAGGTTCCTGTCCTCTCTGGATCAGTAAGAGTTCAGTGTGGACTAGTTCATGATGTACTAGTGCCAATAGAAAGGTAGTACAACTCTCTTGACCAGCACTGCCCTATCATTCACACAACAGAGTAAAATAAATCCTAGACAGAAATATGTGTGTGAGATAGCAGGGAAGAAGGAAACCAGTTTACCTTTCCCATATATGAACTACTGAACTTGCTTATAGATGAAAGAGAGTAGGGAAGAGTGGTCAGGACTGTAATATCTTGTCATCCTCCAACAAACTCTTGTTTCAGGCTTGTATGACCTACTCTAAGGAGGAGGGGACATGTTATAGTGGTCAAGACCTTTATATGACCCTGAGTCAGGCATGAAGGACACAGAGTAGAATTCAAATGATAACTTAATTTTTTTAGTATTTTCCAGCTGACTGCTACTGGAGTGCAATCTCTGAGACTGGAACCCTCTGTGAGATGGTCACTTCTCCCATGCACTGCTTAGGGAAAACATGATTGTGAGTACTGACTACTACACTGCCAGCCAAAAAGGTAGATTTTGCAGCCAGCCAAAAAGGAGGATGTTTCAATGGTGTCCTTTGACTCGTCTTTGAATCAGGAAAACAAATCTGCTCACTGATATTCATATTCTCCTGGAGAAGAACATGACATTGGTGAATGTAGAAATAAAGCAAACTGGAAATTTTTTGCTATTCCTTCATTACCAATTCTAGACATAGAAATTTAAAAACAAATCCACACACATAACCCTTACAAGCAGATCCAAAATTTCACTTAGCGAGTGTTCCAGATCTCTGACAGATAAGTTAAACCTCTGGGTTACAGTCAATACAAGCATGTTGTTGTTCTCCGGATGTGCACAGTTTCATTCTTTGGGGGGGCAATCATGGATTATAGTGGTGTTAATCTAAATATGAAGGAAGATTCTCAAGTGACAATTGTATCTCTATGAATGCATGTCTGTCATCTAAGATCTACCTCTTGTCTTATTTATGATCACTGCTAGAAAAAATTCTAATATGACACAGAGATCAAAATCATGTGGCAAAGTTGTTCTACATCATGTTTTTGAAGAAGAATGTGAGTATAATGTGCTGTGTTTCCATAGAAGTTCAGTACTAATAGCTGTCTGGACTAAAAGGCTATTAAGCAGGGACACATAGGCAAAAAGCCCTGTAGTTACCAGCACTCTGCAGTGCACTGTTCAATATAATCAAGTCATCTCAGGGCTGAACATCATAAATGTGCCACTCAGATTTAGATTTAAAGAGATAGATGCAACTTACAACAAGCAGCCTATTGTTAATGACTGTTAAATGCTTACTAAGGTGCCAAAGGCACCTTTATCCAGTTCCCAGCATATTAAATTGGGAATGCTAACCAAAAGGGGAGGCTGGAAACGCATCAAGATGTGATATTCTGTTTCCAGTGGGGCTGTTTAAGGATTATAGCAACAAGCTCTTTTTCCTTAGCTTAAATACTTCAATTATTATTGTTTTCAATGGGTCAAAAATCCCTAGGATCATTTCAGTAAACCTAGATTAGAGAGTGATAGAGAGTGCACGTGAATTTATGTTAACAGACCCACAGAGGTGATAACTTTTGGGATGGAACAGTGTTAATCTGCTGATACAAACGTTTTCACTCATTATGCTGATGCCAGAAGATTGTACCTGAGCATAACTGGCACCATGGCTAAGGAACTCCAAAGACTGGGAGAGTGAAAGTATCTTGCCAACATGGAATGCAGAAAATCAACCAGCTAACTGATGCAACAATTGGCTAGTTACATTACAACAATCCAAGAGGGAAAACAAACAAACAAATCGAACCCCTGAAATCGTGGAATACAACAGCAGAGGAATTAAAGAATAGTATTATTGCTTATAAACAGGGTGTGAAGAAGGTGAATCTTACCAGGCATCTAATTTATTCTTTTACAAAACTAGTGCAACTGTTAATCTATAGAAAGCTGATTTTCAAACCCTGTGGTTGATCCAGTTTGGTTGTTCAAAGAAACAGATTCTCAAGAAAGTACTGCTCCATTATTTCTTAAAATTCAGCTAATGTGGCCTCTACTGTCTAAGAATTTACATTCAGATAACTCCTCTAATTGTTTTAATGGTAGTTTCTCAACAACAATTTTTCTTCATTTTAGCATCTGTTATTTGACTTCTTTTTTTTTCCCTCGACAACACTGGCATGTTAGTCTTTCAGCTGTTGTAGTATGCCAAGCATATGGTGCAAGATTAGATAAAAATTGACATTTTGCTAACCTATTTATTAGTTAATGACCAACATTTATATTTTATTTTTAATGATTCTCCACCTGTCACTTCTCACTGTTTTTACTTGTCCCTATTCTGGTTTTCTTTTGTTACAGTCTGTGTTTTTCTTGTTTCTTTGTACTCAGTTTTGTATCTTTTTTTCCTACATTTCTCTTAGTGGTGCAAAAATTTGCAACCAGTTTGGAATTTTATGAATATTTCAGTGTTACACTCAAGCCTTGAAATATATTAGCGGAGAAGAATAAAACAGACTAATGCTGTAGAAACTGAAATTGTAGATAAACGTGAACTCATAATTACCAGTTACAAACAGATAAAATAGGACGGATAGGAAGAGTTCAATCAGAAACTTTTTTAATATCTTATATAACTGATGAATTTTCCAGTGGCTGCACAAGAATTACACCTCACAGTGACTAGGAAAAACAAGCCCAATGGCTCCTGTGGGACATTAGGGCAAATATACAAATTGTGACTAATGCAAAGGGCTGATTTTCATGAAATCCAAATTGCATAACACTGAAATGCTCTTGGTTTGCCTAAAGATCATGTCAGTGTCATTGTTGTCTGCATGAGTTTTAATAGCTGATCTCTCTGAAAGGGATGAGCCTTAGCACACTGAAGTGACAATTCCCTGTTTCATTTTGTGGGCCAGGTAACAAAGAGTAGAAGTTCCTTGGCTCTTATGTTAAGTGAAAATCAGTCTTAACAATTCTGGGACTGGTGGAGAATGAGGGAGGGAGCTTCCGTGTAAAGGCAGCTCCCAAGGCAAGGAGTGGGGACCTCTGTAGAGTCTTGCTGTTGGTTTCTTCAGTACAACTCCCATAAGTGAGCTGGGCATGAATGCAGTCAGCTGAGCTCCTAGAAAAAGGGGAGCTTGCTCTGAACCCTGACACTTTTTATTGGAAACGAAGACGTCTTTGTAGGCAGATATGAAGGATACCCCAGTTTATACAGCACAGCAACGTCAGTCTAAGAAAGGACAAAACTGTATTTGGGAGCTAAGGGGCAGCATTTATGTAGTGACTGAATTTTCATTGAACTACAGACTCTAGCAGCTGTTAACTGAAACTGAAAATGTAGGGCTAACAATGCTGACATTTTCAATAGAAACATATTCTCTTCAATAGAATAGAATTTGCAAGCCTGTGAAGTGTCTCCTTATAAATGTGAGTTGTTCAGCACTTCAGGAGTGATCCCATTCAGCAGTCACTTACAAGAGAACATTTGTATTGATTCCTACAGGAGAGATTTCAGGAGCAGATCATCAAGATGTGCCAGCTTGAAAACATAATTTATGTCAGTAATGCAGTTGTCTTATATACCTACACTGCAGAAAGACTTTGGTAGAATTTATCAGCATGGGAAACCAATGAAAAATACCATCGATTAGGAAAACACACTGACTTTGTGCTAGTGACTTCCATGAATTATCATTTGCGTCTAGAAATTTAAGGAAACTTTATTCATATTGTCAAGATTTAGCCTTTCCATCTGAAATCTCTGATTAGCCCAAGTGTCTGTAAAAGGTAGGTAGTCTCAAAAATTGCATAAATTGCTGAAGACTGAGAGTAAGCACTGAGAAATGCATTGTGGAAAAAAGCCATCCACAGTCCTTCAGCAAAAAAACAAAGAAATAAAAGTGCAAGAACTTGGGAGATTGTTGCATGTGATAGCTGACATTACTATTTCCCAAGGACATTCCTGGCTGAATTAAGTAGGATCTACTCCCTGACAACTAATTGCATCATCACTGTGAATCTTTTTTCATTTTTCCTGCTGCCTCTGGGAAGTGTAGCATAGAGTGAACAATGAGCCCCAGAATGATAAAAGGGTTGCAAACGACTAGGAAAATGGAGAACAAAAAGGTTAAGGACTGATTTGCACTTGACCCAAAATGTAGAGAGGGAAGAGATAAAGAAAAATGGAGAAGAGCCAAGGAGCAAGAGGAAATTCCTTTATTTCCTGTTTCTTATTAACCTGTCTCACTGGAAGTGTCCCTAGTCTAAGCTACATGCATACGCAGGGTTCCACAAACAAGGAGTCAGTAGCTCGTCCTTGACACAAAGATGTTCAACAGCACAGTCAGACATTGCCAACAGAGCGATAACATCTAATCTTTATGATGTCTGCCTAAATTTCAAGGTGTGAAGTGAAAGTAATTTTGACATATGAACAAGACTAATTTTGTGTGCAAAGGAATGCTAATTTTACTAATTTGGCATAACTGAGGAACCACATTAAGAGTAGTGAAATAAAACAAGCAGCTAGAGAATCTCCTGAAGTAGATAGTTTATTTCTGTAGAAGGTTACTGTTTGATTATGCTGACTCAGAAAAATCACAGAAAGACTTTGGCTGGAAGCGACCTCTAGAGGCCATCCTGTCTGACTCTGCCATCAAGTAGGTTGACCTCCTGAACTGAATCAGGTGGTCTGGGGCCTTGCTCTGTTCAGTCTTGAAAACCTCCAACATGCAGAAATTCCACCAGCTCTCTGGTCAGTCTATTCCACTACTTAACCACTTTTCTCATGGCTTTTTCCTCTGCTTCTTTTTTCATTTCTATACTACTTTTTTCTACACCTACATACACATTTCCATCTTCTCTGTTGTGAGAGGTTTCTGCTATCTATTATGCTAAATAGAGATACAACAATGCATATACCCAAGTGCTCTGTAAGAGAAAGCAGCTAGAAGATATCTCCACTCTTGTGAGGTCCTACCTGGAGTACTGCATCCAGCTGTTGGGCCCCAGTATAAGGACATTAAACTGTTGGAGCAAGTCCAGGGGAGAGCCACAAAGATGGCTGGAGCACCTCTCCTATGAGAACAGGCCAGGAGAGTTTGGATTATTCAGCCCAGAGAAGAGGAGGCTTTGGGAGACCTTATAGAAGCCTTCCAGCACCAAAAGGACACCTGTAAGAAAGCTAGAGAGGGACTTTTTACAGAGGCATGCAGTGTTAGAAAAAGGAGGAATGGCTTCCAACTAAAAGAGGGTAGGTTTAAATTAGTAATTAGGAAGCAACTCTTGATGATCCTTGTGGGTCCCTTCCACCTTGGCATATTCTGTGATTCTGTGATGAGGCCCAGAGAAGTCGTGGGTGGCCCTCCCTGGCAGTATTCAAGGCCAGGTTGGATGGGACTTTGAGCAACCTGGTTTAGTTAAAGGTGTGGCAGTGGGGATTGGAAGTAGATGGTCTTTGGGGTCCCTTCCAACTCAAACCATTCCATGAATCTATAATTCTATGCTTTCTTCCTATCAGCTATTGCTTTTGAAAGTCCTACAATAGAGCTCTTTCTTTTCCATGCACAAGAAATTTTTAGGCCATGTAAAGCTGATTGCTTAAAGAAAAGTATCATTGAAAGGATTCAGAACAGCTGAAATGATTCAGAAAAAACCCACCACATCAGACCAGATCTGTAGCAGCCATATTTATAGCAATGGATTTGTACTTAAAGAATGAAAAAATTAGCATTTCTCTACCATTTCAGTATGACAGAAGTGCTTTCTTAACAAGAAGAAAGAAGTTAATCAACATGAAAGCCTTGTGTTGAGAAAGAGAAATGACCTTCTAAAATTATAAGTGGCACAGCCAAAATCGATCAGAAAGGCAGAAAGAAAAATATTGTTTCCTCACTTTATATAAAAAATGAAAATTTTATAATTTTAAATAATTATCTGTTTCTCACCCACCTATAGCTTATGAAGGGACAACTGGATGAATTTAGCCCACACATGTCAAATAGAAAAACTGGGTGAACGTTTAAACATATTTAATTTATCCATAGTATGCAGTGCCTTTTTTTTTGCTGCAGTATGTTTTTCTCCTTCCCTTTTCCCAAAAATCTGCTGTCCCCTTTCCCTATCCAAATAAACAAAAATGTTGTTTGACATAGCATGGAAATATTCTTGTAGACTGACAGGTTTGCTTGTCTACAAACCCACAGCAGACCCACACAGAGACAAGATCCTGCATGTGCACTTCCTTTGCAGCAGGAAAAGAAAAACAGGTGAGTGTCTTGGCATACTGACAAACCACCATAGCTGAAGTCTGGAAGGTATGGTATAGCCACTCAGAGACATGTTTCCTCTAAGCTAAGAATCCAGCTAAGAAACGCACTTCCCAGCTGATGCTGAGCCAAACAGAATAAATTATCTGTCACCCTAAGGTATTGCTTACTGAGCTATATTCTGCACATGGGTCCTTCATCATGCAGAAATTATTCCATCAACTGCCTGGCATAGCTGAAATCATAGCACTCTCCTGACTTTCTTCTTTTTAGAAATGGAACGTATCCTTTTGTAAGACATTATTAGTTTTATTTATTTTCTTTCAGACAAATATCAAAGGAAAGTTTATCCACAGTTGGAGGTAGACTGATGCAATAAAAATTGTACTGAGGGATTAGCATAAGGGTATCTATATGTTAATCACTGCAGTGATTGTCAGTCTTGCAGACATAGGCAGACTGTATTTTCACAAGAACATTTCTCTAAGGATTTACTATTGTCACTGGCATAATAAGACACTACAGCTGCTTATAAACAGCATATGCTCAAGGTGAAAGGTGCATTACTTTTAATGTGTACCTAGTCTTCCTTTATTTACTAGATTGCAAAATCTGGTATCAGCATCTTCTAGAGGAGGGAATGTTTTCAGAAACAAAACTATTTCCAAACTAATTTAGCATGCACAGATAAGCTGCTTTGCCATTACTCCCAGTTCAGAGCACCTACATTTATTCTGATTTGGGAGAGCCTTGCATCCCATTAGATCAAAACAAACTCAGGGTAAGGTCCCGCAAGGTCGTGTGTATTTCCAACTGACTGAGACAGGTCTGCTAATACTCTCTTGGCTACCACAACTGACTGAGGTTTGGAATCCTCTATCACTTTGGAAGTACATCATATGTAAACCCAAGAAGCAGGTGGTGACTTCAGTCAGAGTCTGCTCTAGAATGTATGCAGATTAATGCTTCATTTTAGATCAGATGGATGGAGCTGAAAATGTAGGAAGAAATTTGCATAAGAAGAGAACAAAAAAAGCAATGGCAAAACGGAGAGAAATCTTTTAGCTTATCAATAACATTTTGAGTTGGTTGGTTGAAGAATTTTAGAAGGCTTTTCAGATGTTTCATGAATGTAGGGCCATGACTGCACTAACAGGCCTAAATTACTTTGACCAGTCTCACGTGGGATCTTCACCCACACAAGCTGTGCAGATTGGTTCAGGAATTCCATTTAAGCTCAGACTCAGTCCTTCAGTCCTAGACTATGCTATGTTGCTTTTGTAGGTGAAAAGCATAACTTGAACTGCTTATGCTTACAGGCTAGAGATACTTCATTGTGGATGACTGGCTGAAACTGAACTTTTGAATTCTCAGACAGGAACCTGCTAGCAGCAACAAATATAGATTGGTTGTACATTTTGGTAAAAACTGAACTAAACTAAAGCAGCACATTCTGCATCCTTTGATTAGTGACGGGACATGAGACAAAACCATCTGTGCATAGACTACGTAGGTTCTGGTGGATGCAGCTCTGCAAGGCAAGCCAGTGTGTAGTTATCAGAGTAAGAGGTCTATTTCTGGCAGGGGTTTAGGGGTTTTTGTTTGTTTGTTTGTTTGTTTGTTAAATAAACCCTCAATCTGCTATGGCTGTTGCTTACTCTACTTTGTCTATGATACTTGTAGTTGTAAATATCTTATTCTCTGTTTCTGGCCTAGTCTCTGGATGTACTTCAGACCTCTAACCTTGTTTTCATCCCTGTCTCCTTCTCTTTCTTTATCTCTAGCTGCATCTCCTACACCTCCCAACTGCAATTCCTAATGGGATAGTGAACCTGCTGAATCACTCTGTTTTGGTGGCATCCTGCTATGATCCACCCTACTCAGAGGTGAGGAACTGCATCCTTGTTGGGGAAAGCAGTACTTATAGTACCCCCACTCTCTGCTGTTGCTGGTCCTCCCTTGTGGGGCAGCCCTGCTTTGTGTTTTTCTTGATGGTACCTCAGAACAACAAACCTGCCTACACCTCTGGAGACAAAGCATGTAGACTAAACTTGTACTCCTAGAAATCACTTCCATGCCATTTCTAGGCACAGTACGGTCCACAGAGGGCCTGACATATTTTTGAGTACTTGCTTTGTTTTAACTTTGTTCTGGGGAAGGTATGGGATAGAACTACTGAATCAGGGAAGAAGTTAAATGGGAAAAGAGAAAGTGGAGGTGAAAACCGAGGGGAATGAAATGAGGGACCTTGATTTTCAGAGCAGATTGGAGCATTCAGAGCTGCCTGCTTGCTGCTCAAGGGAAGGAACAATTCCTTGCTGTGATGTGCCAGGTTATCAGGGACTAGGAGAAAGTCTTAAGAGTCACCAGGAACACTTCACCAAAGCACAGAAATAGAACAAAAATGACTGCAAAGTTTTGACAATAGAGCAATAAAAATGCAACAATATGTTGAGTGTCAAAGCGCAGCAGTTTCCCATCATTTGTTGGTGAGCTAACAGCAAAAACCTCAGCTTAATCTAGCTGCAAGACAGGGGGAGAAAGAAGTGTCTCTGGTTAGTCAGACTATGAACCACCATCTTGAAGTTATAGAAGAGGCGAGTAAAAAGCCAAGATGCATCAGAGAAACTATTGTTAGTTTTTTACTTAAAATGCTATTATGTATGAGCCCATCTAGAATATTGCTGTAATTCTAGCCACTCAGTTCAAAATCACCTATTTTGAGTCAGATGTATTTAGCAACATTAGAGGATCTCTTTTTTCTTCTATTTCTTGAGAAAATACAGTGATTTAATTGGCTTAAAACTAACAAGATACAAGCTGACAGCAAATTAAAATATAAGGGTAATAAACAAAAGGGAGAAGCTCTTCATGACAGAACTTGATTCATTTGAACATCAAACGGCAATCAGTGAATTCAGTTTAATAATTAGAAGACATTTTTATAGTGTAAAGCAAATGGATGAGCACAAGAAGACTAACGGACATTCAAAGAAAATTTTAAGGAAACTTATTTCTCAATGTATCTTTTTTTTCTTATTTTCACAGTTCCTTTTTAATGTGCACAAATTAATTCAGTGATCTGTTGTTTTGTAGCTCAATGTACCCTTACTTTTTCCAATTTAATGCAGTAAAAATATTCTTTTCCCTGATGTATGAGAGCAAAACTGATATTATAATGACAGCCCACTTTAAGCGAGAGAATAATATTGAAATGGAGTATGAATCCACTTCATAATAGAGAATAAGAAACATTCTTTCACATTCTATTGAATTTCTCAGACAATATACCTCAGAAAGACAAGCCATATTCAAACCTTTGATCAACAAAAGGACTTCTCCATCACTCCATCTTTATCACAAACTAAAATGCAACTGGGTGATAAATGAAATAGAAAAAGCTTCCAACATATGGAAACATTTTAATATTTCACTGCAGACTATGGAGAGAATCACTTAAAAGAAACAACTTTAAATCTCTGTGTATTTGTAAATGATAAAAGAGTACATCTTCTGAAATTTTGAAAATCATTAAGCAAGCAGGAAAGTGATTGAACAATTTTTATTTTCTGCTTAATGTCTCAATAAGCAGTGTGATAGGACATGGTGCACACCTAACAAGCCTGCAGATGATGCCAAGGCAGAAGGTCTTGGGAAGAGCAAGCAGTATTGCATTTTCAAGAAAAAGGGCTCCCATTCAGAGGGACCATGACAATGGGAAAGTGAGCTAACAGGAAAGTTATGAAGTTTAAATTGCTTGAGGAAGAGTATAAATTAAAAAAAAGTAATAGAAAGATAAGGATTATCTGTATATTGATTTGATTTTGTCCATGAATACCTAATAAAATGTGATTATTTTTAGCTGTAGAAGTGACTGGGAAGAAAATATGCTAGAGACATATACAATGAATCATGCCCTGCAGTGGTTAAGATGGTGTTCTTTGTCTTTTTCAGTAACAATAGTGGGCAGCAAAGGAAATTAGGTCCAACACTTTCAGAACAAAATTTGAAAAAAATTAACAAAACCCCCATGCACACTTCACAAAAGATAGATTTAAGATACATAGCTCCTTTCTACAAGAATTGATGACTTTTTAGAATCCCTGTAGGTTTAAAAGAGAGAGACAATTTTCCAGTGTGGGAGAAAAAAAGGACACCAACAGCTACGACACACAGAAGATGTTAATTGTGTTAAAAGAACAGAGTATTTGGAGTGTGCTTGTCTGTTCTTATACTCCAGCGTAAGCACCTTCCACTGATCATTAGTTGGAGGAGAGATGCTGTGTCAGATGGACCTCTGAACAAATGCAGCTGCACTCAGTCCTTGATAGGTCCCCTGTTGATCCTCTTCCATTTTGAGTGAAACCATGACAATTACAACCTTGTCTTCCCTTTCCTGCACACTCATTTTCACTCAAAGAAAGTCTAGGCATGTGATCTGCACCTGTTACAAGAGGTGTCTGACATGGACAATCTAAGCAGCAGGAGACAGGGGAAAATGCAGAGTGGAAGCAGAGAGTAATTCAGATGTAGTCGGTGTGCTCTAACCCTCACTCCAGAATCAAACCCTAATTCAGAAGAACATTGGATATTTGCTTAAATATAGTGACTCATTGATGTGAAATGGGAAAAATAATACCATCTATTTTTTTCCCTTGATCTTTCCATTTCAATTGTGTTTGTCTAATACCTAACACAAATGGAACACCTCAGCATTTGAAGCTTCTAGTGCTAGCACTAGTGTTATTACTATTATTATTAGATTGCAACCTTTATCAGTGAGGACTTATAACCTAGAGTGCTGAATGCAAGCAGCAGAGGAGGCTGTAATTCAGTTCAGACAATTATTTCACAAATGAGTTCCTTTCTAGCATCCCAGGCGTAACAAATCTATTTTTCAATGTCTCTTTTATTTCAATTCCTACTATCCAAGCTTTATCCCCCTTAGAAAACTGGGGGTGGAGCAGAAGGGTGGAGGGGGTGGTGAGAAAGCAGTTTTAATGCCTATAAGAATGTTTTTTTTAGAAAGACAGAAATAATTATGTGAAATAGCATTTTGGTATCCTTTTATAGTATATTTATCCTATTCTTGCATTAATAATGAGTTTGTTTGTCAAAGTGTTTACTATCCTCCCTTAAGCCAATAATGCAGTTCAAAAAACCAAGTTATTGCATTTCCCTTGTGGCACATACACCATGTTTAGCACTAAGAAAATATGAGATTTTTTCCTGGAAAGTTACCCAGTTTTGACTGCACTGTGTAATTAAAAGTAAATACTAATTTTTTAACATAAACTTCCCAAGTTTATAGCAAAGGAAACTATTTTAATAAATACGGAAAGAAAAAAAATTCATTATAAAACTAAATACTCAGCTTGAAAATGCAGAGGGGCTAGCAAACAGTTCTTTATTTTCCCCTTTTTTAATAAAAATAGGCTTTTTTTTTAAAGAAATCACACACTCCCTCAGGTTTTCTAGAATAGGTATATCCAGGTTTTAATTTTTTTTAATGACAACATCAGTGGTTAAAGATAACAGTGTTCTGGTTTGTGGAGTAATAATTTTCTAATGCAACAAGTACTTCAGATGAGAGAGAAAGATTCCATAGCTACATCCTGTAATGCCTTAAGAAGATCATTACAGTTCAGTGAAAATCGAAAAACTCTGCTTGCCTCCTGTGGAAGCTGAAATATCCTGGCACAAATTTGAATGTACTCTTGCAAGAGGTAAATGCTAAGTCAAAGAAAAGAGTTTCCTTTACCTACACGAAGTTCTGTTTCCCTTACCTTTCTGTTACAAGGTAAGCACAGTGGTGCAGATGTGAGGAAGACCAATCTGAAGCCCATTATAGGTCTGACCTGTGTCCTTTGGAAGATCAGGCATTTTATGTCTACCTGCCAACACTGACAACATAATAAAAGTCTTTCCTGTGCAGAACAGGAGTTGTCTCCTTTCACTGAATGGAACCATAACTTTATTGCTAGTCCTGTGAGTATGTTCATGTCTGTTTCTTTATCTGGAATCCTAACCCTGGATTTATATAGAGATGGAACAGAGGTTAGGAGAAGTGAACTTCCTTGTAATTGAGAAATATAAGCAACTGCAACTTCAGTTCTTCATACCATTTCTAGTTCATTGGTTTTATGCCCCATTTTTTTCAACCAGTGATTATACTTTCACCTAATCGAACTTGTTATCACTGTGGAAGCTAAATCAATCACAACACACAAGTTCTTTTATCACTTTTACACAGTTTTTCATTGTTCATATTGTTTGCCACATACATTCTTGGATATCAAATTCTTTGCTTGATATTAAGATTTCCCAAACTATAAGGAAACCATGATGCAGGAAAAGGCATTTAGCACATTCCAAATAGTGAAAATCCTATCCATTTCTGCTAAATTTGAAGTCTTTTGATTCCATTTTTTCCCTTTGTCCTAGTTCAGCAAGTGGGACCAGTTGTCACTGTGTGGGGGGGACCAAAGCTATGTATTCTACCCCCATCTATTCATTCCCAAGGTCAATGGCCCATTTGCAGCAGCTTCCCAGGGAGTCATTAGCACCTCCACTCCCAGCCTGAGGGGGCGTAGGTGCTAATGGGCCATCAACAGTCCAAAAATAGCCCATGACTCACAGAGTTAATCACCCATTGTGTGAGTCCCCGCCCCACGGGAGGGACTGGATGCTCCCTGAAGGTACAAAAGGGGGTGGGTAAGAAGACCTGGGGAACCCTTTTGTTGGACCCAGAGGAGCAGCAGGACCTTGACAGGAGGAGACCACCACTCTGGACCAGACCACAGCCATCACCTGTACCAACAGGTTTTTTCACTTCTTTTTGCTTTGGACTTGGGGGAACCACACAGGTCTCACACAAGGGCTAACAAACCCCTTTGGGTTTGTACCCCAGGGCACTGGGTTACACTGCTGGGTTTTGGGAGTTGACAGCAATTCCCCTTTTCGTCAGGGTATTTACTGTATTATTATTATTAAATTGTGGCTCTGACTCATAATCTCTCTTGTGTTGAGTTCATTTCTCCTGCTGGTTTACCTCTAAACCAGCACACCCTTTCAAATTAAAAATACATATTTGTAAAGATGGGAAACTAAAATGACTGACAATAACTCCTCAAATCTAAGTCATTGTTTTTCACAACTAACTCCAAAGCAAAAGAAATAGTTTCCCTTGCAAACAGATAGCACCATCATCAGCTCTCTGCAACACACAAGGCTTGCATCTTTTAATTCCTTTAAACATTATGCTTAGTCCTGCAACATTTAATAACTCCTTTATCAGGAAAAGGTTGTCGTATTTTAAAGACACCTCAGCTGTAGAATCACAGGATCACAGAATCAAGTCGGTTGGGAAAGACCTCTGAAATCATCAAGCCCAACTCGTGACTGAACACCACTATGTCAACTAGACCACGGCAGTAAGTGTCATATCCAGTCTTTCCTTAAATATCTCCAGGGTGGGTGACTCCAACACTTCCCTGGGCAGCACATTGCAATACGTAATCTCCCTGTGTAGAATTTCTTCCTAATGCCCAACCTAAACCCTCTCTGGTGCAGCTTAAGTCTGTGTCCTCTTGTCCTACCCTTAGATGCCTGGGAGAAGAGGCCGACCCTCCACTGGCCACAACCTCCTTTCCATCTGCAGTCTGGCCTCTCAAGAAAAGACATAGAAGAAGTAGGTGTGCAAACCCTTAATTTTTTTCCATTTGCAAGCATCTGCAGGACTCTAAAGTATGAGACTTCTATGTGAGCAAGAGTGAAAAAGTTCTAAGGACAAAGTCACTTCAGAATAACACTAAATGGCAAAAGGACTATTATGAAAATTGCAGCTAAGTGCTCTGTATTTTATAAGAAACTATGTCTCAAAACCCACTTCAAGATCCACTGTTAGCACCCTTCAAGGCCCTTTGATGTGCTAACTAAATCTAGGACATCAGAACTACCCAGATCTTCATCTTATTACCAGGAGACCAGCACAAAAGTTAATATTTCATATTTTAAGGGTCTTTTAAGTTGTTTTTATCTACCTAAACATAATGTGCTTTGATTCCCCTTCAAGGAAGCAATAATTTCCTTCTAATTTGTATAAGACACTAGTCAGCTTCATAAAATGACTGCACAACACCAGTGAAAAGGGATTTAGATACTGGAGTGAATCTGAGAAGCCTCAAGTGAAGCCATGGGAGGTGCTCAATATTTAAGAATAGAATTGAATTTTCTCCTGAATTAGAATTTTTTCCCCCTAACTGCTTATGATTTTTCTCAGAAGCAGTCAAACTTTTCAACATCTCACTCTTGGATAGGGGTCTTCCTGCTGAATACAACACTTACTACCTTCTATATTATTTTTTCCCACATAAAGGAGTAATTTTTTTTTTCAAAACTGGTTACCAAAAGAGTATTTTCATAATTATAGCCAGCTTCCTTGTTCTGTTTGCATAAAAGATAAAGGACAGTCCCTCCTGGCACAATGACAGCTCATAAAACTACACAGGCAAGAAGTGTGCCCTACATGCCCAGTTTATACCACATTCTGCTTATGCCCAACTACATGGCAAGCTGCAGACAGGATCCAACTCAATCCATGCCTTTCTCTTTCAGTATGTATACACCTTTCCCTGGCCTGGATCAGGATCTTATACTCCCTAAGAATTCAGCAGCAGTCTGACCAAACAGGTAAATTAACCCTGCTTTTGGTAGAACCTGGACAAGGTGACCTCCTGAGCTCCCTTCCTGCCTGTACTATTCTATGATAATATTCTTCCTGCCCCTCCCAGCAGACTGTGTCCCCAGCCAAGAGATCAGCCCCACACTGCCACACCTACTCTCCTACCACCTATTCCCTACTGCTGAAAACCAACACCTTATCTCTCTTCCTCTCCCCATGCCAGCCAAGCCTTCTGGTCTTTCCCATGTTTGGCATGTATACCATCTCACTAGCTTCATTCTCCCATTCTTACACTATTTCCATCCCATGCCTAAACACTGAACTACTGAGAAAGGAGCTCCTAACATCTGCCTAGGCTCACATGGGGACTGTGAAACACAGCACAATAGACTGAATGGCTGAAAACCAAAAATGTCCTGCATGAGTAATTTACCTACACAGAAGCACTTGTGGGGTCCTGGTATCAGACACCCTACATAAGCACCTAGGACTTCCTGCTACTAGACAGTCATAATAGCCACAGACTGGGAAAAATTTAGAGGGATGATAAGAAGCACATATTTTAAGGGTAGTAAAATTTCACCTTGGAAATCACCATATTTTTCTTGGCCTATCTTCCCTTTTTATACTATCCAATATATTTTATTTTTGTTTAGATTTTAAATTTTCCCGGGGCTTTCTTTTTAGGATATTATAATGGTTCTTGCAACTTCCCTAAAATCCTTACTGAAACATGACTGATATTTTTCCTCATTGATGGTTACCAGGCTTTACATGTGGGAAAAACTCCTGCCTGATGCTCACAAAGTCATGCATATCATTCATGTGATCCTCAGCAATGTCAGGCCTTATCAAACTTCAGCCACACAGTCCCCTGTGGGAAGCTCCCTTAGAAATTGTACAGAAATTGGGACAATAATCTCCTCTGAACAGATTTTCCATCGTTTGTGTATCTGTGATACAAGGTCAGATATGGCTTTTAATCTTCAAGCAGTTTGACTTAACTCATGGGATTCCACAACTGTGAGCCCTTTCTCTCCTCTGCATCACTTTAATATTTGAAGCACAAAATCCTTTTGAAGCTGGGATGCTTTTAGTTCTGCCGTTGCTTATCAAGGGACCTCATTAGTGTCAGTCTTCTAAGTTATCAACAGGCAAAGGGAAGCTCCACATGACTGTACACTGTTTTTTGTCACAGGGCATTGTATGTTTTTTTGTAACTAAGATGCTCCTTAGCTTGAATCGATATGGTTACTGAATCTTTACTTTGGCACAGTCACATTCAAAATGGAAGCTAAAGTCTTGCTTCTTGTCCTAAAATTCTTAGTGCAAAAAAATATGTTTTCACGTGAGTAACAGTCTAAGGCAAACAGCAAGCAGCAGAAGCAGAGAGTGAGTGGCCAAGTCTCTGGAGGGGAAGGTCCAAATTCACATTCCTCTTTCTATCCCATCATGTACCCTCAGAAGTATGAAAGGAAGAGATTGATCAACTGTGTACCTTGAAATGGAGTATAATATCAGGCAACTGCCCTCAGCCACCAGATATGCTCAGGTCTGGCAGTCACTACCTGAGCAGCTCTTCACATCAAGAGTAGACACTCTTAGGTTGTTAATTAGCCATCCATGTTCCTTGGAGTACTGCTTGCTTTCAAGTAACTACCAAAACCATGGCACAGCCAGAACTTCATCTAATTCCTGACCTCCACCAAAGCAAAATCTTCTCAGAGTCAACAGTTATTAAAATCAAAAGTGATTCAATCATAAATTCACGTATGATAGAAAATCTTAAAAATACTTGGTTCTGAGCTGTTTTAATGCAGGAAATCAAATATATTTCATTATAGAATGGATGAGTCTCTTGTACTTGACTTTGCAACATAGGTAACTGTGAAGAAATACCACTAGGAACTGAAAGAGTAATATTCTCTATCCCCTCCTAAATTCCTTTTCATCAAAAGCAGACTAGACCCATGGAGAGCACTGGGGCCTTAAGTCCACTTGTTGTGGCTGCACTCTCACATCCAGGCTGAACCCCACCATTCAGCTCCAAGTTTCTCATGCCATGCTATGCCACATTGCCACATCCTTTTCCCAACGCCCTATCTCAGCTCTATATGCTCTTAATCAGCCTACTGATACCCCATATCAATTAAATAAGTCTGTATCAAGGTCTCCATGAGCCCTGACCTGTAAGAGATCACACCTTGCTGGTGCTGTGTCTGGCAGTGGTTACTGCCACCAGACCTGTCCTGCAGACTGACTTTTTGGCTTGACCTTGTCCCTGTCTTGTTACCACACCCTTGCCTGAGAATTTGGGCTCTTGGCTAAAAGTGGCCACCATATTTTCCATAATCACTTTGTTGGGTACGGTGAGACTGGGCACTGTCTGGAGTGGTCTCTGCTTTGCTGACCATATTTTCATGTCCCTGAGCAAACAGCTGACCTTTGCTGCTCCTGGACAGGAGGGAGGGTTTGTTTGTGGAAGGCGAAAGTCTCATTTGAATCACCCTGATAGAACGTACTCTGAATGTACAGTTCTTGGCTTTCACTTGATTTCAGGCTGCTTCCTTGACCCGTCGCTGCCATCTTCAATTACGGTCCTTTCCCCTAAACTACGCGAAACTGCTTTCTAATGTGGTATTTTTCAAATATTACATTTATTCAGCCACAACCTTTATGAATACACTGATTTGATTCCCACCTGAGAAAAAACTTCTGTACCCCTTCCACGATACATCTCTTCTAATTTGATGTTAAACCATGAAATAGCTTCAATAACCTGTGCTAACCATCAGCTCTCCACCTTTTATGTTGTCCTCTTTTCTTAACAGCATAATTTTTAATAAAATTGTAACATGTAGTTTCACAAGAAGAAGAGCTTATTTATTCTGAAATAATTCATTCTTGAAAAGGCCATGTTATTTTTCACTGTGTTAATCCCTAATTCCTTACAAAACTGTTATCATTTTCAACAGATTTTTGGGAATTAGACTCAGATTGTCTGAATTGTCTGGTGACAGCTCATCTGTGTACACCATCCCAAGAAAAAAAAAATTACTGTGTTTGGTCTTCCAGAACCTCATTCATCCATTTTACAGCTCCCAGAGGTACCCGGACTGCTACTCTTAGACCACATCCTCAAAGTATCAGAAGCTGAATTTCATTTTTTTTATGCCTATTTCAAATCATCAAGTACTTATACTTTCCAGTCTGTTGTCTTTCTATTCTGGTCTGACCCTTTTTTAGTTACATAAACCCAAGTTAAACTTTTTATTGTAGACTAGCAAAGAAGAGATTTTAAACATATTGGCCTTCTTAATGTCACTTCTCATTAGTTTTTCTCTTTCCTTTACCCTTTTCTCTAGCTCTGCCCTAGCTTCTCTGACTCTGTTCATAACCTCTTGTACTTACTCTTTTTTTCTCATCTTTAGAAATATGATTGATTTTATACTTTCAGTAGGATTCCTGCTTCCCCATATTCTTTTATGTTTTGTTTTCTGGGGCTCTAAGCTTGCCATCTGACAGTGATGGCTGATAGCCAACAGCAGGACAAGGGTGCAAGGAATTGAACTCAAAAGGATTTGGTCTTGTGAAATATCTTTTACAGCTTCATTCCTCAGGCATTCAAGCATCTCACAGAAGACCACAGTTTCAGTGCAAGCCTGGGGCTTTTATAAAAACAATCTTTTTATCAATATGGAAATAAATGTAAGGAATAATCAAACATGAATTTAAAAGACTTTGCTCTTAAAAACACTCTGTATTTTAGAAAAGCACCATAGAATGCAGAAATGCAGGATGTTTTTATTTGTTGTCTTTATAATTCTCCCTTTTACCTATTTATGTTTAAACTGAAAGTTCAAACTACTTGCATATCTTTCAGTTTAGAAGAATTGCTTATCTTCTGTCCAGATTTCATTTATTCTGTGACTTCCCCAGTTCTGAATCACCAAAGTCCTTTCCTAGATTGTTTTAAACAGAAAAAAAAAAAGTTATCAATGAATAATTATTACTCATAGGGTGTTAACATACTGGAGTGTTAAGAACTGAGATTTTTTTTTCTTTTTTTTGTTTGTTGGTTTAGAGCTGAGCCCTACAGTACAACCTAGTCATCTACAAATAAAGCTCAGAATAACTGGTGGTACTAAAGGTACTACAAATTCTTGAAAACAACCTACTGACTTATCCTTTCCTCTGGCCCTGAGTCATATTCTTTCTCATATTCTCATGTTCTGCATGAGAGATGTTTATCATTTGTTCTGGCTAGATGAACTTTCTATAACAAAGGCTCCACATTGAGCCCTAGCTAATATTTGCTAAAACACTTACCACAGATTAAGGTGTGGCTACACACAGTGCTGATTAACAGCTCTTCGAAACCTAACCAAAGTTTTCCAGGAGCCTAAATACAATATACAGCACACAATTCTGACCAACGCTTCCAACTTTAATACATTTTTTCCCTTTATTTTTTCCCATTCTTATAAATAATATATATGTTTTAAGGAAAAAAGGGTCTCTTCTGTGCGGCGTGGAGGGAAAGGGAGAAGGGTTTCTTCTCTATCCCCTTTGTTCCAAGGGGGCAGAGAAGGGGGGGAGAGACAAGAGTTCCAAGCAGTTGCAAGGCAGAGAGAAATCTCTTTATCCACAGGTATCAACAGACCTCTGGGGGTGGTCCCCTGGTCTGCCTGGATTGGGTGAAAACTGAGGGAGAGGCAGGGTTAAGGGTCTATTAACCAATGGACTCCGGACAGGGGCAGGGCTGGCTGGGGCCCTGGCACTGCCCCGTCCTAGCCATGAGGGATAACAGAACAGAACAGAAAGGGGAGAAGGGCCAAGGAGCCCTCACCAGAGCACCTGGGTGGGGACGAGCACTGCTTAATAGCTGGCCCATCAACAGAACCAAAGGCCTCTGGGCAACACAAAGAGAACTGGCAGGGTGTGGACAACGACCCATCACAACTGAAATGCAGGCAGGGTAACAGAACCAGAAACTGGCTTTCTAAAACTTCAACTGAGTCTCTGAGTTTTTTAAGGTGTTTGTCCAGTGCTGGTTTTGGAATTCATTTCAGCATCTTCCTACAATATATTAGTTATATATACAGATATTTAAGTCCTTTTGGCAAGTGACAGTAACTCTAGCAATGTCATGTTTTCGTATGTTGTGGCCATTTCTCCACAGTAGTTTAGGTATGAAGTACAGCACTCATTGTCATTACTGAAATCCATGATCCAAGTGCCAAAGTAGAGTTAAATGATGATTCTTCCTTGCAAACAGATATACAGTGTATGAAACAGGTACTCAACTCGAAATCTGTAATGACTGATCCGCAGTAGGAACATTTGTTTCTTGTCTTCAATTTTTATGACTGAAGCTATTATAACAACTCATTTAGCAAAACTAACACTGGAAGCAAATCAGAGGCTTAAACCAGATAAAGGAAGAGACACAACAAAAGGTCTTTTTCTTAACCCGGGACTCACTGGGTATGGAGCTGTGAAATTAAATATAGGATAACTAATAGCTGAATGATAATTACGACCTCAGTTACACAATTGTAGTATGGGAGTGCAGGTTTACATGTTCAAATAATCATTTTTAGTATATTAATTATGCAAAAGGTTGCGTGCAAATATAATTTCAACTCTTAAAATGTCAAATAACAAGAAATCATTTGGGGAACTAAGTAACGACTTCTTTGCAAATGTCAAATTATTAAAAACAACACAGCATTTTTCAGAAACCTTCTACTAACCAGGTCACTTAGCTAGATAAAGATGCTAGTTCAGGAAAAAAAAAGTCTCTCAACTGCTAGTTGCAAACAGACAATTTCAAGGAAAATATACCACTTTTCCTACACCAAATGCTTTTCAATTCATGCTGAAGGCAGTGTATATTCACTCAGAGAAAGACTATTTGGAAGAAGTAGTGATGTGAGAAGAAAATAAACTTTTGATTTCACAGTCTACCGTAATACTGTTCAGATGAGAAAACAAGAAAAGTTGTCACCAAAGTATTATTTTGTCAAAAAATGGAATGAGCTCAGTCGACTGTATCAAAGAGTCAGGTCTGGTTTTATTTATTCCATATCACCTCAGAACAGATATTGCATATATTTACAGAATTTAATCCAATAAACTAAGTAGTCTTGTGGAAATCATCCTCACTGCCATGTGCTGTTCTGTTTACTGAGTTCTTGAATTTCTCTTGAACTTTATTCTCTCATGTCACACAATATGTCTGTATTGGCAGTGGAGACTATCCAGGTTATGGTAGGAGCATGAAAGGGCACAAAGAAGAGCAAAATAAGATCATCCAACAGTTATTGTCTTGATCTTTCTAAGAAGTTAAAGGCAGAAGAAACTGTTGAAAAGTTTCTGTCTAGAAGTTTCCATGGACTTTTGCACGTTAATGTCAACGAGATAAAAAGAGGGATATTTTGTCATTTGATTTTAATAGTTAAGGTGCAGAATTTTAGAATCTGAACCATATCTATACAGAAAGGCATGATTTGCATCATGTGTTACATCACTCATTCTATTGTTTTAGAGAAACATGAAAAGGAGACATGCTAAACAGAACCCGAGTAAAGACACCACTCTAGCTGCATTTCATGAATATTTCTTATTTTTCAGTGTTAGATTATCTACCAAATTTCAGATTAAAAATGCAAATTGTTTTGCAAGGGGATTATGTTTGGAAACTATAATATGACTACAGCATCAGAAGTACTGACTTAAGTATCACAGTTATAGATATACAGAGGGACTCTCAAAATGCCTTCTAATATACTCCCTAATTTTTAGCAGATCACATGTATCTAAGTAATTTGTACAGATACTTGTCTACCCTTTCCTTATTTAGTTAGAGTGAAAGAATTTCCAAGACTTTTCTAAGTCCTGGTACAAGGTAGTTTTACTACCTTAACAATGAGAGAGTTTTACTGCTATCTAATTTTAGTTTTCCCCCATTGATTTGGTTTTGGCTCATCATATCCCAGAGGGATATTGATACCCTTATGAAAACCATACTTTCCATAACCATAGAGAAAGACTCCTGTGATCTCTGTTCTTTTCAGGCCTTCCCCCAACAAAGGAACAAATCCAGTTTCTTTTGCCTTCTTGATCTTGTACTTAAGGAACAGTTGTGTGAAAAAGAGTTTTAAACCTAGGCATAGTCTTTCAACTCAGCTTCTCCTAACACTGAACAGACCTGAAGATGGGTCAGTTCTAAGCTCACTGCAGCTGTCAGCCTTGGAGAAATTGCTCTGAAAGGCAGAGAAGCTTCCCAGTTAGACCAGTGACCTATACTGTGCCTCTCGAGCTCTAAGACAAATGCTCAAATGATGATGAGTGAGACTTCTAGCAGAATTTTGGCACTAGCATGCCTTCATGGCCCTTATCTTGCTGGAATCAGGAGTGCTGACAGAGTATTTTTGATGTCAACTTCTTTGTTTCCTGTTTTTCCTGAGTTTTGTCAAAGAACACATATATGGAGATTTCCTTATTTCTTTATGCTTTTGTTTAAGATTTGTGTTGTACGGTTTTATTAGTACAGTCCTATCTTCAGAGCCCGTCTTTCAATTTCAGCTTTCTGAACACCTTTCAGGAAACCTCATCTACCGTATTATGAGAGATATCAAGTGCATCATCTTCATTATAGCTGTGAAACTCCAGGTATTCTATGAGCACCTTACAGGGATTTCCTGTCTGCTCAAATGTGGGCATGGGAGTGAGTAAAAGAACTGGAGCAGGAGTCACTGGATTGTTTTATGGAGTAAATTCTAGGTGAACTTAGCACACTCTTCCTGACCCAAGGAATACACAACCTCAATAGTCAAGACACAAAGAATGATCAGATTTATCTACAGAGATACCGACTGTAGATAACGATTCTATCATTATTTTCAGTGACCTATAAAGGCACACTGAATCTTAAATACCTTAAAATGTCTCAAGCTGAAAGAGGCAAAATGGAGGCCAGTGTATTTGCTTGCTCTGTATTATACTGGATTGAACTCAGAGTGCTTCACAACCGAGAAAATCTCCTTACCAATGAACAGGAAAGGGTCAGGGAAGATTCTTATGAATGTTTTTTGAACATAACTCTGAGCAGCCCAGCTAAAACTAAAGCAATATGTTCACGCAGCCTGTGTAGAACATACAGTGATCAACATGAAGTACGGCTTTGTAGATAAGACTATGAGGGAGTAGGTGCAAAGGCCTGTACAACAGATACCAAGCTAGAACTTACTCCAGGTGTTCTGCAACATGGAGGTGCTCATTTCACATCAGCTGGGAGCTGCCATTGACAGGATAGACATGAGCTGCTTGGAGCAATTGCTAGAAAAGGCATTGCTCCCTCAAGGAAATCATAAGGACATGATAGATGTAGTCTTTGTGTGCTTATACTTCAATCTTCATATTACTCATCTTTTTGCTTCTTTTCTCTCCACTGTATCTTACATTTTTTGTTTTTTGGAGTTTTGTTTCCGCTCAGAGCTACATCCTTTTTGCTTCAGTCTCTTGTTAGTCTTCTCTCCTGGCACCCTGGCCAGCTCTTCATCCCAGGTTATTTTGTGCGTTTGTTTTTTGTTTGGTTTTTTTTCCCATGTTACTTTCCTCATTCTCTTTTTTCCAAGTCACATCCATTTCTTTCATTTTCTACCTTCCGACTTGCTTATATAAGAAATCCTGCTTTCCTTAATTAAGCACAAGAAATTCTGGGGCAAGGAGTCATGAGTGGTAAGGAGGATGGAGTTCCCCTCCCATCCGTCTCTATTAATTAAGGAGTTAATCTCCTTGGAATTAAATGCAATTGCAGATGAAGGGTGCAAGATACTAATTTACATCTTGCTAGAATTTTGTTGATGTTGTTGCTTCTATGCTTTTTACTCATTGTACACCTTGGGAACTCGAATCATCCTGCTAAAATATAGAGAAATCAAAGATATTGATTCTGACAAGAAGAAATATGCTTTTTCAATATCTAAGCAGCAATAAAGAACAAGGTGCAAATATTGATTTGGTATATTGCTATCATTCTTTACTTAAGAGTGTTCACTGAGACAGTGATGTCAGTGGTCAATGGTGTTACAATAGTTATTACTGTAACATGGACTGTAGCTGACCTGAGACTAAGACAGCCATTAACATGCTTTGAAATAAAATCATTATATATATATCCAGAGCTGAATTTAGATAATGATGTTTATCAGCAAACTTGAGGAATAAATGTGGTAGAAGGATAGTTTAGGAGACTTTTCCTTATGATACAATATAGTGCAACTGCATTTTACCACCAAATGATGTCTTGGAGCACAGATATGTAGGGGGAAAATAACACATACCACATGTCAGCATCCAGCCCAGCAGCAGATCTGTACTTCTTCTGGTTTAGGTTTTACTTCTGTTGTTTTTCCACACTGAAATGGGAAGTTTGCTTGTATTAGCTAGTTAAGAATCCAGTACTTGTATTCTTAATCGTCCAGCAGGAGGGAAGAATGTAACAGAGATATATAACAAAGATAAAGGAGAGTTTTTATGCTACAGATGCATATGCCTAAATTAGGCTTATACTCTTTAATTTGCTTTGCCATATGGCACATTGTACACGGTTACTCTTGAGATGCCTTCATTTTTCCAGTGGCAAAATCTACCAGCACTGGACATACATAAAGTGGGTGGCACAAATGAGTACAGAATTTTGTTACACAGCCCAAATGGCTTCACTCAAGCACATCATAGGTAAATATTGCAGCAAACAGTTAACCCACGCTCACTTTAATTTTTCAGATCGGGGACTAAGCAAACTCTGTGCTGGGAGGAAGCATAAACAACCAACACAAGTTATAACTTTATAAGGCTGCTCATAATTAACTGTTCACAGGTGTTTTCACATCACTACAGTTAATTAACCACTCTTGCACAGTATTTCATGGCTAACAAAGAGCTCTTTGAGATGCTTTTTAATAGCTCCCAGTATTTAAAATAGGGATAGCCATTCAGTCTTTTTAAACCTCTGTTTTTCTAGACAAGTGGACACACACACACACACAAAAACAACAACAAAAAACCCCCCAACCAACCAAACCATACCAAAAACAGAGAAGGAAGGTTATCAGAAAGGGCTAGAAAATGTCAGAAAGCTTTCATCAGCTTAATGGAGCCCATAAATTATGGCAAAACACAAGATAATGGTGTACTTACAAGCCTTCCTCTTTAATGATGCTGAAATTTGAGACTATTTTATTTGTACGTTTGGAAAACTGGTATAAGAATCCTCAGAGACAGTAATGTCAATAGTGCTCTTTTCTTAAGCTAAGGGGTTTTGTACTTTCAAAGCTGTTACATGGTGTTGTTAGGCTGAAAGCAAGGCATTTTCAACCCAATTCATACAGGAACAAAGCAGACAACTGTGCAATGGAGTGGACTCTCACTGCAGAGGTGTGAAGAACACAGGGCTGTTTCCCTGAAGAGAGCAGGAAGAGCTGGTCAGTCTGGGTCTGGGTTTGTAAATCACTGTGGAGGCAAAGGAGATGTGTGAAAGGCAGTTAGTAACAAAAGTCTGACTCTGAAAGTGACTCACAGAGACAGAAGAGGAGATGGGAGACCTCATTGCAGTCTTCATTTTCACAAGGAGAAGAGGAGGGGTGGGCATCAATCTCTTCACTCTTGTGACCAGTGACAGGACTTGAGGAAATGGCATGAAATGGAGTCAGAGGAGGTTTAGGTCAGATATAAGGAAAAAGTTTTTCACCCAGAGGGTAGCTAAGCTCTTGAACAGACTCCCAGGGTCACAGCACCAAGACTGTCTGAGTTCAGGAAGCATTTGGACAATGCTGTCAAGCACATTTTTGCAGTGTCCTGTGCAATGCCAGGAGCTGGACACCATGATCCTGATGAGTGCCTTCCAACAGAGTGTATTCTATGATTCTATGGTTCTATGAATCAGGGAGACACTATGGCTGGGCACTGAATCGGGAAACTGTGGAGGAGATGAAAAGAATAATGAGCTCCCAAGAAAGAAAAAGGATGAGGAATTTTAAGAGTGTGAGCTGGGTGTCATACATCCCTATATAAGGATATGTGGCGGGGCAACAAAGTCGGAAATAAAAGTGGAGGAAGGAGTAGAAAGCAAGAACAAAAGACAAGATACACAGAAATGTCACAGTGCTCTCAGGTGCTGCTTCTGGTGTCCCCTTGGGGATGTTTCTGCACAGTCCTTTTATGATCTCTTGGGTCTTTCTTGGTGTCTCTATCCAGCTGGGACTATTCATTTAATAAGCAGGTTTTTCTTCTAGGCAGATAATGATCTAAATAAGCAATCTTTCCCCATTTTAGTCAGGTAATTTTTCATTTGATCACATGTTCATGTTAAGCAGACTATTCTGGCAAAGGAAATTTGGTCTGCTGGAAGGTGTCTCTGTCCATGGCAGAGGGACTGGAACTAGATTATTTTTAAGAGCCCTTCCAACTGAAACCATTCTATAATGATGTGATTCTATGACATAAAAATAAAAAATGCTGCATAGTAGATAGTGCTCTGATATTTGGGCACAAACCCTCAACCGGATATGCAACATAACTGAATACTTTTGAAAAGCAGAGTTTGTCACATTTGAACATTTTTAACAATAGATGAAAGGAAAGGAAGGAAAGATTTAATGCTTTGTTTTCTTTCTTCTTTGTGTAGTGTGCTGGCTTTGGCAGAGATAGAGTTTGTTTTCTTCATAGTAGCTACTATCAGATCACATTTTGGACTTGTGCTGGAAATAACATTGATAATA
>VWZD01002452.1:291149-308459 GCA_013396695.1 Sakesphorus luctuosus
TCCCTGAAGAGAGCAGGAAGAGCTGGTCAGTCTGGGTCTGGGTTTGTAAATCACTGTGGAGGCAAAGGAGATGTGTGAAAGGCAGTTAGTAACAAAAGTCTGACTCTGAAAGTGACTCACAGAGACAGAAGAGGAGATGGGAGACCTCATTGCAGTCTTCATTTTCACAAGGAGAAGAGGAGGGGTGGGCATCAATCTCTTCACTCTTGTGACCAGTGACAGGACTTGAGGAAATGGCATGAAATGGAGTCAGAGGAGGTTTAGGTCAGATATAAGGAAAAAGTTTTTCACCCAGAGGGTAGCTAAGCTCTTGAACAGACTCCCAGGGTCACAGCACCAAGACTGTCTGAGTTCAGGAAGCATTTGGACAATGCTGTCAAGCACATTTTTGCAGTGTCCTGTGCAATGCCAGGAGCTGGACACCATGATCCTGATGAGTGCCTTCCAACAGAGTGTATTCTATGATTCTATGGTTCTATGAATCAGGGAGACACTATGGCTGGGCACTGAATCGGGAAACTGTGGAGGAGATGAAAAGAATAATGAGCTCCCAAGAAAGAAAAAGGATGAGGAATTTTAAGAGTGTGAGCTGGGTGTCATACATCCCTATATAAGGATATGTGGCGGGGCAACAAAGTCGGAAATAAAAGTGGAGGAAGGAGTAGAAAGCAAGAACAAAAGACAAGATACACAGAAATGTCACAGTGCTCTCAGGTGCTGCTTCTGGTGTCCCCTTGGGGATGTTTCTGCACAGTCCTTTTATGATCTCTTGGGTCTTTCTTGGTGTCTCTATCCAGCTGGGACTATTCATTTAATAAGCAGGTTTTTCTTCTAGGCAGATAATGATCTAAATAAGCAATCTTTCCCCATTTTAGTCAGGTAATTTTTCATTTGATCACATGTTCATGTTAAGCAGACTATTCTGGCAAAGGAAATTTGGTCTGCTGGAAGGTGTCTCTGTCCATGGCAGAGGGACTGGAACTAGATTATTTTTAAGAGCCCTTCCAACTGAAACCATTCTATAATGATGTGATTCTATGACATAAAAATAAAAAATGCTGCATAGTAGATAGTGCTCTGATATTTGGGCACAAACCCTCAACCGGATATGCAACATAACTGAATACTTTTGAAAAGCAGAGTTTGTCACATTTGAACATTTTTAACAATAGATGAAAGGAAAGGAAGGAAAGATTTAATGCTTTGTTTTCTTTCTTCTTTGTGTAGTGTGCTGGCTTTGGCAGAGATAGAGTTTGTTTTCTTCATAGTAGCTACTATCAGATCACATTTTGGACTTGTGCTGGAAATAACATTGATAATATTGAGATGTTTTCATTACCACTGAGCAGTACTATTAATATTAATTATTAACTGTAGGCTCTTGTGCACAAACTCCTCATATTGCATGCACATGGACATCACTGGAAAAGGGGCTAGGTAGGAGTAGAATTGACTAGGAGGAATTGACTCTCTTGAGGGATCCCTTCCAACTCAATATATTCTATGTTTCTCTCATTATAAGTTCAAATGCAGGATCCTGCACCTAGGATGGAGTAACACCACGCACAAGTATATAGGGGGAGAGGAGTGGCTGGAGAGCAGCCCTGTGGGAAGGGATCTGAGAGTGCTGGTCAGCAGCAGCTCAGTGTGAGATAGCTGTGTGTGTCCTGGCAGCCCAGAGCCCAAACCCCATCCTGGGGTGCATCACCAGCTGGCCAAGGGGGGTGCTTATCCCACTGTATTTAGTATTGGTGCTTATCCCACTGTATTTAGTATTGGTGCAGTCTCAGCAGAAGTGCTGTGTTCAGTGTTGGGGCTTACCATTTAAGATGGATGTGAAGGTCCTTGAATGTCCCCAGAGGAGGCCAACAAAGCTGGAACAGTCTGTGAGGAGTGGCTGAGGACTTTGGACCTCTGTAGTTTGGAGAAAAGGAGATTGAGGCGTGACGTCATTTCTCTCTATAGCTCTCTGAGGGAGGAAAGGGGAGAGGGAGGCACTGAGCTCTTCTGCCTGGGATTCAGTGATAGGACATAGGGGAGTGGTTCAAAGGGGAGGCTTGGGTGACATTAGGAGATTTTCTTCAGTTAGAGGGTGGTCAAACACTGGAACAGGTGTCCTAGAGTGGTGGTTAATGTCCCAAGCCTGTCAGTGTTTAAGAAGGCATTTGAAGAATGCCCTTAATAATGTGTTTTAACCTTTGGCCAGCCCTGAAGGGGTTGGATAGCTGAACTGGATTCACGCTGTAGGTCCCTTTCAACTGAAATATTCTATTCTATTCTATTCTATTCTATTCTATTCTATTCTATTCTATTCTATTCTATTCATTATATATTCTATACACAAAAGCCAGGGCTTTATGCTTGTGTTTGTTGCTATTTGTTATTTTGGTCAGAAACAGTTGACCAAATGAGAAAAATGGATAAATAAAGGGAGCCAAAATGCCCCACATTTGTGGGGCACTTGAAGAAAAAGACCTCCCTGAAGAGGTTGATTTTAATACTTGGAGTAAAAGTATTTTTAGTATTGGCACATGAAAAAATAAAAATTCGTTTTCTTTCTCTCATTTGAGCTCTGAAGGCAATTTTTTGGTATTGTGTACTCTTTTTTTTTATTTTTGTTCATGTGTATTTCCATTATGGTATAATTCAGACAAATTAAAAACAAACAAAAAAACCACAAAAACCACAAAACCCCCACCAAACCGCCCACACACACACTCTGGCAGATTCTTCTGCTGCTATTTTCCTCTGAAAATATTATTTATTTTTTTGTGACTTCTAGTCTACTGTGAGCAATATGGAAGAAAATAAATGCCCTGATTGAAGACAGACTGAAAAGGACCAGATGAAGGTTGAGTGTGGCTGCTCATCTATAGGCAGTATTTTCCTGAAAGAATACATCTTGATACAAAAAGCTGTAAGAGAGAAGTCATTAAAAACTCCAAATATTGATGTGAAGAAATGCAGCAGAAAGGGAATTAGGATACTATCTTTAAAGCATAAGTTTGCAGCAAGAAGACAACTATGACTCACACATGTTCTGTCCTCGACAAATTTAGCGCAGTAATCAACAGTATATACATTTGTCTCTTTTCCATCAGGTAAACCAGAAAAGGTTTGGTCACATTTTACATTCATTCTTCAGCTTCTGTAAGATCAGTGTGTCCCTCAGCTGCTTTAGATTCAGCCGTACTGCCTTTCAGTTCATATTAAAGTAAGTTCCCTGTGACTGCATTCTGGGAATAGATTTTCTGCCTTGTTTTGGTTTCTGTGCATAACTTTTAATTAAAATGTACTCAGTAGTTGGCTAAAATGCTACACTCCCTCTATATCACTGTATTATTTTTATAAATCAATACAAATAATACTATTGTGTGTTTTAATCCTAATTTTCTAAGGAATTTTATTTGAATGAATTTTCAGTTTTTCATTCTGTCCTCAAAGCTTTTGATCCCTTTCTAAACTTGACTTGACAGGACAATAGAGCTACCAAAGGTATGCAGCTGCTTGAAGAGGGATGAGAAGAGATGGACCAATAGCAGAGCCAGAGTGTGCCCTTCTGTGGCAGAGACACTCGCAGACACTGGGCAGCTGAGTGCACAGATGGGCCTGAAGGGCACAGGAAGGACTAACAGCCAAACACCCTCCTTTCCTGCTGACCAGGGGTGACAGAAAGGACTGAGAGCACTATCAGAGCAACAGATTGAGGCACTGCAGCTGAGGGAAGCAGAGATGGTGCCAGCGTGGTGGTGAGGGTGCCATCTGAGAGGACAGGGGAAGAATGCAGCATATTCACTGTGAAGTATTGTGGGGGATGGCATGCATTTCTGCAGGAAAATGGGCTTTGCTAGATCTGTCACTTAAGGGACAAAGATGTTCAAAACCTTCTGCTTGAAATGAAATAAGAAATATGATTTTTAACATGAAATCATGGAAAACTACTCAGTCATCTATGTTTTTCCCTGGTTTTTATTGATTAGGCTTCTTTCTCTAATCCAAATAGAAACATAAATAAGATCTTGAATTTCTGCAAGTTAACTCATTTGTCATTTTTCTTAGTAAAAATTCCTAACCCTCTGACTTTTGTTTCTTGGTTTTGTTGGGGGTTTTTGGTTTTGTTTGTTTGTTTTTACCCAACTTCAGATCTGTTTAGTTTGTTGTGATTTCATTGATGGTATACTGATGAAAAAGTACTGTAGAATGCCTGCCTGCCATTATGACCAGGTAGCAGGGGGTTATTTCTGCTTCCAAATGCCTTTAAAAGTGTGGATGTTAATAAAACATTTACAGGTGCTGATTGGTCCACCACTCGGGATTAAGCTTCATGCAGAGGCTCCTTGCTAACAAATATTTTAATATTTCCAAATGCTACATCTGATTTTCACTCATTACCTGTACTGGGATACAGTCAGCAGGATTTTTCGGATCCAGGTCAAAGTTTGTTAAGGTGTATTAGCTACCACATTAAATCACATTACTGTATAAATAACACATTTTTATGCTACAAGACATAAAATAGGAGCCAAACAGTACTTTGGATGCTTCAGTACCTCAGGTACTACTTTTTTGTTTTGTAGTAATAGGGCAAATAAATCCTTTTCAAACAATGAATGTTTAAAATTAATGCTCTAGAATAGTGTTTAGAAGACTTGTTTCTGCTCTTGAATTTGCCATAGCTTTTGCATTTGACCCTTGGGCAAGATAATTAGGGCTTTGCTCTCTCTGTGAAGTGGTGATAATGTTATATTTGGCTGGTAGGAGGTAAAAGCAGTCATGTTTATAATTAATTGAAATGCCATGGTAATAAATGACAGTGGATGGTAAGGAAATGTGTAGAGCTGGTTTTCTCCCAAAGCATCCTGTCTTTCCCCCTGATCCTACTGGAAATATGGCAATTTTTCTTCTCTACCAGACCTAGTATTTAAGGTATTAGTATGAATGTCTTTCTGGTCAAAATCCCACAGTAAATAAATAGAGTAATCTCCGGTGTAGCTCTTGCTTCAGGCAGGATGGACTTCAAAGCTAGGTCTTGCTCAGGAGTTTATCTAGGCCTGATTTGAAAATCTCTAAGAATGGAGATTCTCCATTCTCTCTGGACACTCTGTGCCAGTGCTCATACACTAAAGGGAAATTTTTCCTTCTGTCTGTTTGGAATTTCCCTTTTTCAGTCTGAATATTGTCTCCACACTTTTCTTCATGCATCTTTGAGAAGAGTCAGACTCTGTTTTCTCTTTAACAGCCCTTTGGGTAGAAGAACACAGCAATTAGATCCTCCCAAGGCTTCTCTTCTTCCCTAAAAGCCATTTAGGCTTTTGGAGAAGTTTGGATGAGGGGATAGTTTTAGGTTTGGTATTTTTTTAGCTGTGATGAAATAAACTGCATTGAACAGCAATTTAAAATTATCTGCAAACATGTTTTTCTGAAATTCTGGAAAGAGGTAACCCTATTGTGAATCTTTATTTTTAAAAAGTGATGTGTCTTAATTTCACTTGCAGAAGAATCACATGACTTTCTCAGAGTCCAACTTAGTGCTTGAGGTGGTTACATTAGAATTAGATTTTTGTATTCCAGAATGAAATAAGTAAGAAAATAAATAAGAAAATTCTACTCAATGTTAAAAATAAATAATCTCAAGAAAGGTAAGGGCAAGCTGATGGCCAGCAAAGTGACACAAGTGTGGCCATATACTGAGCTGCCCTGCTACCTTGGAGCTTAGGGAATAGGCAGACTATGCCAAAACTGATATCTTTACCTCCTCTTCTTAGGTGGCAGAATAGGCACAGTGGAGGGACACAAGATCTCATGAATTTGTGGACAATTCTACAGTAGACCTTGAAAACTTATTTCAAAAGTCTTTCACCTCAAAGTCATGTTTTCCAGAGGTAGGCAATTACTGTTGCACTTTGTCTCCATCAAGTCTGTGTTCATTAATGCTTGTTAAACAATATTTTGCATATGTTTAACAATATTTAATTATTTAATTATTTGTATCTTTTTAACAATATTTAACAAATGAAGATAGGTGTGAAACCTTTAAGATACAGCAGTCCTTAATTTAATAGTAAGAACGCCTGCTATCTCCTCAGTAAATTAGAGCAAAATGTACTTTTGAAGAAAAAGACTGACAAAACTCTTTAGGAGTACTGAGGAGAGACTGGTCATTAAGCTATTGTGCTCCAGTGCTATATTCTTCCTGCTGGTGCAGCTTAAAGTCTAAGGAGAGTACATATGTCATGAATCACCTTACAGAAATGTCTACAATTTTTTTGATGAATAGTGGGGACAGGACAGCCACCTTTTTGCATAAGAAAATTAAGGAGGTTTTTTTGCTTTAATTTCATCAGATGTGACATTTTGCAGTTGTTTTAAATAAATCATTTCAACTTCTTCCTACCGTTTTAATGTTAATGTGGTTTCAGCTGAATGTCCCTGCAAGGTCATTGGCTAACTTCAAGCTATTCTCCATCCAAGAATCTATCCAGATGACGGTTGCAGTTCTAGACAAGGAATGCTCAGAGGGCAATAAGCATGGACCAAACCATTTGAGATGGCTGTGGATAGTATTTCCATATGGCCACCATTTACTGTACAATAACAAGAATTTCTTTTGTTAAAAACCCAGTATTATTACTGCAGTTAATTGATTCACACATAGCACAACCAATGGAGATGTTCTGTGCTTCTATTCATGTTTTACAAAATTATATATGTAACAAATAATGTCTCCTTTTCAATTCTTGGCAGACAAAACATTCCTAAACAAAGAGATCATCATCATGGAAAAGCTGATGTTGTATTTTGTCATTCTGGTTGAGTTTACCTGAGTGGTAGATTGCTTTTAGAAAGACAGGAAAGCCTCCTTTTAGAAAGCCTCCTTTTGTGACTATCAACAAAACTGACACACCGAGGAACTTCATGTTTATACAAAAGAGGGAACATTTCCTTCTTTTGGAGAGTTCTAAGAAGGTGCTGCCATATACCTATCTACTTTTTTCAGGGAAATTATTGCCTTTTTTCATCTACAGCAAGGGAGTGTGTACTATGGCCACTTGAGAATTACACAGTGCTGCTTAGTGTTTATCTATGCCTGATTGCTTTTGCTAATGGGTTTGCTTTTGATGTTGGGGTTTTTTTGTGTCCTGTCACTTCAGAAGTAGGATTTTGAAGTGTTTTGCTGAACAGGAAAGCAATATTAAATAAAACCCATCTGAGAATTCCATTGCTTGGGAAGGTAGGAAGTGTAAACTATAGGAGGGATACAGGCACTACATCTCTCCCATCATCATCAGAGACAGAATGACAGCTACAAAAAATAAATAAAAATTTAGAGCTTAGAATTATGTAGTTCTTCAAAGAACAAATAATTATTTGGTTCTTATCATGTTTTTTCTTGCTATTTGATATCAAGTTCTTAATACTTCACGAGTTAGTTTTCATTTTTGAATGCTATCTTTCTGCATTACATGTAATTCTCCAGTGAGCACTTGCAGTTATTGCTCATATACTGAGGGCTGATTTTTATTTACATAAAATCTATAGCTTCTTTCTGCTTTAAGGGATGTTCTGTGAAACTGAGTTAAGTATAGATTGTATATGGAACTAATTGCTTCCCTTTCTTTTTTGTATTAAGGTAAACATTTTACATATAGCTACTGAAATTGTCTTTGCATTTACTTTATATTGTTTTTTTTTCTTAAAAACTTTGGTCAGATTCAGCATGATTGACGATATTTCTGTCAGAACAGTTTCTTCATAGAAATCATCCCTGTTCTGGAACATCTTGGAATATTTTCATTAAAATAGCCAGCCACATGTTGGCCTCTTCAGAACTGATGGAGTTCATCATGTGTGAATAAACAGAAACTGCTTAATATCAAGCAATTTTGTGCCCTCAGAAAACTGCTAAACTAGGCTGCTCAGAATCACATTTAAGGCTGCTGTTCTGTCTCTTTTGAAATACCTGATAATTTACTTGAAATATTCAAGGCTTTTTCACAGAGTAGTTAGTGCTTCTAACAAGTTCTTCTATGTTGGAATACAACAAAAGATAAAGCGTGGCTTTCAGTTAAAGATAATTTTTTCATATATTTTCATTTTGCATTTTTGGGAGCTGATGTGGGTTAATATTCTTGTGTGAGTTCATCTTTGGTTTAGTTTGCAATAGTGCTTGTTCTTCAACATTTCCAAAGTTAACTGTTCCTTAGTTTCTAACAGTTACACAGAAATGTGGGAAAACACACTTAAAATACATTATGTCATTCTGACCAGATGTGATGACTATATGCTGGTTTAAAGGTAAACCAGCAGGAGGAATGAACCCAATTTGAAAAGAAATTATAAGTCAGAGTTCCAATTTAATAAAAATATTACAATAAATACAATGATACAGAGAAAAAAATTGATCTTAACTGACAAAACCCAGATGCATAACCCAGCACCCTGGGACACAAACAGAATGATGTTCATTAACTCCTATGCTGAACTTCATGTGGTACTCCAAACATAAAGTAACAGGAAAGGAAAACCTGTTGGTGAGAATGATGGTCTCAGTCTGGTCAAGAGTGGTGGTCACAGTCCTGTTGAGGTCCAGGTCCCCCTCTGGATCCAACGAGTGGTACCAGAAGTCCCCAAACTCCAAATTATATATGCTCAGGTTCAGGTAGGAATGCCCAGTACCTCCCCCAGGGCAAGGAGTTCCACAATGAGTGATTTACTCTGAGTCATGGGATATTTTTGGAATCTTTGATGGCCCATTAGTAGACATGACCCCTCCAGCTGGGTGTGAAAGTGCTAATGACTCCTCAGAGGGGAGTTATTACACATTGGTGTGAAAACAAGGAAACACTCCCCTGTTTCCCAGGATTCTCTGACACCCAGCTTGTAGCCTGAAGTGTCAGGTGTGCCCTGGGCAGCTACTGCAAACAATCCATTATTAACAGTTCATGAGAAATGGCCTAGAGGGTGTAGAATACACAGTTTTGGTTACACACACCCACACAGTGATAAACTGGTCCCAGCCGCTGTAACTAGGTCAGAGTATTAGAAACCATGAGGTAGCAGAAGGCAGAGTAGGAGCTGGCTGGGGACACTTTTGCCATTTCAGAACCGGAAAGCTGTACATGTGCTTGGGAATGGGAGGAAAAGGTTTTTTCCTGCTAGACCCAAGGTTCTTTATAGTCTATCCAGATACTTTGGCAAAGAGACCCCTGCAACATTATCCAAGCAAATACAAGCCTTCATTGTCCTAAAACCAACCCTTTAGGGAGCCTTTGAAGGAGTGCAGTACACACATATCAGTGGCACAGTGGGCTGCCTTCTCAGCACTCAGATGCACAGAATAAGGATGTATAAACATTACCAGTCATGCATCCCTAAAACAGTGCTGCTTGTACTCCTTGGTGCTGTTACTGCTTTGAGTGTGAGGCAAGTCTGGCTCCTGCTGAGACCTGTGCTGGTCCTTCAGTTCTCGAGCCAAGTAACTTAGACCAGATCTCTCCTTCAACATCTATATCTATGCACTCCCTGCCCTACTGCAAGCTGCCAGTCTTTGGCATAAGCTCATGGAATTAAAAAAGGCTGAGAGGCTCTAATAAGAAAAATAAGGGAAGCACAAAAGAAGAATAACCAGAAAAGGAGGAGCTAGTGTCTGCTGGCAGGTCAGGAATTAGAGCATTCACTTAGAGACCCATAGTCCAGTTTCATTATTTCCGCAAAGGACATCCTCCTATGTCTGCAGCCTCCTTGAAAGGTGTTTTAATAGCCAACATTTTATTCTAGGGAAGAATGGTGTTACCAATTTCTTTCTGTGAACCCAATTCACCTTCTATAAAGCAGTAGTTCTGGAATAAGTACTGAGGTCTGTATGTCCAGTTTTATAAATTAATATTGTAACCAATAAATGTATAATTTTTTCTCTTTTTTACGTATATTTAATTAATGAATATTCAAGTTTGACATTTAAAGCAGAATTGCTTATGAGAATGAAAGTACTGCCTTCTCCTTATGCCAGTGTAGCTATAGAATCTGGGTAGGAAATATTTTTTAGAGAGAGATATAGCTGTGTTTAAATCCTCTTGGGAAAAAAAAAGAGGACTTTGACTTTGCTATTCCATCATTAAACATTAGCTGTTGAACTGAATAACTCATTTCATTTTCTCCAGAATGCGTGTAAACACAAAACCAATTTTCTTTCTCTGCCAAATATAATTAAAAATTGTGGATCATTCTTGAAGAATAGAAGCCACAGTAGTTTGTAAAAATAGATTCACAGGAATTAATTTTAATAGTTTTTGTAATTCTGTTACTGAATGCACATGGAGAAAGTGCTGAATATTATCCGTTTTATGTAGACCAAGAGGTACAAAGCCTCTAAAGATAATTACACAGGAAACGTTCTTGTGCCAAAGGAAATTACTTATTTGCATAGTGTTAATAGCTATATTTATAACAGTGCTAGAATTGGAAAGAATTACTTCTTTGCACTTTTGCAGATTCAGAAAGGTTTCCAGGTTGATCATAGTATGACAGGAACAGCCTGGTCTGGAGTGACCTTGAGAGATCATCCAGTCTAATTTACTGCTCAAAAAAAGGTCAGCTGTGAGGACCAGATTTTACCCAGACTGGCCTTGAAAATATCCATGGATGAAGACTGCATAACTTCTCTAGGCAACTTGATCCACTGCTTGACTGTCCTCATGGTGTAAAAGTGTCACTTTCTATCCAGCCTGAATCTCTGTTGTTTCATCTTATGTACCTCATCTCTTCCTGCTAGCACCCGGCACTATAGAAAGCCTACTTCCATCTTCTTCATAACATCCCTGTAAGTTTTAGAAGGGTACTGTTAGGTGTGGGTCCCACCCCAAGCCTTCTTCTCTCCGGGCTGACAAGCTTTGTTCCCTCAGTCTCTCCTCCGAGGGTAGGTGCTCCAGTCCTTCGTCTGATCTGGTGGCCCTCTACAGAATGTGTTTCAGCCTATCATGCCTGTCTTGTATTAGGGGGCCCAAAACTGAGTGCAGCATTTGAAATGCAATCTGATGAATGCTGAGTAGAAAGAGAGAGGTTCGGTTTCGTTTGTTTTACTTTCGGGTTCGATTCTACTTTCACTTTCGGTTTCGATTCTACTTTTGGTCTCACTTTTGGTTTCGCATCTGCTTTCACTTTCGGTTTCGCATCTACTTTCACTTTCAGTTTCGCTTCCACTTCTCAGTCTGATAGCTATACCCCTATGAATATGCTCCATGAGCTGCTTGGCTGCCAGAGCACGCTGCTGGCTCATGTTCAGCTTGCTTCTACCAAGACTCATTCCAGCAAAGCTGTTCCCCAGCCAAAACATCAGCAGCCTGTGGTGTTGCAAGTGCTGTCTCCTTTCCAGATACAGAACTTGTTGAATCTTTTAAAGTTGCTTCCAGACCCACCCTGAAGCCTGTCAAATTATTCTAAATGGTAGCCTTGCCCTTGAGCATGTCAAGGATGCTGGAGTCCACTATCCTTCTCAAGTACAGATCCCTAGGCAATGAAGCTAATGGTGTTACTTCCCATCAATGCTATTTGTGGTGAAACTGTGTAAAAATGGAAAAGAAACATTATGCCTCAATAACAGGAAAAAGGAAAGTGATACATCTCCAATAAAAAACATGGATCCAACACGTTTAGCTAAAGTGAGCTTTCGAACCATCTTCTCTTGGCACAACAAATATGACAAGTGAATGCAAAACTTAGAGTGTAAAATTGTTCAGTTACAAGCAGAATATAAATCCCACATGTTTTTTCTGTGGGTTAACTGCCCTCTTTACAAACCATTTTTATCGTTTACACCTGACTGTACCCAGACTGTGAGATGTCCAATATCCTCATTTCTGTGCCAGAAAAACAGAGAACTCTAGAAAATTTCTTATTCTGAAGCCATTCAGTAATAGTAGATACAAGAAATATAAAAATCATTAGTCATGAAACTTACTAGTATCTATATATGAATATAGAATATGAATTTATGTATTTTTAAAATAATAACACTATGGGTAAGTTTTCTATATGCTCAGTCATTCAGACTTACATCTCAGTCCTTTGGAATGAACCAGTCAACTCTTTCCCATCCATACAACTGTTGGAGATGGCATCTGCACGATTATGGACGAGTGGAAGACTGAGAGGGACAAAGTGACCAACTTCCACGTATGGAAGGTCCAGGAGGACCATCCCCAGCCGGACTGTGACCCAATACCCAGGACTTTGCCTGTGGTTGCCCTAGTTCTCTATTAATGTTGAAATAAAAAGTTCTGTCACCCCTGTTCCTATGGTGCTGGTAGCACCGGCAGGTGCAGCTTGTCAGTGCGGGGACAGCTACCATTGGTCAGTTCTCCCTAGGGAGCTGTCCGATCCTGTTAGCTCCTGTTTGTTCCTCCCAAGGTTGCCACCCACATAAGTTCTTGTTCCAATGGTTTGTAGCGGATTTGCATGCTCCGCCTTATCTCCACTCAGTTTCTAGAAGGTTCTTTCTCCCGAGGGCATAAAAGGCCCTCCACTTTGTTAATAAATTGGATCGGCTTAGGCTTTCAAGGTGTTCACTTCGTCTCCGTGTCTTCATTGCGGGTTGTGGGGTGGGTGAACTCAACCTTAAGCCCTTGCAGCCTCGATCCACCGCAGCTCAGCAGGCAGCAAAAGAACTCCCGTCGCTGGTCTGGTCCTATCCCAAAAGACCAAGACTGCGACATACAACCACACAAAGGACTTATTTTTGTTTTGTTCTGTTCTCGTGCTTCAGTATAGATTCTTCCCAAGAGTGTTCACCAGCTAGCTGGCAAAAGTCACCGGAAAAGATTGATGATTAGTATTATTTTCTTGTAAGATGAAATCCTGTATGTTTTTACTGTTAGAATAATGGCTTTTGAAAATGCAAGTTTGCAGCATCAGTCAACTCGCACTCCTTTTTTATATTCCTTTTCTCATTACACTTGTGGAATCCTATTTAATTGTAAATTGCCGTCTCTTTCACTCAATGAGTGCTAAATACTGCACAAAGATTGGAACCCAGTACTGCCTGAGGAAGTTAGGAATGCTCTTTCCATATGTACTAGAACCAAAGCACATCTGTTGTATCTGAATATTAGCAATTCTCCCTCCTCATCCTTCCTGCATGAAATGGATTACCTCATACAAGACATATAGGGGCAGAAATTAATTAGATGCTTTATATTTTAATTTATTTTATTTACTCTAGTTCAATGGGATAGAAAACTATCAAATGACATTTTATTAGTCATTGGTAAGGTTCATTTGAAATAACACATACTTAAAAGTTTAAATTTTGCCAGTTGTACCATTCAGAAAGGTAAAAAGATAGCACGAAAAATAAGATAAAAATAACAAATTATGGTGCAAAATCCCTTTTAGAAAATACATGTTGTCTGAGAAAATCTGTAGTCCGTGAAGACTACAGTTAGACCCCATAGGGTGTGACGTATTGAGCTTTTAGAAATAAATTTATGGAGTAAAATACCTCTTGTATTTGTCTCACAAAGAAACCAGAGAGCATTCTTTCTGCCTTCCTATTGATGGATTAGTATTTAGATCAATGTTTTATTCCTTCCACAGTTGTAAACATTGCTGTTTTAAAGTGATTTAATAGCCTTTTCTACTTGGATGGGAGCCTGACTCCACATGGGTATTACACACTCTGCAGTCACCATTTTGCAATCCCCTCCTTAACCTACTTATGGCAGGAACTATTTGGCTGCTGTACCACATAAAGGAATTCTCAAACTTGAATGAGATACCAGCTCAGCTTCCTAATGCGTGGGCAGCACTGTGCACCTGAAAAATGTTAGCAGAAGCCAGATGGAGGGGTGGCTTCTCACTGTTACTTTAAAATTTGTGTCATATTGATGACAAAAAAAAAATCTAGAATGCCACTTTGTACCTATGGTGTTGGCCTGGGGAGATCAGTTATAGTTGTTGCTCTGGTCACGGTGCACAGAAGTCTAAGAGTGGGTTTGTGCTTGACCTGTAGAATACACACCCTGGCACCAGCCCTTCCACTTCTGAGACCCCACCACCAATCAGTAAGAACCAGTTTGAGCTTGGCAAGACCACACATAATTGGCATGATTGTGATAAATTCCTCTCCTCTCTTCCCTTCACCTTTGCCTTCTTCCCAATCACACCTGCAGTATCTGTAGCATCCCACTAAGGTGCTCCTAAGGTTCAGCTAGCCCTGCTGAGTCAGACCACCAGTACAGACAGTAATGGTAGAGTTGGGACAGTTGTAAAAATCAAAGAGCAAAAAGGATTAATTGGAGCCGCATTAAATTCAGTATGCAGAAAAACTCTGGGTGGCTGATATAAACCCATGTGTAATGCAGAATCCAGGGAAATCAAAATGTGATGAACCTGGACAGGGCTAATGGTCTGCCTTTGCAATGGCTGAAAGTAGGCAGAGAAAACCCATTTTTGACAGATATGAGAAAAGACTGAAGATCATGGATGTTTGTCCTAGTTCAGCAGGTGGGACCGGTTGTCACTGTGTGGGGGTGATCAAAGCTGTGTATTCTACCCCCTCTATTCATTCCCAAGGTCAATGGCCCATTTACAGCAGCTTCCCAGGGAGTCGTTAGCACCTCCACTCCCAGCCTGAGGAGGCGTAGCTGCTAATGGGCCATCAACAGTTCAAAAATACCCCATGACTCACAGAGTTAATCACCCATTGTGTGAGTCCCGGCCCTGGGGGAGGGACTGAGTGCTCCCTGAGGGTACACAGGGGATGGGTAAGAAGACCTCGGGAACCTCTCATTGGACCCAGAGGAGCAGCAGGACCTCGACAGGAGGAGACCACCACTCTCAACCAGACTACAGCCATCACCTGCATCAACAGGTTTTTCACTTCCTTTGCTTTGGACTTGGGGGAGCCACGTGGGTCTCAGCACAAGGGCTAACAAACCCCTTGGGGTTTGTACCCCAGGGCACTGGGTTATACTGCTGGGTTTTGGGAGTTGAAAGCAATTTCCCTTTGTGTCAGTGTATTTACTGTATTATTATTATTAAATTGTAGCTCTGACTTATAATCTCTCTCATGCTGAGCTCATTTCTCCTGCTGGTTTACCCCTAAACCAGCACAATGTTCATTCAGGAAGTGCAGTTATTTGGCCACTACCTTGCAGCCATGGATGGCCTCATGGCTCTGCCTTCCCTACCACCAACTCATATGTCTGGAGACAGAATATAGGAATAAAGTAAACATATAGTGGTAAGTGCCCCAAATACTCTTCCAGCATCAAGGATTTAGAGCTTGGAAACTTCTGAGTGCAGAAGTGACTTCTCTGTATTTTACAATTCTATGGATGTATTACACCATTTTTTCCCCCTTCAAAGCCATTCAAAAAGATAGTCCTCACCAACAGCTGGCAAGGAGTTTAACACTGTGTGAAGAACCTCCAACTTTGATTTGATTGATCCTACTGCTTACTAGCCTTATTTGCTGCCTCTTAGGTGTTTTTTTTGGTAGAAGCAGTCACATGCATACTCCTTCTCCATGAGCAGTTTTGACTTCATAGGCTTTTTATGTACATTTTCTATGACCACAGTCATGTCCATCCTAAGTGGAAGAGTCATTGTCTAGCTGTTCTCATACAGAGGATTCCCATACCTTTTATCTTCACTGTTGATCTTGTCTGTATATTTTCCAATCCTGCTATAGCCTTTTTGCACTGAAGATCTATAGAGGAGGAAGTTGGCAAGAAACAGTTTTAGAACTGCATGGCAGTAGCATAACAGTATCTTTTATTCTCTATTTTTTTTTCTAATAATTTACCAGCACTCACCATGGATTTTGGCCATTGCTGAGCACTGATATTATGTTTCCATGGAACTACTCATTTTTATGAAACAGATAACTCTGACATATGCATACCCAAGAAACATAAAAAAATTGTTAATTTAAAAGGAACTGGTTTATGCCAATGAAATTTCTTTGGACCAATCCAGATAATTCCCAGGAAAAAATAAATCCATATTATTTTATGTCTTTTGTTTGTTGAAGGAAAAGCTGCAGGTTTTATCCAGACAATGAGGAAAATTCTTTAAATAAATTTTTTATATTAGGAAAGTCAATAATCCTGTACTTTTGCAGTCAAGAAGTGCTGTGAGGAAGATAAATGACCCAGAAATTCCACAGATCACTTTTACCCTATTATATAAAATTTTATAATTTAAAATAGGCAGATGTTGAATCACATTTTCTGAATTCATCTGAAAGAATCTTAACAGTAAATAAATTTTCTATTTGTTTTTTTTTTTTAGTTGGCTTAAGTAATTTGATCTTCAGTTTTGTTCCAGGACAATTCCATTATTTTTCCATGCCTTTTAATCTACTTTAAACATATGTCAGCTGTATGAAAGGAGGCAAGAACTTGGGCTTTGAGCTCTAACCTGGAGAACAAGTGTTTGAGACTGTCTGAGTCTTTTATTTATGAAACAGAAATAAAAATGAAAATTAGCAAAACTTCTACCAGTAGAATTTTGAGCGTCTATTCTTGTGCATTTTTACTGATAATTCTTTAACAATTTTTTTTTATTTTTATTCCTCCAAAACTGGGAAACAAACAACAGAATATGCTTCCAAAACTTCATTGAGAAACTGCATGTGGAAAAACTTCCTTTAACACTTTGGAACAAAAGAAAGTTTAGGGGAAAAAAAAACTTGGAAAAAAAGTTTTGTGACACCTAACAATTTTCCCATCCACTGTGATTTGAATTTGTACGCAATTTCTGCTTATTCTACTCAATACTTTGAAAAAGATATGCTTTTGAAATATTCTAAATTACTAGTAAGGTAGATAAAGTTGTATTTACTGATAAAAAGTTGTTTACCCTTGAACAGCATAGTGAGGAACATCAATCTTCACTTGATGGCATATTGTATTCTTCAGTTGGCCACCTGTTTACATGAATGAGATTATCCACTTGTGTAACAACACTAATAACTACCCAGATACCCTGCCTGGACTTAAGAATTGTGTTTATTCTGCATTCAGTGAGTCAAGTGAAAAAAGGAGAGACCTTAATTTTCAAAATTAGATAAAAAATCTGTAATCCCAGGAACCTTCTGAAAGACAAATCACATGTACAGCCTGATTTTGTCTTCAGCCGTTACACTTATGACAAGACAATGCCACCATTTCAGTGAAGATCAGTTGGTATAAACCCAGAGAAAGGCCCTGATGAAACCCATCCTACAGAGAGAACTACAATGTAAAGAAATGAGGAGATGCAATTCCCGAGATCTATACCTTTGTCCAGTGACTGTGGAAAGTACATAGA
>VWZD01002452.1:308537-348644 GCA_013396695.1 Sakesphorus luctuosus
GGTGGGAAGGGGGAGGAGTATAGATTGGGTGGTTATTCAAACTTCTACTAACTTCTGCTTTTGCTCTGTGAAAGAAAATATCTGGGCACAATAAAACCATCATTCCTCATTTTTGTACTTTAGCTTGTTTTTATGTTTAAGTCTTTCTCTTTTCATCCTATTCCAATATTTTTTGTCTTTGTGCTTCCTGTGGATATGTATTGTTGCTTTTTCTATTGTAGCAATGCCCAGAAGCCAACAGGGATCAGAATCCTGTTACATTTGGAACTCCATGTACAAGTGGCAGAAGCAATTCTTACTTCTAAGCATTCACATGCCAAAGCAACATAGTTAACAAAGTGGCAAGAAAAAAAGAAAAATTACTGTGGTTTGGTCTTCTCAGAGTTACACAGCTGGATATTGTGAAAAGCAGGAATAGATCAAAAGGCAATGGCTGCTATGGACTTTGCAACACAAAAGAACTACGGTGAATCTAGTGGGGCAATGACATGTCTGAGAGGCTGAAGCACATGACATACAGTGTCAAGCTGTGAATTCAATTGTTTGGTTTAAAGAGAGTCTCAGGGAACCTAAATATTGTGTTCTTTTGCCCAAAGGGGTGTTTTAGAGAAAACACAGTAAGACTCTTCTCAGAGTTGCGTGAAGAAAGGAGTGAAGACAATACCCGTCGGCTGGAAGAAGCAAAATTCCAAGTGGATGAAAGGGAAAGATTCCCCTCCACAGTAGTGTCTGAGCACTGGCACAGGTTGCCCAGAGAGAATGGAGAATCTCCATCCTTGGAGAATCTCAGAACATACTTAGATAAACTCCTGAGCAGCTTGACCTAGCTTTGAATTAAGTCCTGACTAGAGCATGGGCTGGACTGTAGGTGTTTAGAATTCCCCTCAGTTCTGCATCCCTCTGTCATTCTGTGTATTCACTATAGAATTTTGACCAGAAACACTTACCCTAAACACAATACTGCTGAAAACTAGATCTGATGGGGTAAGAAATCATCTATGTTTCAAGCAGGGAACCTGGTTAGAAGACAAGACTGTTTTGAAGAAAAATAAATGTACACATTTGCTCACAGCCCAGTAGTTACTCAGTGATTTTATATTCATATAGAGGTATTCCTACAGCCAAACCCACATGTTTCTTTTATTGTCCCAAAAGAATATGAATCTGTGCTATCACACTGTCTTACTGGTAAGATAAGCCCATCTACCTCTTTATCACTCTGGTGACACGGATAAATCAAGTCATGGACACTAGGGATAACTAGGACACAAGCATGGAAACAATTGCTGCTGTCACCATCTACTACAACAAACATTTTTCCTAGATAGCAATGATTCTCTTTCTGTTGTGTTTTATGGTGAAACTTACTTACTTTGTCACTGCATTTCATACAAGTTACATCTGTATAAGGTTTTTTTATTGCAGAATTGGCTAAATCTTACAGTGAATGCTGAGGAGCTGGAGGTGAAGAAAAATAAAACCAGAATCCTCTTGATTAAAGGAGAGAAAACCTTAAATATCAATTTGGCATTGAGTAAAAAAAGTCTCACTTTGATGTCTTTAGTCTTCAGTGTTCATTAATTGGTTTCTGGAGAACAGTCAGAAGTCCTTAAGGAAGTGTTAGCTTAGTTACTACAGTGTACATCATCTTTATGACTTCCGTTAAATAAGTAAAGCATACTAATGTGATATATTTAGGTCTGCTTTGAATAGATATGAATTTATATATGCAGATCATTAGCAGCTATTATCCCAACAAGAATGCCACAAGAGGGTTTTGTTGTTTATTTGTTTCAGTAGTGGCTGATTCCTTTAAATATACTTGTTAATTTCCTTAAATATACCTGTTAATTTTCTGGATGTCTGAATGAAGGTCCATAGAAATAAGCATGACCTTACATTTCAATAGAGTAAGTGCACAATCAGTCTGGGGGGTCAGCAACAGTAAACAAAGAATGTTTATAAAAGGTCAGCCATTCCTGTTTCTTTAACTAAATGGTTTGCCATAAAGGAACTTCCTTAATGTAAAACATTTACCAGTTTTACCTGCTCTATAATGATGTGGGTTACTGGCCTTTGAATGTCAGATAATGATATGGATTTCGGTGAATTTTTCATCGCATCCTAGAACTTTTTAGGAAGAAACTACTTTAAACATACATGACAGAGCAGGATGTATATTCATGTCTATTAACTTCTGCTTTACTTTTAGTCATCAGGCAAAAGGGAATGGGTGATACCTAAGCTATCTAGAAAGCTCTTGCATTTTAGATTGTGTTTGCATACTTCATATATTGGTATACAAATTGCTCCTTGGAAAACATTCCATAGAATTACAAAATGAGATAGAAGTAATTATTCCCAATAAAACCAACATATCTATGTCTGTCTTTATTTATTTATTTTTGCAGGAGAAGAGGATGTCTTAATATATTAGTCCCAAAATAAAATGTTTCTTAGAGAACTTTTTTTTTATTTGTGCCTTTGAAGCACAATAACATTTTATTGATCTATGAACTTCCACCAGGTGTTATAATTGCATCAAGTGAAACATTTGGTCCATAGTATTAACTTCAGTAGACCTAAGTACTTAGCCAATATTTGGGACTCTGCACACTGTTTTTGTTTGCTTAGACAGAGAAAATAATGTTGGAGGTCAGCTTAGATATTTACCAAAGAATCTCTCAAAATGGCACATAATTTTGTTTTCTTGCACTACAAAAGTTCTAATTTAGTTTATTTTCTGACACAGCTTCGGAGCTTCAGAGAGTTATGTCTCAGAGCCGTGCAGTTTTTCTGTGCCTGAGGCTGTGGTTATTTTTTTGTTCCTCTCTAATAGTTCTTTTCATTGCACTGTTTTCTCTGTTTAATGGAGAATTGGCTCTGGAAATGTGTGCCATAAGCAGTTAAGCCCAGTTCCTACAAACCCTTCAGGAAGCCCTGTTATCTACAGGACAATAGGCTGAACTGCTGAGATACTTAACTTCTGTATCAGCTTCATCCTAATTATCCACAATATTTTGACAGTCAGATTTACTCATCATTTGAGTTTAACTCGTAATCATCCAAAGGACTCATTCAGGTTGAGGGAAGCCTAAGTAGGATTCAGTGCCCTCCCTGATTTCCTCCCAAGCTACCTGGTAGGCTCCAAGAGCTAGAATAATCTGAGATGGCTCCAGTAGTGTGGGGAGCTAACACTCCAGTGGTGCACTGCTATCAGGATTTTCAGCTTTTCCTGTTCATCAGACTTCCTTGAGGAAGAGCTACATTGGCACACCTGTCATGTCAAGGGGATAATAGCAGTTTTGTGAGAAGAATTCTGATCCCATCAAAAGACAGTTTAATAAATTTACTGTCAATCTACAGAGAACAGCAAATACTCTACTTGGTTAGATTGCTCACCTGGCTTCAAATAGCTGCTCTGATAAACATGTAGGTATTTTACATCAAGTATTCTTTCAATAAGAAACTGGAATCCAAGTAATTTTCTTCTGAGGGAAGAGCTTCTTGTCACAGACTGGAGAATCATATTTCATTCTCTTGCAGAATCAGAAAACTCACAGAATAATAGAAAATATTCTACAACCAACAGTTTGCTACCTGAAATACAGTCTATCAAAAGAATTTCTCTCTTTTCAATTGTATTTAGCATGGCCTGAAGGAGCTAGTTTGTCTCATTCCTAATGTTAGCATAGTTCTTTTCTTTACTGTCTGTCCTAATTACAGCTTAATTAAATATACAAATTGCAATATATCATAGAAGCACAGAGTGGTTTGGGTTGGAAGGAGGCCTTAAAGACCACCTAGTTCCAACTCTCTCTTCCACAGGCAAGGACACCTTCAACTAGACCCATGCAACCTCACCTTGAACACCTCCAGTGATGGGGTATCCACAATTGACCTGGCCAACCTATTCCTGTGCTTCACCATCCTCACAGTAGAGAATTTTTTCCTAATATCTAGTCTAAACATACTCTCTTTCAATTTGAACCCATTCCCCCTTCTCCTGTTGCTACATACCCTCGTAAATGGAAAACCCTCAGTAAAACTGACAGTTACTGTTCCAAGCGTGGAGACAAAAATGTATTTCACAGACATCAGCACCCAGAACCAGAAGTTTGGGGAAAGAGAGTAAGAATAGGGCTAGTACAGAGTGATATCAAATGCTAGGGAAAGCACTTGTTCTGGGAAAACAAAACACACCTTTAATTATCCTTCAGTTAAATCTGGATAAATAAAAAAGTCAAACCCAAACTGTACCTTCAGTAAAAGAAAGAGTAGAAAATCGTTTGGGTGCAGTGGCAAATTCAATCTCCCAAGCCTGGTACTTCTATTTTCATAACACATTTCCTGATGTATTTTTTTTTCACATTATAGTTGCCTCTCCTCCAGGATTCCAAGACCCAGACTTCAGTATGATTGGATTCATGGCAATACAATAACTGCTTTGCAACATGTCACATCCTTTGTGTAAAGCAAAGGGACACATAAATCACAGTATCTACCCTTGCATCTGGTCCAAGGAGATAACATTACTGTTTGTTAGGCACATGCCATTTGTTATCTGCCCAGACTGTTTATGTAGTTGCCTGTGAATAGATGACAAAACTTAGCATGGGTGCACTTTAGTCAACAGGCAAAATGAGTGTCACTTCTTTGAGGAACTTTTCAAGTCAAAGGTTATATCTGCGTTTTTCATTGTAATAACCATTGATGGATGATCTTCTGTGGATTTGTCTGATCACTTTTTCTAATTATGTATATTTTAGGTATACACTGCCTTCTGGAACAAAGAATGCCATGGTTTAATTATATATTGTTTGGAATAAGTTCTTTGTTTGCTTCTGATCTGTGGTTTGATAATTTTATTTGATGCTTACTCTAGTTCTTGTAATAAATAGCAAATTATTCCCTACTCACCTTTTTTTAGGACAGTCATGACTCTGTAGACCATGTCTTACTGTCTCCCTCAATTATTTCTGTTCCATATCAAAAGATCCTAAATTCACTTAATTTCTGCTTGCATAATAACTCCTACATGCATTTGTCTTGTTGTCCTGCACCCAGAACTCCCACTAAGTATTTTCTGAATGGGAAGCTGTACATTTTGAAAAATAGGAAAGCATGTGTCAAAAATTTAAGCTGAACAGGCAGTGTGTTGTGCTCAGTGAGATAAGCAAGGGTAACCTCTAGTTCTCCCAGCCTTAACAAAACTTCTTTTCTTCCTACAAAGCTTTCTTCACTGACTTCTGTAGTTGCAGTGAATCAGAACCTGGTCTTGACAATGCTGCCTTTCTTGCTTCACAGCCCCAAGGCCACTCAACACCTAAATAAGGCACAGATCATGTGGCTGAAGCATAGAACTGTGACTGAAAAGGGTCTAAAAGAATTCCTACTGCTATTAGATCAGGTTGTGGAGATAAGAAATGCCAGGATTAAAATAAACATTTGTCTCCTTGATTGTGGTGTTTGCAGGTTTCAGATTTTCTTCTCTTTCAATAGAAACTGGAAGCTCCCTCAGAAAATGCCTAGTACATCTATAGAAAGAGATAAATTGGAAGAGACATCTGCTGGTCTTCCATCCAGCCTCCTGCTCCAAGCAAGTACACTGTTGAAGCTAAAACAGGTAGCTGAAGGCCATGTCTAAGCAAGGACATCTTTGACTATCTTTAATGATGGAAATTTCACCATCTCTCCTGGCAAGCTGTTCCACTGCTAAAACAGCTTCACTGTGAAATTTCTTTTCTAGTATTTGAACTGTGAGGGCTCTTTAGTAACTTGTGTGATAACAGATTTTTAATTTTAGAATTTTTCAGAGATCCCTTTTAATTATCCAAAAAGAGTGACTGGCAAGTAAAAACAGTTGGTTTTCCCTTTTTTGATTTAACCACTGAAAAGGCAGGCTCTAGCAGTGAACTTTACACCTGTTTTGACAGGCTGGAGTTATGCTAGTTAGAGATCTTTAAGTCTTGTTCAATCTTTCACCTTTCTGTACCTTTGTTCTTTGATTTTAGTACCCTCTGGGTCATGACATCTTACCACTTATTCAAAACTCTATTCTTATCTCTACGTAACTCTTTTTCATTTTATTCCCATTTTCCCACACAGCTGGGATTTTTCCCAACTCCCATCTCCCTGATCAGGCCATTATTCCCGGTCTCTTCCTGATGCCTCCTTGAAAGTTAGCTCTTGCAACATCAGCCTGGTCCAGTCACTGCCAAGTGCTGCATCCCGGTTGGGTGGTTTCTCAGCAGCAGGAGGAGTGCTGCGATGGTAAGAGAGTTGTCTCCTCCTTTCATATCCAGGATGCTACGGCCCTGGGGCAGAAACCACAGGTGCATTTCTGTTCAGTTCCTCAGCTACCAGCTCGCTTCAGGTAGACTACCCAAATCAGTGTTGGCATTTCAAGAGGATAGGTAAGGATTATAACTCATGTTTTCTTGGTTTGATTTGACTAGAGCTTTCTCAACAACTGGTTACATCACTTACCACTATTCACATATATTTTTTTTAATGTCCTAATAATATACTTTGACATTTTTCTTGCTTAGATTTTAATTTTGAAACATATAATCTCTCAAACTAGCATATACATTTTCCAAAATAACAAGGGGGCAGAGGATGTGTGAACTATACACCAGATACTTTGTTTTCACCCTAGAGAACAGATATGTTCTGCTAAACCATTGATAATGGCATCACAGTGAAACAAATACTGTGTCCAAATAACAATTCCTAACTAGTCTCTAAAGATCTGTTGTGTATCAATTTGATATATGAAAATGCATTGTTAACTCAGTAACATTATTGTGCAGCTGACCCTGTGTGTTGAAAAGGAGCAGATCGCTGTTAGAGGGTGCAGGTATATAGACTCCTTCCTGCCCATGTGACTGTTTGAGCCCCCAGATCCTAACAACAGCACAAGATTTCAGAGAACAAATTGTTTAGTGCATTTAAGAAAAACCTAAAGGAAAACTGCTCTGGCTGGAGGAACCCTGGTGGCTGCTTCTAGTGCATTCATGGAACAGCTTGTTTTACCCACTACCCTACTAGCCACTGTTATATGAAGCTTGTACTGACCATTCCAACATTTGGTTAGCCCTACTCGACTTTCTTATATAGTTATTGAAACAACTGTTTTCTCACCAGCAAACAATAGAAATGGAACTTAACTCTTCCTTTGTGACGATTCTAAATTTTCTTATACATTTGAAAGTCAACAACTGAATTAAGAGTTCTAGTCAACTGCCACTTCATATAGTGACCAGTTTCAGAACAAGGCCTTCAATTTCAGAACAAGGCCGTAGTTGGTCAAAGAGTTTTGCTAAATTCAGACTGGCAGGGTTTCCCATTTTTGTTATTTCTGTCTCCCTTGTTGGCCTGAAAACCTCAGCACAGTTTTTATAAAATACTTTAACATGAAGTGCTGCCTGGAGAACAACAAACATAAAGCTTTTTTTCTATTGGCAGTAAAATTAGATACAGCAAGATACTGATTATGTAGAGATATCATAACATAGAATCTTTAGGTAATTTACAGAAGCAGATATTCCAAACAGAAGATACTACTAGAGTGCACATATCACTAAATCATGCTGATTTGCTCCCAGTTTGCCTTCATATCCACAGCCATAAAATCATGGAATCATTGAACGGTTTGTGTTGGAAGGGACCTTTAAGATCATCTAGTTCCAAACTCCCTGCCATGGGCAGGAGCACCTTCCAGTAGACATGATTGCTTAGGGATCCATCCAACTTGATCTTGAACACTTCCAAGGATGGGGCATCAACAACTTTTCTGGGCAACCTGATCCAGTTGCCTCACCACTTTTACAGTAAAGAATTTCTTTTAAAATCCAATCTAAACCTACTGTCTTTCAGTTTACAGCCATTACTCCTTGTCCTGTTACTCCATGCCATTGTCAAAAGTCACTCTCCAGTTTTCTTACAGGCTGTCTTCTGATACTGGAAGGCTCCAATGAGGTCCCTCTGGAGCCTCCTTTTCAAGATGAAAAACTGCAACTCTCTGCCCGTATTTATAGGAGAGGTGCTCCAGCTCTCTGATCACCTTTGTGGCCCTCCTCTGAACTCACTCCAACAGGTCCATATCCTTATGTTGGTATTCCAGGGCTGGACACAGGACTCCAAGTGGGGTCTCACAAGAGCAGAAGGGTGAAATCATCTCTGCTGATCATTCTTTTTTTTTGATTGTGCTGGTTTAAAGGTAAACTGGCAGGAGAACTGAACCTGACACAAAAAGAGATTCCAAAGTAGAGTTACAATTTAATAAAAAGATTATAATAAATACAATGATACAGAGAAAAAATTGGTTTTAGCCCACAAAACCCAGATGTATAACCCTGCACCCTGGGGCACAAACACAACGGTGTTCATTAGCCCCTGTGCTGAGCGCTACGTGGTCCCCCCTGAGTCCAAAGTAAAAGGAAAGGAAAACCTGTTGGTGAGAATGATGGTCCCAGTCTGGTTGAGAGTGGCAGTCACAGTTCTGTTGAGGTTCTGGTCCCCCTCTGGATCTAGTGAGTGGTACCAGAATTACCCAACCCCCAAGATTATATGTGCTCAGGTTCAGGTGGGAATGCCCAGTCCCTCCCCCAGGGCAAGGAGTTCCACAATGAGTGATTTACTCTGTAAATCATGGGGTATTTTTGGAATCTTTGATGGCCCATTAGCAGACATGACCCCTCCAGCTGGGTGTGAAAGTGTTAATGACTCGCTGGAGGGGAGTTATTACACATCGGTGTGAAAACAAGGGTACACTCCCGTTTCCCAGGGTTCTCTAACACCCAGCTTGTAGCCTGAAGTGTCAGGTGTGCCCTGGGTGGTTGCTGCAAACAATCCATTATCAACAGTTCATGATAAACGGCCTAGAGGGTGTAGAATACACAGTTTTGGTTACACCTACACAGTGATAAACTGGTCCCAGCTGCTGAACTAGGACATTGATGTAGCCCAGAATACAGGTGGCATATGTAACATTATGGCATTAGTTCATATGATACTAGGTCACTCCTGGGCCATCCCGTGGTGTAGTGGAGAGCACTCCGGTCTCCGAATCCCAAGGTCGCAAGTTCGAGTCTCAGTACGGACCGTCCCCGGCAGTTCAATGCCTCCCTGCCGTCCCATCCCGTCAGATCTCGGATGCCAAGCAGGGCCAGCCCCAGTTAGCACTGGGTGCTGTACATAGTCCTAAGGACTTCACTGTCACTGTCCAAGCTTGCTCGGCCATGGCAAATGATCCTTAAGACTTAAACGGTGGGGCCAGTTCTGCGCACGCTGTGCCTCACCTAAAAAATCCACTGCACAGGCTGGAAGGGCACACATGGGGTGAGCCCTTCCCAAATCTTCATTTGTGAAGATTGGCCATTATTTTATTACTAGGTCACTCCTAAGGCATTTCCTGTGATGAACCAGTTGACTGACTTGGTATACAATCACAGGTGTAGCAGGCTGTAAAGCAGTTTTCTTAATGTCCAACTTTTCTGCCTTTTTGTGGAAAACAACAGTGCAGGGCCCTAGGGGCTTACTGGGACATGAACAGATCAGGGAGGGGTCTCTGTATAAAAGATCCACCCTCTTAGCAATACAGTTTAATATGGGAAAGCTGGAAGTTGTTTATGCAGAAGTTTGGGATACAGACCACAGCTCAGTGTGCTGAGCTGCACTGGCTCTTTGGCTACTTGGTGGGTTAACCCTGGCCAGCAGCCAAACACCCACCAAGTCTTTCCCCTACTCCCCTCTCCCATGAGGATGAAAAAAAACTGAAGGAAGGAAAGAAGACTTATTGATCAAGGCACTGCCATTTAATGACTAAAGCAAAAGCAGAAAGAAAAAAATCCTTCACTTTTTTCTTTTTTTTTTTTTTATCCCTGGTGATGTACTTGTTTCTAACCAGAAAACTTACAGAGCATTTTCATTTTTAAAGTTTTTTGGGTTTATAGATACATACTATGATATGTTTAATTTCATCCAAAATGCATGTATTGACATAGGTGTTTTCTATACTCATAACTGTGTTCTCAAGTGGATTCTAAGCTTAAGAGATTAAATAGTTCATATGAGAAAAATGTAGCAACTTTGTGATTCCTGCCTTGGGCACTGAACTGCTTTTCATTATTTTCAACATAGAACATTTTTTTCTAAAATTTTCAGTGTTGAAAGTAATAACTGAGATGTTGCAATGCACAAGCTTTTGAATTACTAACTTCTTATATGTTAATGAGTTTAAGCAGTGTTTCAACTGTAATTAGTATTACGTGAGGGTATGATTACAGCACTGACTTTACATTGCTTTTAGGAAAGTTAGTTTTGTTTTTATAATTCCTTCTATGACTATTCCACATTAGATTTCTATACTAAATTAATCAGAACATTGGAATGTTTCCAGATGAGAGGAAATATATGCATGCAAATAAAGCAATCTAAATTCCTAATTATTTTCAGAGGTGATTTTTGCAGCAAGTTCTGCAAGACTTCATCTGATTTCTATGTTCATTAAAAGTTAAAAATAATTATTTTTAAAAGTTACCATTTTAATATTTCTAACAATGAGGTTTTTCATGACTGGTTCACTGTGGCAGTAATCTAATTAAGCAGACTCTGTTTCTGTAAAAATGGATAGAAATACTAATGTAGGGGATGAAGTAGCTAGATGAGGGGAATGAAATATCACAAAGCAATAGTGAAAACTCATCTGTCTCTGATTAGGATCAAAAGAACGTCCTTTTGAGTCACCATAACTTTTTCCTCTTCTTGAAGAAAGGATAATGTTCTTGAAGTAAGGATAATAGTAAGGAAGGTGTTGATTTTCTCAAACTTTGTTAACTTGGTTCTCAAACTCTGATTAAAATTGTTTTTTATTTTCTTTTATGGCTGATCTTAAAGGTGTGATTTCTTATAGCATTAGTTTCAAATGTTTAACTCACAGTTTCCTCCAAGAAGGAAATTTTTTTGCCTAAGTCATGTTCCTTTTTATAATTTTTTTCTTTCTCTCTTTAGTATCATGACTCTTGTACACATATCTGTGGACAGTGAGCACTTCAAGGTCCTTGAAATGAGGATATGAGTTCCCTGGAATGTCAAGGGTGTGGTTCAACACTCTTCAAACTAGGAAACCACAGAAACCAAATGTTATACCTTCCTGAATGACAAACAATAATTATGTAAAAAATGACCAATTGCAGCATGAAAACTAGTTGTAAGTGAGCTGAAAACATTCTGAGTAAGTAAGGCCTAAGTCTCGAGCATGCTTAACTATCTGTGTCCCTGAAGACTTGAGCAGAACTAACCTTGATTTAGAATCATATCAGGTGCATGTGTTCCCCTCACTTTAGACTAAGGTATTCTCAGGAGTTCAAGATTACATAGCCCAGGAATGCTAGCATTCAAAATTAAGATTATTTGAATAATTGTTCAAATCTGTTTGCCAGGTTAATTTGTTCCCTATTTCATTTTTGTCACTTAATATTCTGGTCATCCCTGCTCTGACTTGAAACAAGTGACCTAATTCTTTTTATGGGGAAACATGGGTGTGGAAGAGAAGATGCTTTCTGCCAAGGTCCTTGTTCTACAGTTTGGTCCCAAATTGGCCACTTCTTTGTAATGCAATCCTTTAAGATACCAAATGATGTGTTCTGTGCTCAGAGCCTTTGCCATGCCCTTATAAACACGCCATTCACTTGGCACTGTGCTGTAGAACATCAAGTCTGGCAGTCTGCAAATTGCACTCCTGTTTTATGTACTGCTGTGCTTATTAATTGTGATGGCTTAGGACCAAAGAAAAACGAATTGTAGTCCAGAGGGGATGGGAGTCAGGGTATGCATTTGCAAAGAACTTGCTCTCAGCCAGAACTCTGCTGTATCATGGAGGTGTGCTGGCAGCCCTGCGAAAAGCCTGCTGGGCAGTTCAGCACTGCTGGTTCCCAGCATGGCACTAAGCAACACAACTTTAAATTTAAGAAATTAAAATGGCTTATTTGAAGGTGCAGAACCACTGAACAGGCAAAAGCTGTAACTTTTCCATGCCTTCTCTTTCAGCAAGCTGCATCAGTCCTTTCTAAAACAGTTTAAAATACAAGTGTATACTTGTGAAATGCTTTACTGTAAAGGCACAAAGGATTCTATAGTCCTGGCCAGGGCTCTCTCGATGATAAAAGGGACAGTTATGAGAAATGCTACCCTATCTGATCCAAGGACCAGTTTATGAACAGTGAAAAAGACATAAATGCAGACTGAACATGTACACTGCAGGTACATTACAAGTGTGCCTGGCTCATATTACTTTCCAATATCAAAATGTTGCAACTGTTCAGAGAAAACTAGGATATTTACCATTACTTACCCTGGTAATCTATAGTATGCATTCTGTCTGCCCATTCATCCAGTTCATGCAAGGCACCTGTGAGACACACTTCCCTGTACTGCTTCAATATTTCATTATATTTTCGTGTGGGTTATCTATCTATCTATCTATCTATCTATCTATCTATCTATCTATCTATCTATCTAGTATTCAGAAAGCCTATCGGTTTACTGAAAGGATCGTTTTTCTCTACCAACTGGAAACCATATCTAAGGTTTTTCAATGTATTTTCGATATAATTTTGAACATTTCCTTTTTATAGCTCCAAGTTTTCTCAATTTCTTTTATCAGTTAACAGCCATGACATAAAATGTATTTGAAACATTGTATTAACTTGATATTTCACATCTATCCAAATCTTTAATTTGTATAATTTTTTAAGGAGTTGGATTTATCTTTTGAACTGTAGACAGAAACATTTCAAATGTGAATGAACCCCAAGGTCAAATCAAATGTTTTGAAGAAGTTAAATGGAGAACAAATCATAGCCCCAGACTTACGTACAACTGACTCAGAGGATGCTCCCATTCTTATACACATTTTCATAAGAGTCATACATCATCTTAGTAACTGAATTCCCATAATAATTTAAGATAGTTGCCTCTAACTGTCATTCCTCATTGTTAATTTAATCTATCAGGTTCCAAATTGTCTAGAATAGCAAAGAATCCAAAATATATGCTAAGCTATTTCTACTTAACTCAATTTCTTTATTAATAAATCCCTCAGGTTTGGGTGCAATTACAGACAGTCTGGAAAGATGTTCTTCCACAAATGACAAAAATGTTTTGGAAAATCCACGAGAATGTTTTGATTTAAGGATTTAAAGATTTTTTTTTTTAACTTAACACTTTGCCAAGGGCATGTCACCTACCAGAAAGTGATCAAGCTCCTTTGATCAGTAATGCATCACCTGTCACCAAGACTTCATAACAGACTGTAAATCCATTTCTAGCTTATTACAGTTGTGGTGCTCAACACATTGGCTTAAATCTCTTTGGATGAGTTGGGCTGTGAACTGAATGTGGGTACATTAACAGCCAGTTGCTGCCTCCCAGCTGATGTGTAGTGGCTTTGTGAACTGCAGGGACCAATTTTCACATGCTTCTGCTCTGTTGTTGCATTGCCTCATATACAGTAGTGTTTGTCACTTCAGTATCCATACAGGGCTTTCACAGGTATGTTTTCTTTCTTCTGCTGGCTATGGAGATCTTTTTTTATCTTTTGTTGATATTCTTACTATCTCCAGATTAGAGAGATGTGCATATACTACAGTTGGTTTTTCTTTTTTTCTTTTTTTCTTTTTTTTTTTTTGCTTTTACTGTAGTAGCTCCAGAACTTTCTGTAAACCCATGTTTAAACTGCAAAGTATCTGTGCGTCCCTGGGAGCCATGACATCTCATTTCAGAAAGGTTAGCTTTGAAGCAAGCCTTTCACCTTGTTCTGAAATTCTCTCTTCAGCAATTTGATAAAAAGAGATTTTTCAAAAAGAGGAATTATACAGTTTTCTTCTACCAAAGCAAAACCCCTTCAAGAGGTCTACCCAGGTCTGTAATGCTCTACTGTTTGCAATGATTTCATCTGGAAAATGCACAGCTATGCTGTGTAATTGGGAGACTTGGGAATTTTGCTAATTTGGGAGGCAGCTACGGAAAAGTGTTGTGCTAGAGATGTCTGTGGATGAGCTTGGTAGTCATAATTACTTTGTAATTAACATGGTTGATATTTTAAACTGGGGTTTAGTTATAATGTCATCTGAGAAAAGGCCCAGTTGCATCTCTGAAGTAACATCTCAGACTGCTTCTGAATAAGAGCTTTCAAAAATGAATGCATATTGCCACAGATTTCTATAAGGGGAGACCTCAACGCAGTAACTTCCCCATGAGGGTAAGAGGAGGGACAGGCACTAATCTCTCCTCTGTGGTGACCAGTGGCACAACCCAACGGAATGGCCTGAATTTGTGTCAGGGGAGGTCTAGGTTGAATATTAGGAAAAGGTTCTTCCCCTAGAGGGTGGTTGGGCACTGGAACAGCCTCTCCAGGGAAATGGTCACAGCACCAAGCCTGACAGAGTCAGGAGGCATTCAGATGATACTCTCGGGCACGTGGTGTGACTCTTGGAGATGGTTCTGTGCAGGGCTAGGGGTTGGACTCAATGATCCTTGTGAGTCCCTTCCAGTTCAGCATATTCTGTGACTCTGTGATTCTGTGGTTCTGACTCAAAGAGCAAAGGATTTAATGAAGTGGTAATTTAGCAGTTAAGTGAAGTGGAGATGCTACAAATCAGAAGCATTCCTCTAGCATTAGAACTAGCAAAGTACGTTGTATAAAATTAGCCATGGTGAATGTTCTCTTAGCAATCTGAGAAACCAGATTTTACAGGAAGATTGTCTTAAAGAGGAGGCTAAAAGTCAGCTTTGCTCTTCACTGATATGAAAAGTCCAAGAAGTTTTAAGACTTTCCTCTAAGAAAAAGCTACTTTGCAAAGATAATTAGTTCAATACATGGGTAGTGATGATCCACTGAAATGAGTGCAGAAATCAATAGAAAAAAGTTTCAAGGGAAATGGTTCAATACTTATAGAAACCATGAAAAATTAATGAAAAAATTTCATTCACTTTCTCTCTTATTACCATTTAGATGAGCTCAAAGCGAGCAGTTAGCACAATAAAATGTGATTACTTTTTAAACTATTCAAAAAGGTCTGAATAAAAGGCAGTGTCTAAGTATCATCTCTCAAAGTATTTAGAATGCAATTTTTACTGTGAGCTCATTAAATATTATGTCTGAATAACAGATGTTTTAGTGATGAGAAAACATTATAAGGGTGCTAAATATTAATTTCCACTTTGGGTGAACGAGAAGTCTTATATTTCACTTGTGCAGCAGTAGTGATGTCAGAACTCAAGTTTTCATCAGACTATCCCGATACATGACAGAGAGTCTGAAGCTCCTTTCTCTCAATTGCATACCGTTCTGAGATTATTTTCAATTTCATTTTTTAAAACAATACCTTTCTGGGTCTTAAAACCACATTAAAATATATTGAAAATATTGTCTAAAAAGCCCATAATCAAACAGCAAATACCAGAGAAATACAAAAACCTATAGCCTCTATAACATGAGGACACGTCTCCCCTACTATGACAGACTTCATAACAGCTGATGTTATCATAGTATCATACTTGTGAGGCCACTCTCAATTCTGTTTGTAAGGCTGAAAGGCCGTAGTGATCTGAAGGGCTTCCTGAGACTGTAAGACAGTGAATGCCACTCCAGTCTTCCAGAAGCGTGACAAAGAGTGTGCAAGTAGATACAGATCTGTCAGTCTCACCTTGATGTCTAAGAAAGTGAAGGAGCAACTAATGCCTGAAACCATTTCCAAACGCACAAAAAACCAAGAAGATGATTGGGAGCACTCAGCATGGATTTATGAGGGGAAAATCTCATTTAATCAACCTTTTCCAATGAGGTGATGAGCTTTGTGGGTGTAGGGAGCAGTGGATGCTCTTTACTTCGACTTTAGTAAAGCTTTCATCACTGTTTCCCATAACATCTTCTATTGGATTTGTGTGGCAATGTTTTGGTAGCAGGGAGACTACAGGGGTGGCTTCTGTGGGAAGCTGCCAGAAGTTTCCCCCATGTCCTGCAGAACAAATGCCATCTGGCTCCAGGATGGATGTGCTGCTGGCCAAGGCCAAGCCCATCAGCAATGGTGGTAGCACCTCTGGGATAACATATTTAAGAGGGGAGAACACCTGTGCAACTGCAGCCAGAGAGAGAAGTGGGACTGTGTGAGAGAAAGAGCCCTGCAAGCACCAAGGTCAGTGAGGAAGGAGGGGAAGGAGGGGAAGGAGGTGCTCCAGTTGCAGAAACATGGATTCCTCTGCAGCCCATGGTGCAGATGTTGGTGAGGCACTTGTGCCTCTCCTGCCCATGAAGTTCCATGGGGGAGCAGAGATCCAGCTGAAGCCGCTGGAGGACCCTGTGCCAGAGAAGGTGGATGCTCAAAAAAAACTGTGACCCTGTGGGAATCCTGTGCTCCTGGGAGGATCTGTGGACCCATGGAGAGAGGAGCCCACTCTGGAGCAGGTTTGCTGGCAGAACTTGTGACTCTATGAGGGACCCACTCTGGAGCAGCCTGTTTCTGAACGATCCATGCTGGAGTAGTTCATGAAGAACTGCAGCCCGTGGGAAAGACTCACTGGAGAAGCTCATGAAGGTCTGTTTCGCATGGGAAGGACCCCATCCTGGACCTGGGGAAGAGTGTAAGGAGTCCTCCCCTTGAGGAGGAAGAAGTGGGAAGAGACAGTATGGGATGAACTGACTGCAGTCCCCATTGCCCTGCACTGCTGAGGAGGAGGAGGGAGAGAAAACTGGGAGTGAAGTTGATCTAGAAAGAAGGGAGGAGTGGGGGGAAAGTGTTTTTAAGATTTGGTTTAATTTCTCATTATCGTGCTCTGATTTCACTAGTAATGAATTCAATGAATTTTCCCAAGTTCAGTCATTTTTGCCTGTCACAGTAACTGGTGAGTGATCTCTCCCTGTCCTTATCTCAGCCCATGAACTTTTCATCATGTTTTCTCTCTGCCCAGCTGAGGAGGGGAGCAGAAGTGCAGCTTTGGTGGGCACCTGGCATCCATCCACAGTTAATCAACCACACATCCTCACAAATGAGCTGATGATGTACAGGCTAGGTAAGTACAAAGGGACGTGTACTGAAAACTGTCTGAACTGCCAAAGCTCAGAAGGGTTGTCTTCAAGGGCACAAAGTTCTGCTGGAAGCCAGTCACTAGTAGTATGCCTCAGGCATTGATAATAGGTCCAATCATTAATGACCTGGAAAATGGGACAGAACATACCCTTAGCAAGCTTGTAGATGATACAGACCTGGGGGGAGTGGCTGATACTCCAGGGGTTGATTGTGCTACCATTTAAAAGGGCCTTGAGGGGCTGGAGAAAACAAAGATGAATCTCATGCAGTTTAAGAAAGGGAAATTAAAGCCCTGCACACAGGCAGAAATAACCTTAAGCACCAATATGTGCTGGGAAAAGTTGGCTAGAGAACACCTTTGCAGAGAAGCCTTTCTTAAATGACTCCAGTGACTCTAAATTGCAGATCCTTGTTGGAATAGCAACATGGTGGGATGCAAGCAGTTAAAGAAGTTCCTAGTGTGTGTCAAGAATAATTTATTTATTAAAGCACTTGTTGGAGCAAGCAAGAGTGATGAACCTTTGGATCTAATATTCACTAACAAAACCATGTTGCTGACTGAGATGAATGTTTTATTAACAACTGACACAAGTTCTGATGAGGAGGTCAGCAAGAAGATAGAGTGTGGTGGATGCTGGGAGGCCCAGAGATGATGGCTAGAAGTTAAAATTAAAGAGGTTCAGACTGGCTCTAAGGAAAGCTTTTCTCACCATGAAAACAACGATGTAGTAGAAGCTCTGCCTAGAAAGTTTTACAGTCTCCATCTTTGGAGGTTTTCAAGGTCAAACTGGAAAGAGCCCCAGCTGACCTTTCTTTGAGCTGGAAGTTCAACCAGTTCCTGAGTTACCTTCTGGACTGAGCTTTCCTACAGTCCTACCATCTCATTTTTCTACTCTTTTTTTAAATTTTTTTGACTGAATCTGTTTTTCCAGAAGAAGAACTAAAACAATTTTAACTGTTATTTTAAATTAATATTCATTACATAAATCACCCAGACTAAGGCCCCTGTTTTTCACAGACACCTCATTAGTAATTTTTCCACACATTATGGCATTGAAAATATATTACTATTTATTTCTGTAAGTCAGTATCAAGTCATGTTAATTGATTTAAATAGCTTTAAATGTATTAAAGAAAACAGTTGCTATCAGTGCTGACCTTGCAGCACGCATCATCTCTTAGATATTCTGTTCTGTTACGTTTTTAAGAAACCAGTCAAACATTATGCAAATAACCTTGTGTTTCTGATTATTTAAAAACTCTAAGCTTTGAACTTGTTTTCCTGCTTTGCTTCAATTAGAGCATACTGAAGAGATTACTTCAGACTGCAGAATTTTGTTCTCAGCTGTACATGATAAATTTCAAACTTTAGAATGAACTTACCCAGTCTGGGTTTGAGTTGTTCAGTTAAACAAAACATTGACTGTTGCATGAGTTTCTCAAAGGTGTACGAATAGTGTTCTGAACTACTCCTGATTATTATTTGAAATACAGATCAAATAATGTTTATTCTATTGATAACTTTCCCGATTTCTCAAAAAGTTCACAAGAGAACTAAATAGATGTACGTGAAGAGTAGGACTCTGCTACTTAGCAAGGTACAGAAGGAATCAGGAAGTGTGGAAAACTTTATTTTTCAAAATCCTCTTTAAAATGGTATTAATTATATTCTAGCCCAAACTTAATACACAGTATTAATAACATAAATGTTGAGTTTGGGAAGTTTTTTGTTTGGTTTGGGGATTTTTAGTTGACTGGTTTTAGATTTGGTTGTGGTGGTTGTCAGTTTTGGGGTTTTTTTTTAAATTGTGCTTAATTGTTTCTCATAGGGGGAATGGCATTTAAGGTTGAAACAAGAAAGTCTTGGTGAGTGTCTGCTACTCTGCTTTGCTGTGGGCAGGCAGAATTAAGAGAACCAAGGGAAGCTGTTAGAAAGGTGTCTACCAAAGTGAAGATGTGAGGTAGGAAGAGTATGGATGATCATAGTTTGGGATACTTTCAAGAGATCTCAGTGGGAAGAGAAGGTGTCAGTTTCTTGAGAGAGTGAAGAAAAGGCACAGCACTTGCTCCCACTCTTGAAGCTTATAAACTTCTTTAAAATGTTGTCTTAGCCACAGAAGACAGCCACACTGATCTGTCAGAAATGGGGGAAAAAAGGTTTTCCCTGGGAAAGTGTTGCCGTAAGGTTGGATGCATGGCATGCCCTGTGTAACATATACACTTTAAACATCTGAAGAAGAACTAATGAATTTCAGCTCTTTCTAGATTAATAGCAAGTACTGCTAATTATTTGGGCTGGAAATATAGAAACTGAGCAAGGCTTTTTGCTGAACATATGCCTGTAAGATATGCCAGTGGAATACTTTACTGTCATGACCAGTTTTGTTGCCTGAGCAGAAAACAAACATGAAAGGGCAGCCTAAGGCACAGTTGGAAGGTCTGTTTAGCTACTGCTGTTGGCAGAATTTGTTTCCAGAAATCTTGTCACAGAATTGGAAATAAAAATGTCTGCTGGCACCACAAGAGCTTTTTCAGATATCACTCTCAAATGTGACACTTCTGGACAAGTTGAAGGAAAAAAAAGAATATTGTGCCCACTGACTTCTGACAAAAGGCTATAACACCAGAAACACTCATTTTAAGAGATTTTCCCTGTAATCATGCTTCTTAAGAAGCAAGCCTGAATCCCTCAACATCCCTGCTAAACTGCCAAGGCACAGTCACATTGCTTCAGCTTCTGCTGGTTTATTATGCTTTTTTGATTTCTGCCCTTGGACATGGAGAGGGTGCCTAAGGCTACTCAGAACTAATCTGCATAGCTTTTGTTTCTGCTATGCATAGAGAATACTTGAGAAGACTTTCAGGCTAAAAGTAAGACCAGACATAGGCAGTATCAAGTACAGTAAGGTCTAGAATTGAAAGAAAAGCATCTCTGGAAATATGATAGCACAATTTTCCCCAGTACATTGCTGCAGTGCTTGCCTGGCCTAACTCAAGTGTGAGGTCCCAGCTCATGGTGCTTCAAATAATCCTGTCTGGTATCTTCATTTCCCTCTTGACAAATGGCACTGTCTGAGGCAGAACACTCTGCAGGTGGGCAAGGAAGGCTTAGTGGACTCCAGACTTCAAGGCAGAAGGTGAGTGCTTGTGCTTGTACTAGTAGGCAATGAGCCTGGGGTCGGATTCCTGGCTTGGACAAGTGAGACCTGTGAGAAAAATGACAAAAGAGAGAAACAGGACAAGTGAGGGATGAACTTGGGGTCCCGTTGTAAGAAGGAAATGGGCTTGTAGCTTCTTGTAGCTTCAGAAACTAGTTCTGGATTTTCTACTCCATCAGGTAATGCCTGACACAAAAGATGGTGCCAGAGCACACTGCAGTGGAGAGTCCTGGGCTATTTTAATTTTTAACTGTTTCTGAAACCTTTTTTCTAATTTAAACTACTTACAAAATAGAGAGTGAAAGCTATATAAATGGTACATAAAAAAGAATCTTCACACCTCTGTGGTTATCATGAAGAGAAGCTTTTCTCTACATCTCCATACATCAGGTAGTATCCAAAGACCAGTAATGTGAGCATGTTATTTCTATTCTCTTCAGTTATCTTCAGATCAGATATGGACTGAATTTCTCAGAGATGAGAACACTGTTATAAAAAATAACTGGAGAGATGCATAGTCTTCTCATATTTAAAACTGTGAACACCATTCTGGAATAAAATACACTGTCACAAATACATTAATTCTTCAAAATAGAACCTAGACTATACTTTTCACAAGTTGTATTGTCTCATAAGAATTGTTTTTAGAAATTACTCTAGAAAATTCAGAAATGCATTACTCAGTTTTCATAGTTAGTTTTTATAATGTTTCAAATTCTGTGTCAAAAAACTTGCAGAGTATCAAAGCCATTTATAGTATTCCTGTTTCAAATGTGATCCATTCCTATTGATACTTTAAATTATTATAACTAAGAAATAAGAAGATAGAGAATACATGCTATTAATGTAAAAACAAGTCTTCCTCAGCACATATTCCCAGGTTTGAAATAAGTTGAAGAGCTCTTGTCAATGCTTATGCCTTTATTATCTTTGATCAACATTGTGCTCTGTTCCAATCTGCATGTTACATTCTGATGCCATGAATCATTGACATCTTTTATAAAATTACAGTCATATTAGCTCACCTTTTATGAGAATCCTCGAAACCTAAAACCAAACAAAACATTCCCTTAGAAGAAGAATGTGAAATCTGCCAGTCTTGCCAACTCAAGAGACCAACAGTGTTGCAGCAAGACCTAACAGCCACACACCATGCTCAGAAAAATAATTCATACCAGTGCACAAAATACTGCAGGCAAGGATACCTTGGCAAATTATAATCTATTGCTTGCATCTTTTAACAATTGTTTTTGCTCCATTGACTGTACTGGAAGTGTAGAAGAAAAGGAGTGTATGCTCCCTCTTTCTGATTTTGAATACCAGCAAGGCACACTTTTATCCCAGGCCTTGGGGAGAACTGTCCTAGGTTTCTCAAAGAACACATACTTTACAGGCATCTAATCTGCAGAGACAAGTAAAGGAAAAGAAATAGATAGAAATAAAACGTGATAAGATCTTACCACTGACTTGTTCATCTTAATGTTCTGCTTTTCATGTTCACCTCTACTACAGAGATTTGCAAAACTGAAGTATTTAACTAACTGTATATTTGAAACCATCTGGCACAATACTTAGTGTCTTTGATGCAAACGGTGCAGCAAGTAATTAGTTTGTATCTCAAAATGTAAATATTGGAATGTTTCCATTTTGAAGAAACAAACATTATAATTTTTCTATACAACTATCTAGATATTGCTTTCCCTCAATAATTCACATCATGACTTCCTAGTGAAAAAAATTACACACACACATACAGACATGGCTGTGAAATACTTCCATGTATTTGTGAACTCAGCAGCCGTCATTGCCACATCATGTCCCCTTCTTCTACTCCTTCTTGGCACTGAATAAAACATATTTGTGCTGCTTCATCCTCATGTATTCAGGCAATGCCATGCCTTTTCTCAGAAAATGCAGTTATTAGTCCTGTCATTTTCTGCTTACTTATCAATCAGGGATATAACTGAGATCAAGCACTTAAACTCAAAGGAACTCTGAAAGTCTCCTGACTCAAGCACAGTTCCAAGCAAAACTATCTTCAGAATTAATTCAGGTTGCTCTGGGTCTCGTCCACATGAGTTTTGAATATCTCCAAGGATTCCAATTCCACAACCTCCCTGAGCAACACATTTAAGTGATTGAATGCTCTAGTGCTGAATAATTTTTTTCCTTACATATATTTAGAATTCTCCCTTTAAGGAGAATGTTTCTTCCCTTCTCTCTGTTGTGCTTGTGAAAATCATGCCCCCTGTTTTCTGTAATTCCCCATTAGATAGTATAAGACTGGATCATTCATGGAAGGTGAAAACAAATACAGAAAAAATATAGTATTCCTGGAAATGAGAGTCACTATTAGTGTCATTAATTCTGATTTCACAGGTAAGAGTTGTTCTAATACAGATATTTTTGCTTAGGAAAAAGAATTGTAATGTAAACAATTATTAAATTGTAACAATTTTTAAAATAGCCCCTTCCTCTTCCTCTTTCTCATTAAAATCTCTTGTCTCCCTATACCTGTAATCTTCATATAGGTCTTGCAAATCTCTAAGTGAATCTCTCATTCGGAGTTATTGTTGCACCATGGTCTATCAAATAGGAAGCAGGCAAAATTAATCCTTCTGCTTCACATTCTGATGGTATTTTCTCAAGGGGATAAAATAATTTGCAACATATATTTCAATGCACAGCTTTTGACTATTCAAATGCCTGTATAAAATTTATCAAGAAAACGCGTGTGCTTGCCCATTTCTAAAGAAATTACGCTGTATATTCCAAGGCCTGATATTTATTTTCTAAAAGCCTTCATGACTGATTGAGTACAAGGTTCTAGAGTCTTGCTTTTTAGGACTGTTGATTGCAGGGCTACTCTGCAGAGCACTTGACCTCAGTCTGATCTCAGAAGACAAGTATGAAATTTCCATCACTTCCATGGAGACACCATATGGTCTTCTGACCGTGCTGTAAAAGTCATCAATCCTGCTGAACTCAGTTTAGCTAGGAATTTGCTGAACAAGACACATGACTTCATAGAGGAGCTCAAGCTCATCTTCACCTAGAAATAGTTTATGTAAGAGTCTTTACCTCCTTGAATTACCTCTTTTCTTAATTTAATTGAGAAATGATAAGAGAAGTTTAATTCCTGAGATAATTTCCTTTTTTCTTTGTTAATCTGAAAGCACAAACTGAATGCAAAAACTAAGGCTGAGAACTATCAGCTAAGGTTTAGAGAGAGCAATATATTGTATCAGCCTATCTCCTCAATGATGAGAGCTCAGCATGAGAAAAACTTACTGCTGAAACAAAAGTAAGTCTCTTGTTAGCAGGGGAAGAAAACAGAGAAACTAGGGGGGGGTGGAAAGAGAGAGATGCAAAGAGAGAAGGTCCTTTCAGTGATAATTCAGTCTCCCTGGATTTTTTTTTCATGTTTTATCTAGCAGGCTGAGAAATGTAGTATTTTTTCCAGAGGAGAAGGTGAAGAGAGTCTTCACTGGAATTGAAAGAGGTATTTAATGAACTCTGCTGACTATATCCCTGGTAATAGAACAAAGGATTGCAGTTAAATATCTGACTTGCTTTGTATTCATTGGAGTTCAACTTAATAGTAAAACTTAATGTTCTAATAGTACAAAATCAGGTTATCCATCCTGAAAGAACTTTCTAAGTAAGAGGAAGAATAAAACAAACAGGCAGGCAGTGCAGCAAAGATTGATTGCTCTTATTTTGATTTTTTAATTATTTAAGGAGCTATACACAATGCTCAGCTTGGATGCAAATGCTGTTATGCTTTCTCCACGAACTATGATACAACCTCTCCATAATGTCTTGGAGCTGTTCCCCTTCAATATGCAAAAAGATGCAACGTGTCACGGGGGAGTGGTATGACAACACATATGTTTCTCACCATTCCTTCACTGTACAGTTTAACAACTACATATCTCAGGAGGCACTCTACTCCTCAAAGCCTTAAATGACATGTCCCATCAAACTTCTTAGTGCAAACAGTATGAACTATTTCTGTGTTTCATAAAGGAGCTGCTAACTCCCCTCCTCTCACTCAGCTGCACAGTTGCTCTGCACTGGGAAAGGCACAAGGTTCTTTCTGGATCTCAGTAGGAAAGACACAGCAGAAAATGGTGTAACAAAACTGCTTTAATAATAGGAATGAAACCTCAATAGAAACGGGAAGAGAAATACAGTTAGCAAGTAAATTCATGTTTCTTCAGGTGCTGGAAACCCTATTCTCCCACAACATCAAAGCCTGGATGTATAGCCATGGCCTGGTCCTACCCATGAAGAGGTTCAGTCCCACCCAATAGTCTGTCTTCTCTTATTCAGTGTAGCAAACAAAACTATAGATCTTGTTTTAACATTTGGTTCTCCATAATGCTCTTTCTTTATGCACACCAGAGCATGCCTCAGTAAACATATCTCAGAACTATATCCAGGAGCAGTATGCATCCAGAGCCTTCCAACATCTGCCCTCTGCTGCTATATACTTGGGGTTATGCAGCATCACTCATGCTAACATGCATCCATATATGAAGTCAAAGGCCCCCTATGGCTGTCAGGGCTTGCTGTAGATCACTAACTCCTCAAACATAATGTCTTCCCTAAGACTCACAATGCAACAGTATTTCTTGTTTGCTTCCCTTGGGGAGCTAAGACAGAAAAAGGTATATAGGAAGGGAAAATTGACTGGAAAAAAAGACACTGATAGGATGACAGTCTGTGGCAAATAATGTATCTTTCCACTCCTGAAGGTCTAATGGTGCCTACAATTCTCAAGTTTTATCATTCCTCTGCTGTCAAAAATATCTATGAAATGAAGGCTGATTTAAGTAGATGATAGCACCAGCTGTTGATGCTCATCATTCCACTCTGTATAGTGACAAACACAGGTGTGCAAAAGATCTGTGTGTGATGGGCTCTGTGACTGTCCCTTTTGTGATGGGATCTGTGCTATTTTAAAACATATGAAAGGCTTACAAATGTCATACAAAGGGAATGTTTTGAGTAGATTCACACACAAAGAAGTTCAGAAGAATGAAGCTCAATATTCACTGCAAAAATCCTCTTTTTTGTCTTCAATATTTAGCTCAGCAGGTTTTACCTTGTGGGTGAAACAGCACAGTATAACAGAAGCAGTAGAACTTCCAGAGTTTGAAGGCATGGTGTCATCAAGACAGGAGGCCATCTGAAACCATATTGGTCTCCTGATAAAGGAAATTAAATGTTAATTAGTAGGCTTATTATGCACCCTTGCCTCTTCAGTGTTCATTAAGGATGCTTGTTAAATTATTAAATGAAATACCTAAAGGTAATAACTCGTTTGTGTTCCTCTATTCTTGGATTCCTTAAGTGATACTATATTTCTTGATTTAAATTTACTTTTCTGATTTGTGACTGTATCAAGTACTTGCAACTTGAAATGAAATTCATTGTGCAATTTCTTTGAATCTTTGAGTTTCCTTCCCTTCAGGGGTACAGTGAAGATACATTAGCAATTTATCATGCATGTTCATAATATTGTGATGTCACAGACCATAAGATAAGAATAAAAATATTTGGGTTTTTACCAGAGCAAGTTCTGAATGGCTCATAGTAAACCAAGTGCCATTGAAAAATAAGGAAAAAATCAGATAATTGAGGCACTTGCTTAATCCAGCTAGGCTGCACACTGAAAAACAGAGGATTGCCATGGGATACATCTAATGAAGATCTAAGGCTCATGGTGAACCCAGAGATAGTCAACTTCATGGGCCAAAATCTCATTTTCTTGTTTGTGAAATGCTAGTGACAATTCTTAACAGTTCCAACATGTGGCAGACCACTGATGGCACTAAGAGGCGTTGGCCAGCCTCACCAATGGGCTTCATCCACCCATTCTGCTCACAAACCCAGGCCCATTTAGGCTCCATTCTGTGCTGTTAATCCCTGTTAGTCTGATCTATGCAGTAGATTGGTTTGCCTCTAGCATATCATAGCACACCTGTGCCTGGCCAAGGACCCGATTGCTGTGCCTAAGCTGTGGACTGGCTACCTGGTTTGATCTTAGACTTTTCTTGCCATCTGCCTTGAAACTGCTGGACTGGATCTGGCAATAAATAGCATTGTCTCACATGCGTAGATAACTCCTTGTCTTGCTTCAAATGTGGTCATGGATATTTTGCTTCAATTTTCAAGTTGCCCTGTCCTGAATAGCTAGCTCCCAATCCACACTTGGACTGACTAAGCTGCACAGCAGCACCTAAAAGTGGGGCCTTTAGATGCACAACAAACCAGAGCCAAACCACTGTCACAAAGTGACTAAGAGTGAGGAAAGCAGTACATATATATATATTTTTCCATATAGATACAGAACGTAATACTAGAATACCATTTTGCATTCAAAGAGCACAGAGTGCCCAGAGCAAGAAATTAAAATGAACTGCTCCTAATGTCTTGGCGAATTACAGAAGGTATGTTAAAGAGTGTCCCATATTTAGCTATGAGTTAGCCCTGCTTGGGGCAGGAGATTTGCCTAGATGGTATCCAAAAGCCTCTTCCAGTTTAAATTACTCTGGTTTTATACTGTACCTTGAAGCACTCAAAAAATTCTATAACATACTTAAAAGAACATTATCTGTAAAGACAAGAGCAATTGACTGATTGGATGAAGTAAGGAACTCTAAAAATCTTTTTTAAATGGAGATTAATGGAGTTAAAATAATATATAGGTACTCAAGTCCAACATTTAGAAACCACAAGAGGTTTTTAAAATACCCATTAACCTGTTACTTAAAGCTCTCTACCAGCCTGTCTTCCCTGAATTATCAATTCAACTCCTGCATCTCAATTGCATCCCTTCCTCACTTCCTCCACTGCGTCACTCCACAAATTTCTGTGGAATTGACACAGTAGAAAGGGCACCTCTTCCTAAAGGACAACTGTAGTTTAAGATGCAACAGATCTGATTGGCATGTGCCTGGCACATGATGGACGTGTGCTTGTCATGTAATAGTCACATGACTGTCATGTGATTGTCTTGTGCTGGGTGCATGATTGCTGTATGCTGGGCACTTTATTGTCACATGATGGATGCATGCCAGTGATGTCATGTGTGTGATCAGTGTTGGACCGAGGACTCTTGCTCAGTCCTGGCTGCTCAGTCCTGTGAACCCTGACCACTGGACCAAGTGACATAGATGGAAATATAACATAGACTTTTTAATAAAAAAGCCCTTCCCTGGAGCATTTAGGAAACCTTGCTGCTGACCTCTGATAAGCTCTGATAAGCCTCCCAAATTTGCTAAATTCAGTAGTACATTACCACTGTACAAAATATAGCAAAGGGGTCTAGACTGAAAGAAATCTGTTGCAATCAAACAAAAGTTTGTCAACAGAACACCACTAACACTGCAATGTGACAGAATCATCCATATAAGGATGGCCATGTTGTGTCAAACCTAAAATACATTTCCCTAGGGCAATTCCAGTATCCTGCTTCTCCTGATCAAGAGCAACTGTAGGATTGAGACTGACCCCCTCATATGGCTTCATTTTCAGCCACCTCAGAGCACCGAGTTGACATATTCATAGAAGCATATTTTGGAGCCGCAAATTCCCCCTTCCAAGAGGTAACAGTCAGCTAGGAGGCATTCTTTTTAAATATATAATTGGTATTATTCTTCCCCTTGTGTATCACTTCATGTTACTAATAAAAATTTCATGATTCAGTGTAGTACCCAGACAGTACCATGATGACTTTCTGCTGAATAGTGGTCACTTTTTTAGCACTCTGATACCTCAGTATCAGCTTCAAACTTTATCACCTGTTTCCTCCCTTTTCTAGCCTGTTCATGAATGTGTTGAAGCCCACAAGCATAAGCCCAGATTCCCAAAGAAATCTACCAGTGACCTCACTCCCCTCTAAGACATGACCTTTGCACATTTCATTCAGCTCCAGCCAAAAGCTCTCAGGAACTGTGGAGGTGAAAGTAAGTGGCCACTATGAGCCAGAATTAGATCCTGTAGTAATGTGCAAACAATGAAACAGGCAGGCATCAAAGAAATGCTTTGCACAGAACAAGTACTTCATCTCTCAGTCCTGATCCTCAGGGGAGACCTACAAAACACTGTGCTCAGATGCACTTGGGAATTAAAGGCACAACACTGGAATATCAAGACCCATGGTCTCAACAAAGACACTTTTTATTGCACGTTATAGTCTGCTTCCTTCCCCTCCAAACATTTTGTGCTTCACAGAATACAACACTTCTCTCTTCCTCTTTCTTTCCCCCCTTGCACTAGTATCCTGTTTGCTCTAAAGACTCCAGGCACCTGTCCTTGCAAAGTTAGTCTGATAAGTAACTCACCTCAGAGGAGTTAATCTGAATCCCTAACTATGTCCTGGAGAAGGGATTGTCAGCTCAGAACTTACCTGCTTTTCTTCTCACTATACCATATATTTTAATGAGGTATTGCTTCCTAGAGGCCTCATTCTGATGGTATCTTCAGACCATTGTGTTTATAACAAAAGGCAATACTTGGTTTTGATTTTGCTTGTTTGATGTTGGGGTTTTGCATCCAGAGGGGATGCAGCTAGATTGTCAGATGTTTCCCAAATATATTTACACTGGGCAACTGGAGAGTGCATCATTTTAGGCACTGCTCCTAGGCTATGCCAGCTTCATCTGCCCTGGAACTTAGGAAAAACTTCCAGTTGTCTTGTGTACACATGTAAAAGTCAGCAACTTGTTTAAACCTTTGGTCATCAGCAAATTTAAGGCCCGCACTCAACACCAGAACCCAGACTGTGTCATATCCAGAATGAGAATCTTCAGCTGAAGAATCCCTTGGTTACCTTCCAAAGGACACAAAACTTCACAAGAGAAGTGAATACAATGTACCTTGGCTTTAGGTTATACCTCTCACAGCACCCTCACTTGAAAGCTGACTATGAGTGTAAGGAACAAGAGCACCTGCTGCTCTGATGGGAACTGGAACCCTCCAGAGGTCTCTTCGAAGCAGCATTTCTATACTTCTTCACTCAGAGCTCAGTTAACTGAAGGCAGCTGCTGCCTTCATCATTCTCCTCATCATCATCATTCTCCTCATCTTTGTTACTGCATCCATGGAGCAACCTGAAGAGTCAGAGTTCTCTTACCTTTTTTCACCTCCCCCAAGGTAAGCTGGGAAGGGCAGAGATTGCCTAATCTGATTTTGATTATGCAAGTGGCAAATGTTTGCTAATGCAATCAGAATTTCAAAATGTCTATGATTTTAATGAAAAACCTGCTTCATAAGCATACATTCATCCTCAACTTTCTGTATTCCCATAGTGTCTGCAATATATTTTCTGTGCTGACATCTCTATTTCATGTTCTATTGCCTCTTAGCTTTTTCTGTGAACCAAAGACACTTAGTCAGTAGAAAGAAAAAAAAGGTAGTATGAATTTAATAGTTTTGACATGCACAAGTAGCAACTAGAAGAGAAGGACCAAGTAAACCACGTGAGGAAGTAAACTGTTTTCAGCATTAAGAAGGTATTACACAAAGACAAAATAACTATCTCAGAATGATCAGCTACTCAAAATTATATTGTGAGAGAAAAGGGAATGAAAACCAATTATGAGATGTGAAAACCAGTTCTGTGGTGGTGTGTGAAAATACTTGCATAATGAGGGGCAGAAAGGGATACACGATGAGATGCAGGCAAGTCCAAGTGAAAAGGAAGGTGTATGTGAATTGTGCCAACAAAAACTACTTTACTGCAGAAAGAAACACGTTCAGTGAGAACCAAAAAAGGAATGAGATGCAGAATTTAAAAGAATGTTTTCTGAGGAGATACAGAATGAAAGTGTTTCATAAAAATGATTGCATAAATAAAAGTGAAAAATAAAACTTTTAAAAGTCATAGGTGATCAGGAAAAGTCATGATGAAATGGAAAAATCATAAAGAAATGCAAGTGTGTAAGAAGAAAAAGCAAAAGAAATGCAGAAAATGTAGTACACTAATGTGTAATAAAAATACATAAACAAAAGCAAATACAAATATAAAGACACATGAAGTCATATTAAAAAAGGAAATATAACATCTTGTGGAAAGGAATAGTCAAAGTGATGCCACAGAAATAAAAGATTAAAAAATAAGTAGAAATGAAAAGCTGTAGTCTGATATAAAAAAGGTGCTTGTTCTTTGAAAGTAAAAATGAAATGGTGCGAAAGTGGCAAGTGAGAAATAAGAGATGCAAGAATACAGGCAAGGGGAAGGGAATGCATGTGATAAGAAGGTTAAAATAAATACTGAGCTACAGAGTTCGACATGTCTTCAAGAGCACGCATTGGAGATTAAAATGCCTACTGAGTTAAAAAAAGTCAAATGCTTCCATTAGAGGTGAAAAGAAAAACATGAGATGTGCAATTTGAGACCTAATATATTATTAAAAAAACCAAATAAACAAAACAAAAAAATACAACCTGCAGGAAGAACATAGATAACAAAAAGAAAACCTGAAAAAATATAATGAGGCAATAGAGGAATGGATTATGAGATGAACAAAAATCGTATCTGGTGCACATTAAACTGCTCAAAAACATAAACAAGTACTCATAAGTAGAAAAATGCAATACAAGCAACGCATGGGGACTTGTAAAATGGAAATATGTACTGGCATTTTAAAGACAAATGGGGGGAACAAGATGTGACTAATGAAGCTGCATAATGAAATGCAGAATAGATAAAAACATTAAAAGAGGAGACACAAAAAAAATCTAAAATGGGTAATGTTACACACCAAAGGATGTAAGTTTAAAAATTAAACCATGTGAATCATTCAGGAAAATGTATAAGAAAAACTGATATTTGGTAAGAGACAAAAAGGAAAATTAATTCTGAAAGGGGGAATTCATAAAGAAACTAAAAAATAAAAATTCATAAATAAAGAAAAGCTACAAAATATGAAACATCATTAGAAATAATCAAGGTGCAGAATTGAGTGCATTAGGGCAAGTGCAGAAATAGCTCTGAAAAAGAAAACACAGAAAGATATGCACAATGTGAACAGGAAACATGGGAGGATTTGCAGATATGAAAATGTATGGTAAGAGGCACCACCTTCAGCCCTAAGTTTCAAAACATACAAAGATGGAAATTCTTTATGCCTTCTTTAAATGAAAACCTAGTGTGAGATATACAAATGAAATTTGCAATATGATACCCTTCAAATGATCACTGAGATATTAAAACAATAAGTTTGTCGAGGTGCAAAAGGAAGACAGTTTACACAGGAGCAAAAAAACATTACAGATTTGAAAAATCATAATAGGATGAAAGTAGGACTATATGAAATCTATCATAAGAGTTTAAGAATTTAACTAAATCATGTGAGAAAAGGAAAATGCACTGGGAAATCTGGAAGCTCACACTCGGAATACAATGCATAGTCTGTAATGGGCAGCAAAAAGGAAATTAGCTAATAAGCGATGATACATGAAATTCCTAATTAGATCTAAAAGCACATAATCACACACTGAAGCAAAACCAAGCAGAGAAATAGAAATGGACATGAACATGCACAGCAAAAATCGAAACTGGAAATGAGATGTAAAAAAAGAATTTGTATTGAGATGCAGAATCAAAAAAATTGGATAATGGGATGTGAAAAGGAAAACTCATAACAGGATTTGACATCAAGAATACAAAATAAGTTGAAATATTTTAGTAAGCCACAAAATACAAAATCTGAAGGAGTAGTGATAGGTAAGACTAGAAATGGACCTTTAAGACAAAAGAGGAAAAATTATGTAAGATTTGAAATTAAGTAGTGAAACCTGTGATGCACTAGAAAAAATGCAGAATGAATTAAGAAAGATTAAATGCATGGTGAAGTATAGTAAGAAAAATCTGTAACAAGTTTTAAAAAATCAGTGTTTGATGGGAAACAAACTCCTCAGTGTACAATGTAACGTGAACACTGACATACATAGTGAGGGTCAGGAGAATGAGTAATGCGATGTGAAATAGAAATAAAATTGTTTGTGATAACAATCATTCATAATGACAAGCAAAAACAAGACTTGAAATTCTAACGCAGCCTGGCATGTGAATTGCCAAGGGAGACACAGTAGTTGCAATGCATAATGGAATATGGAAACTGAAACATATAATGAAGTGTGAAACAAAAACACGTACCATAATAAAACATGCATTGCATACCATTTTGTCTTAGAAGGACTGGAGCGCATGAAGCAGCAAGAAAATGGAACAATATAGGGGTTGAACTGTCAAAACTGAAAGATTCAAGACGTTCAGAGCAGGAATTTTAATTGAATATTGGAAAAATGGGTTTATTTTACCCTGTTTTTCTTTTTGAGTTTGCCCCACTTCTTAATACAAGAAGGATCTGACACTGTTAGCACATGAGTTCCTGATTTTAGCTGATAACGATACTGCAAAGTGCCAGTTTCACTCTGTGTGGCTTCATCTCTTCCATGTCATAGCAATAGCTGCACTGACAGACTGTATGGGAGAAACAACCTTTGGGAATTCTCCCTCGGGCATGTCAAGGCCACCCAGCAGCATATTAGCTGCATAACAGTTTCAGCCCTAAGGCATTTGTGCACAGGCCCACCAGCAGAAATGTAGATGACTTGGTCAGGTACAGGTCTACAAAGAACCACATATTCATTAGGTGCATAGTGATTTTGAGCATGTTGATAGTTTACGTAAAAAAATGGGCTTAAGTGCTCGAAGAGGAAGGCAAACAAGTGCACTACCTTGATGCTGCCTCATACTTTTGTCATGCCACCCAATACATATAAAACTAAATTCCCCAAGCACCAACAAGATACTCAATTTCAAAGCCTGTTTGCAAGCCTTGTGAGTGTGTTCTGCTGAAATGCTGTGCCTCCTTGGCCCTGCCAGTGCCTTCAGGGGTGTCTCAAGCCACTGAGCTTTGATCTTGATTTCCATCTGTGAATATTTAATGCTACAACAGGCCTGTTTTCCAGTACATACCCCTAAAGTAATGTGACACTGGCATCATCTCATGCCCCCAGGCATCACATGCCTTCACACAGGCAAGTCATTTCTCCAAAGATTCTGTAACACTGCTCATAAAGATGGCTCATCACCCCTGAAGATGGTGCATGCAAAGAGGAAAACCTGTGAATCACAGAGAGGACCAAGATTTGAATCATGCAGGATGCATGCCAGGGATGCTGCACAGCAACAGGCAGGTTGGGAGCATGCTTTACCTTAACAATGCTGAGCAGAAGGTCTGGGATAAATGCAGGGTTGCTGAAGCAGTAGCTCCATCTGACCAATACAAGGTCATCCTTCTCCTAAGCCAAGTTCTTCACAGGCTCCTCAGGGAAGGCACACCACAAATACAGTGTGGCACAGGCTGTCAGTCCTGGTCAGGTGGCCTCCTCAAGAGGGGTCAATGCATGGGACATGTGCTGCCTTACTGCTGTTGCCTGTCATCCCTGCTACTGGTCATAAAAAGTCACTGCTCAGAAAGGACCTGGTACTGAGGCTGTCAACTTTTTCTTTCTTTCTTTCTTTCTTTCTTTCTTTCTTTCTTTCTTTCTTTCTTTCTTTCTTTCTTTCTTTCTTTCTTTCTTTCTTTTTCTTTCTTTCTTTCTTTCTTTCTTTCTTTCTTTCTTTCTTTCTTTCTTTCTTTCTCTTTCTTTCTTTCTCTCTTTCTCTCTTTCTCTCTCTCTTTCTCTCTTTCTCTCTTTCTCTCTTTTCTCTCTTTCTCTCTCTCTTTCTTTCTCTCTTTCTTTCTCTTTCTCACTCTCTTTCTTTTCTTCTTTCTGTCTCTCTGTCTTCCACCTGAGCTCAGAGGAGCAAAGTATAATTGAGGTTGTTTTTTATTGTAACCAAGACAAAGACACATCAGAGGACAGGGCTTTGCCTTCCTACCTTGAACTATCTTGCAAAGGCAGCTTTGCCTAAGCTCTCATCCAAAATCAGGACAAGCTGCTCCTTGAACTCTCAAAATGGTGGCTGAGGAAGGACAGCTGCTGGGGACAGGTAGGTCAGAGTACCCTGATCTCATAATGCATTTCACTCTAGAGATGCCTTGTGCTGTAAGGTCAGGACAGCAGTCTTGGTTTGGATGCTAACATGAAAAAGGAATGCAAGGTGGCTTTCCTGGTGGAGCTTTGCAATGGTTAGCATCACATGTTTTGACCCAAGTGGTTAAGGAGTTACTTTGGAGGGGGATAGTTGGAGAGGGGATTTTAACAGGGAGAGACTTCTATGTCCTAAGTCCTGATGCTTTGCTTTTTCTTAGTGCCCACACAAATTCAAAGCAAACCCTGGGTTCCTAAAGCATTGACACCAAAGTTGAAATATTCATCTTAGATCCATCCCTTAAAAATGAGAAACTCCTAGAAAGCTGACTGTCATCTAAGCTTTGGGGAAAACTCCGGCTGACTGCAATAAAATCAGGATTTCACCAATAGAATTCTCTCTGCTTCAGAAACTCTGATCCTTTTAGTACAATAACCTGTAAAATTTTATCTGACAGGAGGCAAAACTCCCAATGGCATTAAGCTTATTAGACTGATTCAAAATTTGAAGTAATACTGTGATTAGTGTATATTGCATGCATTAAGACCATAATAAATAAGAACATAATCAGTTCCTAGCAGCAGCTGGTAACTTGTCTTATGCTGCACAGTCAATCCACATCACTCACTGAACAGCAGAATGCTTTAGAATATCAGTAATGTTTTGGATGAGAAATAACACCAAAATACAGACTTTGATAGTACAGATAATAAAGCTAACAGCTGAATAGGATAGACATACTGAATGCACATCTAGACTGCATTATCTTTCCACAGCATGCTCCTGCAGCCTCCATTTATACTGTCTATGCTCAGTCCGCTACAGAAAATTCTCACAGATTATTTAAAACAAATAAGCATTCAGCAGAACTCAACTTTAATGGTGCAAGAAGAATTTTGTCAGAGCTAAAGACCAACATGAGGATTGTCTGTCTTTGATACAAAATTTACCAGTCAGTTGGTTAGTGAGTGTTCCACCTCATGAAAATGTTGAACAACTTCCCTTTTTCAAGAAAATGAAGATATCATTACAAAATAGTCTCCTTCTTTTAGTTAAGTGTGAGCCATCTTTATGCATCCTCTGAAAACACATTATTTCTCCTATAAATAAAACAGGCCCAATTCTTTGAAAGGCACAAGCACACCTCACTTAAACCTCCAAAATTTTGAGGGGTTGTTATCACATACTTTGCTTGTAACTCCTCTCCAGCTCACCATTTTGGTTTTGCTCTGTATAATGCTTCTGTGGTTCTCCTGCTTGGGTGATATATTGCAGCACTACAGTCAATTGAACCTGAACAGAAAGTTACACCAAGTTTAGAAAACACCTCAAAGAAAAGCGAAATCTTTGCCTGGAAATTCTTGACTGAAATATATGGAACATGCTTGTGTCTTCTTTTATATTTGAAATTGTTACATTCCCAATAATCTAGGAGACAGGTGAGAGTAGGCTGGCATTAAACAGCTCATCCTCTGATGCATAACCTACCAGTGTTCCAAGTGAGTTTACACTGTCTGGCAAAGAATGCTTTGAATCTGATATAAAATGAGCGTGAGAGGTTCTCTACAGGCCATCTTGAAAAGCACAAGTGAAAATTAGAGTTCCTGTTGAAATCAGGACTCCTACATTGCACACTGAATGCATCCACCAACACTTTATTGGAAGTGGGGGCAGGCTGAGCTTGGAAATTGTCATGCTTATAGATAAATTGTATATTTAGCACATAGTTAAGATTGACAAACATTTTTTTGTTATAAAGGTTGGTTTCTGCCAATTGCAATTTTGCAAATCTTAAGATATTTGGACCAGAATTCCCTCCTTTATGTGTTTGCTGCAATTGACTATTACCTTTTTGATTTTTAGTTCATATAATACAGACATTTCCAAGACAGATGTGCCAAACCACAATTTTCCCCAGTCTGAAAATAATAAGAGGGGGAAAAAAAGCCAGACAAAAAATCTGTTATTATAATTTTTTCTTTTAAAACCTGTAGTACTTTTGCAGATGAAGGACTAACTACAGTCACTATATACGTAACAAGAAAGTTTTTTTGGCTCTATAGGTTGCCCAATTACATTCAAATGATAATCCTTTGCAAATGAGAAATAAGAAGTTCACACGCTTTCAAAGCTTATAAATTTTTCTAAAAATGAGTATCGCTGAGTATGGTCCATCCCTTTCCTCTTTTACACGTCAAGCAAATGGCAACTACTCCAGGAGCCACGGAGCAGATCCATAAGTATCTCCCTTCAGTGTTGGGCTGAAAGGACTTTGCCTGCTCATCCTCCTCTCGACTGACAAAACAGACACACCCTCTTTCAATTTCCCAGCACTTCCTCCTGTGGCAAAGAACATGAGGAGAGCCAGACTTTTCTCCTGGTGGTCCTTCTTGTAATGGGAATGGGAGTTCTAGAAGCAGAGACAGGAAGAGATTCTCACCACCTCACTGCAGACAGATGGGAATACCACCAGCAAAACATATGTCTCTTTTCTTGTAATGGCAAGCTCAAGTACAAGTATCATGTACAAAGGGATAAAGGACTGTGCTGTGGTTCTTCAGGCCCCAAGCCAGCTGATGACTCATGCTTTAAGGAGGACAAAATTTTTTTTAAACATTTCCCACTAAATTCTAAGGCAATAAGTCTAATTACACTTTATGCTTTAGCGCACTTAGAAGAACAGCATGATTTGGAAATGGCTCTTTTCAGAAAATGGCTTTGTGGAACACATTTGAAAGTGACTGCTTTCCTGAATGCAAATGTCTCAATTGCTCTAATTATCTAACAGGGGAAAAAGAGGCTTTTTTTAGACTGCCAGTATCTGAAGAATATATGAAAGGACAGGACAGCTTCTCCCAGTATTCCTTTTTAGTATGCTTTCTATTCTAGGTCTAAATACAAATAACCAGTGAGATTGCCAGTACTTTCATTCTGTTGTTTAGTAATTAAATGTCTGGTTTTTAAAAAAGTCTCTTTAAAAAGAAAAAAGAAAATCACAATTCTAATTTTCAGTTTGTAAATCCTAACTATGCTACATTGTCACACTGAAGTTTGAAGCCCCTAAACACCATCACAAGGAGTTCAGAGAAGTAGAAGGAACGTGTCCAGGAATTCCTATTACAAGCCTTAACTTGTCTTTAGCCTGACAGGTAAATAACATCCCTCTAGTAAGTGTAGCATCTGCTTGCATGAAAAAGTAATAATAGAAAGTGTATTTTTAGTTTCTTTTAATGTAATTTCACAGCAGGAAGCTGGAAAAAGAAGCATCGTGGCTGCATCTGAGATCCTTTAGAACATGATTTAGAGACTAAAATAGCTTCTACCCTTACTGCTTACAGGTGGAAGCATGATCAGGACTGACTCTAGAGACCTCTGTTTACTTTTTAGAGCAGGTACTGTCATGGGAGAGGATCCCCTGCAACTTTCCTTTAAAACTCTGAAGTAAACATTCAGCTGCAGTCATTTAGCCCCCACCTAACCTCACTGAGCGTTCTGTTGACAATATCAGGCAGAAAAAGATGGCCTTTGTGTCTTTCTAACTGCAGGAGAAGACATGGCCTGTAGGTATTAAGAATTTGGTCTGAATTCTTATCACATGGGTACCTGCACAACAGGAAGAGACATCTGTTCTTCTCCTGATTTGTACTAGTGGGGAAACCCTGGTCTCTCAGCCAGTTACTGAGATGGCTGTGGTGGAAAGCTCAGGTACAGATGGGTCTGAACAGCCCTAAGGGAGCTGTCAATCCTTCTCCTGCATCCTTACCTTCCAGCTGTCTCTCTTCCTCCTATCACACTGTTTGCTGTCACCTCTGTACTTGAACTCCCATTTAAACTGCCAGCCATCAAGATTTTCACAGCTGGAGACCAGGTCTCTTCAGGTTCCCAGGTTAATCTTCTTTGATCCTGCTGCCTCATTATTTTACGGCCAATAGGACAGAAGGCAGAACAGCAAGAGGTTTGCTGTGCAGCTCACTGTAGTTCTGCTTGCATGGTACATGTGTTGGGATTTGTTACAAGGGTTTCTCAGCATGTACAAGGTGTTCCCACAGAGCAATCGGTTGCATAAAGGAAAGCCATGTCTGCACCACTGTGTACAGAGTCAAGTAAATTATGCTTTGCACTATACTTGCCTTTCTTCTCCCATCCACTCTTTGTTTTGCTCTGGATTGAATGAGGAGGATGAACCAATATGCACAGTAGGAATAAGGATAAGACCAGATCTCTGGGTGATGCTGTGCAGGCAAACTGACAGCATGGTGGTACCTGGGCATGGGGGGATTCTGGCGAGTCGCAGAGGAACTGTGGCAGGAGCAGCACCTGGGCATGGCAACTGAAGCTCCAAGCCTCCATGTCCAGCAGCAGAGGGCTGGGCATGTGTTCATAGTAGGCACCTGCACTGACCAGCACTGGGGTTATAGTCAGGTGCAGAGCAAAGCCAGAGACAGATCCAGCCTGGAGACAAGCCTAGCAGCAGAATTTACATCAAGACAGACCCCTCTGTACTTCAGGGATGCACTGATGGTGCTCATCTAGGAAAGCCCTTGGACTGTGGCTGGGTTGTCCCAGATTCTCTGCAGTGTCCTCTGGGTTCAGGGACAGTCCCCAGCACCCTTGGGAGCATGGCCAGATTCCCTGAAGGCAGATTGCAGAGGCACACTGTAAGTACTAATGGCAGTATTGAAATGTACACTGCCTGAATTATTTACAGGGTTAAGTTCAGTCCCAGAGGTGGTTATAGAGACACAGAATTTAGGAGAGGGCTGAAATCATCAAAATCTTCATAGGATGGTGAAGCTGAAATTTGTATGTTTTGTCCCTCCTAAGGACTCCCAGTTTTTCTTGTATAAGTAAAAGCTCTGGTACATGACTCCATAAAGGTTAAAATTATTTCTATGAGTTGAGGAATTTGCTTTGCAGCTGTTTATTTCCTGCTGTAGTGGGAGTTCTGAAATTCCATGGGGCAGTTCCCAGAGAACTCAGCCTTGGCTTTTTTCTGTCAGGTCTCTATCTGTTTCATGGCAGTCACAGTTTACATCTCCATAGATCTCCATATGTGGTGGGCTACCTTCTTTCAAAAAACACTGATTATGTGCCTTTAAGCGTACATTTTATTCAAATAAACCAATTCCATCCATACAAGCCAATTTATGTCTCGTTTTTGACAATAAGTTAGGTTGCTCTCACTTCAATTACTGGAGTTGTCCCAGGATTTTTCCTCACAATCATCTAAAGGTTTGATGAATAATTCTGCCACATGGGACACATTTTCAAAAGTGTCAGTCCCTTCTACAGGTGAGGAATATGCCTCATGATGATTGATGTCTCCCTGAGACCAAAGAACAAAATGGATTCCCGTACCTGGGAGGACATGGAGCAGGACCTCAGTGTCCCTGCTATTGACCTGCGTATTAAGTGTAGGTGCCAGATATTGTTATCAGAGGGGCTGCAGGGACATATTCTGTGAGATCACACTCATTTCCCTCCATGCTGCTCAGGGCAGAGGTAAATGAGTTGGGAGTGAAGGATCCTATCCTATTTTTCCTATTCATCTATAGTGGGTTTTTTTATCATCTAAAAGTTGGTGGTGTATTAGACCAGACAAGTAAGAAGGTACCAGCAAGCCATTTCCTGTGTGTTTACCACAAAATCTGGATTTCCTCACCCTTGTCATCTGTCCTGTGAGGGAAGTAAAACTTCCCTCTTTCCTGCATATCAACTTTTTCTGTTCCTTTTAAATGATCATGAAGTATTGCTGATTAAGATGTATAAAATGCACACACATATATATATATATATA
>VWZD01002452.1:348854-364603 GCA_013396695.1 Sakesphorus luctuosus
AATAGGTTATATTAATATAATATAATATAATATATTACATTCTTTGAATATAATATAAAAGCTCTCAGTATGTGTTTCAAAAATTAAGAAGATGCAACATCAACTGATGTTGAAAAGTGGAATTTTCTTAATTTCATATTATACTATGAAAGAGCTTGGAAACAAGAAAACTTTGCTATACCTTCCTCAAGGGTCTTAAGTTTCAAGTTAACACTGACATTTCTAACATTACAGGTTAGAAAACAAAATACAATCATATATTAAAACATACAGGAGAAGAGCACTTTTTCTAACATGGACTTTTCTAGTGTTTTCTTCTCCATTTCTGCCTAGTGAACAGTAAATTGTTTAACCAAAGAACTTTTTTTTTAGAATAGAAAGGGAGACAATATGTAAAATTCACGCAGAGTGCTGTGACTCCATCAACTTCTACTCAGAATAAATATGAAAAATATACCTAGTTACTTGGTAGGAAACTTTTTGTTTTTCTTCACTGATACCCTTAACAGTTAAGTTTTAATCCCAGTATGCAACTGGTATGGTACATGTGACAACACTATCAAGGAACGTACACTGGTGGTATGGATATCTGCACATAAAGTAGAATCAGTCTTTCTAGCTTGACTAGGAGTAATACACAGTGACAGAAATGTCATTACTGCAGTAGTTTAAGAGATTATTGCCCTGACTCTGTATCTGACTTTAGCTTGACTTTACTACTCCCTACCGTTAGCTGAGTAGAATATGCTGTATCACAGATATCTAGTATCATCTTAGACTGCTCATGAAGGTAGGTTGGCACTAGGGCACCTGAGCTATAACTGACCATGTCTTCATTACTCTCATTTCCTGCATTAGATAAGTGACAAATTGTGTGGATATGCCTCCTCTTATTATCATTTGTTCCAGAGATCTCCCCTGCATATTGACTTCAGTAATAAAGCACTGATAGCTGAACACTGCAGAAAGAGAAGGACATCACAGATTTATTCACTGCTTTTTTCATGCAGTAAATTTCTGAAGCAGTGGTGACATACTTGAAAGAAGTATTTTAAACCTTGTATCTTAAAAAAAAATCCTCAAACTTCTCTTTTGAGTCAGTTAGCAGTTCACTGGAGGAAAAACATCTGTGGCAACACTCCACACATTTTATGATGCAGCACAACCCATGAAGATATGTGAAAGGATTTTGTACACATGTATTGAGTTTAATTCATAACTAAAATATTCAGGGTTGACTCACTGTATCCCCTAAAATAAGATTAAGATTCTCTATTGCCCTTATGTCAGTTGCAACCACATGGAGATGACAGATGTGGAGTTCTGTTCAGGAGACACCTCTGAGGGAGGAAAGAGCCTCCTTTGTCAGGAGAGTGCTAGAACAAACAGGGCACTGAGAGACACCTTTCACTGTGATAGCTTCTTCTGTCACTGGTGATACCAGTGTGAGTAGGTTGTGGCTGGATAGATGGAATGCTGCACTTAAGCAGTGTAGGGGGAGGTTTGAGACCAAGTGTACAGATTTGTATCTGTTTTCAAACCAACAAATAGAATGGTAGTTAAGAGAACAGTCATTTGTGCAATAATTAAAATAACATTACTATTTTATGAACTAACACTGGTTTGCTCACTTGAATTTATCTTGGTGTCCCTAATATCTCTTTTAAAATTGTGCATAGGCTGAGATATAGCTGTACCAATATGTTCCTTTGGCTGATAAAAACTAAGGGAAAAACATTCAAAACCAATGAAGGGACTACATTAAAGGCCTCACTCTCAAAATGATTGTTCTATTAACAGAAGACTTAAATTAACACTTCTAAGAATAAAACAGAATTAATTCTGTTCACAAATAATTTCACAAACAGATGAACTCCAAATACATCCAGAAAACTGCTGAATATTTCAGAAATAATAACGTATTTGTCTAAGAAAAAGCACTGCTGTCATAAACATTTCTTGTGGCATACAGATCAGCAAAACAACATGAATGCACAGCTGTACACATGAGCTTGTGTAAGAACACCACTGCTGGCAGCACAGCAGCTAGAAAAGTATGACAGTGATGAACTGTTCTTTGCTAAAGGAAATGGAGAAGAAACTCACTACACATTTCCAAAAGTGAAAGGAATTTTTGCTAACGTTGGGACAATATCTGTCCTGTAATAGTCTGTGCCACAAAGCTCTTTAGTATCCTTTTAGTGAGGGACTTATCCTCTTAAAAAGTTAATTTTCTCTAGAAGCCTCTAACATATTGCCTGGGTTTGATGCACAATCAGGTCTTCTAGGTGAGGTCCAACAGCTGTAACTGCATTCTCAGAGCAATCTTCATCACTGCAAAGTAGCAGGTCCTCCATGCAGATCTATGTGGACAGAAGGTATCATAAACATCCACCTTTCAGTTCTCCATGACCTGATTTCCTATTCTCATTCATTTAAATGAATGAAGATAATGCTGAAGAATGAGCAGATGGTAAAAAAAAAAAAGGTAGTAAATAGATTGCCTCAGAGGAAAAATATTAAATCAGTTTTGTCACTAAATTAACCATAATATTGCAGCACATAGATTCATTTGGGGCAATGCTGATGAGCAAGGCAGAAACATCTGAAGAATTTAGTGAGAAAATTCACATCAAAATCTAGTGTTAGTCTTTACTGATAAATTGTTGAACCAGGAAACTTTAGGTCTTGGAAATATTGTTCAAAATGGCATGTCCTTAGTATAGCCAGTAAAAGAAGTATGTTCAGTCACTGACTGGCTCAGATGCTAAGCTTGTTTTTCTTATATGAAAATTTAGAGTTACTAATCCCTGGTTTCTGCGCCTCAGGGTAATCTGTTGTTCATTGACCTGTCTTAGATAACTCAAATTATTCAAGGCAAGGACCCATACATCAACCTAGAAACAAAATCTTCAAAGAACCAAATTAGCTAAAGAAGTGAGATGGCCGTTCCATCTCCCCACACCATCAGTTGCAAGACTGGGATTAAAATTTAACTGTTAAAGGGTTTTCATGCCATTTTTTTTTTTACTAGTAGAATTGTGGGGATAAAAATTTCTGGGAAATGTTTTTATATTAGCAATGACATTGTGCAAAGACTTTGGGTTTTATAGTTTAAAGAGACAGTATTAATAGTGGAAAATCACTCATAAAGCCACTGCCTTTGATGGATTTTTTAAGGCATCAGAAAGCATTTGAGACAATCAATATTCTTTTGAATGGAATGATCCCTGCTTGCTTTGATATACTACTGTTATTTTAAAGCAAGAAACGTTTCCATTTTATCCAAGATGGACTTTAATCAGTCTTGTTTCTGCCATACTAAAGTCTCATCTAGGCTAGGAGAAAGCACAGAGTTGTAATTGTTGCAAATAGGAGGCAAAATGTATAAGTAACATGTCAAGATTACCTTAGTTCATAACACAAACTGCTAGTTAGAAGATCACCATACACCACCTACACAACTGCATCCTAAAAACCTTAATCAAACAAGAATGACTACTAAAAATAATTGATCTGGCCCATGATTAAATGTACTCTTACTGACTCATATTATTTAGTTTTTAAAAGCTTAATTCCCTGTTAAGAATTCATTAATTGATGTTCAAGTACACCAAAATTTTATTTCATCCTGGATAAATAAGCTACAGAAGCAGATTCAGTGGGAAGGGGGAAAAAAGTTGCATTCTATTTTAGTAATTTATATTTCTGCTATTAAAACTTGGTTTCAAGTTTTACTTTACTAGAATTTATCCAGATCACTAAAAATTAAGAAGAATTGCTTTCAGCTGTGAAGATAAATATGTGCATGTATTTGGTTTGTGTGGCAAGGTTTTGGTAGTGCTAGATCTACTGTAGTGACTTCTGTAAAAAGGTGCCAGAAGCTTCCCCCATGTCCAACAGAGCCAATGCCAGACAGCTGCAGGATAGACCCACCACCGACCAAGGCCAAGCCCATCAGTGATGGTGGTAATGCCTCTGGAATAACATGTTTAAAGGGGAAAAGCTGCTTCACAAGAGCCACTGCAGACAGGGAAGAAAGATGTGGGAATATGCAAGAGAAAGTTTGGCAGATACCAAGGTCAGTGAGGTAGGAGGGAAAGGAGATGCTCTGAGCATGGAAGGGACCCACACTGGAGCAGTTTGTGAAGAACTGCAGCTGATGAGAAAGAGTCATGTTGGAGAAATTCATGAAGGACTGTCTTCCATGGGAAGGACTTCATGCTTGAGCAGGGAAAGAGAAGAGGAGTCCTCTCCCTGAGGAGGAAGGAGCAGCAGAGACACTGTGGGACAAACTGACCACAATCCCCATTCCCTATCCCCCTGTGCTGCTGTGGGGGGAGAAGGGAGAGAAAATCAACAGTGGAGTTGAGCTGAGGAAGATGGGAGAGATGGGGGGGAAGATGTTTTTGAGCTTAGGTTTTATTTCTCATTATACTACTCCAATTTGACTGATGATATATTCAATTACTTTCCCAAGCTGAGTATCTTTTGCCTGTGACAGTGACTGGTGAGTGATCTCACCCCATCTTTACCTGGAACTATGAGTCTTATTTCTCCTCTGCGCAGCTGAGGAGAAGAAAAAGGTGACAGAGCAGCTTGGGTGAGCACATGGCATTCACTCAGGGTCAGCCAACCAAAACACACTTTTTAGCACAGGTTTGCCTTTCATCAGCAAAGGCTGCTGTTTTAGAAAACACATACTTCTGCTGTAATAAAATTTTTGTCTTCCCAGAGGAAAATATATGCAAAGGTGAAATGAAATACAGGTTTAGAGCATCATGTAATCAAGTAATGGGGAGAGAACTCAGTGAAGTCTACTAAACAGTGATAACAGCTCTTTCCCCCTTTCATTTTGGAGATTTGCAAAAGCAAATGCAAGTTTGGGAGAGAAATGTGGGAAAACAAAATGAACTAGAAATCTGAAGAGAAATGGGGTGGAGGTGGAATTTCATTTGTTTTTCTACATGAACAACTGGTGTAAATACTCAAGAGATACATGGTATCTTCAGTTTGAGTCTTCTGATGGCAATGTATCAGATTGAAAAAAGGAGAAAGGCCTCTTCTTCCCTATATGGTAGTTACATTCACCCAAAAAATAATTAGGGAGAAAATTGCAACAGCCATAACACCTGTAAGACAGGCAGAATGCCTTTATATCTGCAACTTCCCTCATGAAGAAGCTCAATTTGTATATAAATGAAAAAGTCTTGTCATCAGCTACATGGATATTCACTGCTCTGGTGTTGAAGCTGCTCTGTGATTGTGTATGCACCTCCAGTGCTTCTTGCCTGTGGCTCAAACCCTGTGCATTAATGTCCATGCATTTGAGATATGTCCTTGAATGCCCTAACTTTTGAATAGCAAAATAAAAAGTTCCTCTTGTAACCTTCTCTTGCGCCAGCTCCTTCATGTGCAGCACTTCCTTGTTTGCCTTTGTGTTGAAGTCCCTGTTCTTGAACATAGTTCTCCAGACCCTCTTACTACACTAAGTCTGTTCCTAAGGATCTTCTCTTTATTATCAGGTGGATACCAGCTTCTCCCAGTAGACCCTCATCCTCACTGAAGGAACTGCCATGATCAAATAAACTGAAGCTTTCTAAAAGTATCACTTAGTTCACCCCTACAACAATACAGGCCGGGCAAAATAAAATGAATGTGAAAGTTTAATGGATTTAATTAAAATTACAACATTGTCACTGTCGTTCTACTAGTGTGACTGCCTAACGAGGTCCATTTTAATTGAATGCTCATGAAACATAATGTAATTATAAACTCTCAGACTGGACCTTTGTATTTGTTCCCATAGTGGACAAAATATGTTGCCAGGAATTAATGCACATTATTTTTCTTCCACTACAGACTTACAGAAGCCATTCAAGGCAAGAAAGTGAAGTCAAGTAACATCCCATTTACATATATATTAAGCCTTTTGCCTGTGTAGTAGATTGTGAAGTGTGGTCACTCAAAAGCAGAACTGTAGCAATGTTTTCTTATTCGTGATCTTAACTGAGGTTAATATAGAAGCTGGGAGGTCAAAAAATCAGATTTCAAAGGCTGTTTTCATCATTCTGTAGTGATTAGGATTGTGTCAGATGAAAAATGTACAGAAAAAAAGAATTAAACACTTTGCTTGGCTAAAAAGCTCTATCTCAATGTAAAAGTAGTGTGACAATAGTCTAACACCTAGTGTTAGACATGTTTTCACCTTGCTGATTGCAGAGTTTTTTAATTCTAAACAAAAATGATCCAACAAAATAAGTATTGTCTGGATATATCTTAGTGATCTAAATTAAAACCACAGTCATTCATGAATTTATTAATTTACTAAATGATACCATTTAAAAGAAAGAATAATCTATATTAAAATTAGCATCAACTTGATATTAAAATTTATAAATCAGAACACAGAATTGAAACATTTTCTTGGCTCCATTTCTTTGTGTTTTCATGCTCTAAAACACTTGATAAGCCAAAATAGGATATAAATATTTCATTATGAGATAAGTATGATTGTGGCTTATCAGATAACACAGCATCAAAAGATGAAAACAGAACATTTCAGTGCAATATAGGATGCACTCATCTGCAACATCAACTGTGAAGCCTTTAAGTTTGTCTGCATTGGAATCTAAAAAAACCCAAGGTATTGGACTTCCAGGCATATATTCAACTTCCCTCCTGAGCACATCATTAGGAATCACATTCTCTGCCCTCGTCTGTAAGTTAGGAACACTTCACTTTTCCCTTCCCCCAAAATCAACAACTAATCACTGTTGCTAGCACAATGCTGCATACAGACTCCACTGGCTTCTGGGAAGGTAGCTTTTCAGATATAGAAAGAAAAATACTTATCCCAAGCAACAAAGGGAGAGAAAAAAACATCCATCTTCCTACAGCTGCTTCTTTGTAATTCAGCTTCCAGTAATGGGAAAACACTGATGTCTTCCAATCATACTGATTTTAAACTGGGATGCAAATATGTAACAGGAAAAGATGATGAGGAACACACAGTGCTGGAGCTGGACAAGCCTGACTAGCAGCCATTACTCCTCATATCCAGTTAATAGTATTTCTCTGTGTGTGAGATTGCTCAGTGTTTCATTTGTTAATGTGTGTAATAATGGTGTGTTGCAAGACAAGTCTATGCTACAGCTCCTACTAGAAGACATTATGCTGCTGGGAAAATGGGAAGCTTTGGGGATATAAATCACCTGACTGAAGTAGCTAAAGGACAGTGTGGCTTTCAAACCAAGAAGTTTAAAACTTCTGTAAGGCAGCAAGAAAGAACTTTAAAATAAACAAGGTGGCTGTGACACAGGTGAAGGTGCAATGGTCACCCTGGCAGATGTGCAACAGTTTTCCAAAGACAAGGCTGGAATTAAGTGCACCTTCATGGTAATAGATGTATTGTGCAGGCCACTGCATAATAGCCAGGGACAACCATTTAGAACCATTTTTACCAAGGGCACACCACCTCAGAAGTTACAGACTGACTGGGAAAAGATATTTCAAGCTGGTCTTCAAAAAAGCTTTTAAAGCTGTATAACCTTTAACACTCTGATGCTATTAGTGAAGTAAAAGCCGCCCTCATAAGGCACTTTAGCAGAGCACTCTAAACCAAGATGTGGAGACATTTAATAGCCAACATCATTTTTGCTACAATAATAGACTATTAGGCTTTATAAGCACCTATACTGCTCTGTCTGCCAGTCCGCTGCCTGTGCATAGACACAGCCAGGGTTGAGATAAAGATTGACCAGAACAAAAAACACCTTACTTTCTTTTAGGAAGTTGATTGTAAAGTAGCATCTGCTGCCCTGGAAGTCTCTGACATTTTAATAAACCCTGCCAACATGGTAGATGCAAATTGTTACAGCCACCACCCTTGTCAATGAACTTTACTGTCCAGGCTACCAATGGTGTCCCTACTATTGCAAGCATTCCTGCTATGTATGACACATGTGTAGTTGGTATGCTTTGTGGCCTGCCATATATTCTGAATATGAAGGATGTATATTCTATATGCCTTGTGGAATTCCATATACTTCAGCTGCAGAAAGGCCAGACAACTTTTGACAAGGCTTTGGAAATCGTTAAGTCACATGTTGAAAGTCTCACTCAGGACACTGCAGAAAATATGTTTGGATGAATTTCCAAGGCCATGTTGGACAAGTTGGAAACAGCAGAAAATAAAGGAGGACTTGTGGCTAATTTACATTCAAAGAAAAACTTTAGAAGAAAGGGAGACTTGTCATGTCTCTTTAAAAAGATGAGGGCAGAAGTCACCAGCCAGCAGTCTGGATGTGAAGAAGAATACAACCCAGACCAAATGGTGCAAAATAAATTGAAATACCAGGAAAAAAATAGGTCTGTTCTACCACTAGAAAAGGAGATATATAATTTAAAAGGGATTACTTATATTTAAGACTGTTCAGAACAGTAATATAGCAAATCAAAGTTGATTTTGTTTGAAGCATTGAGAAGACTGTTTGTGAAGGTGCCTCCACTTTCCACTATGGGAGTCTGTACCTCTGGGCTTTTCCATATCCAGGAATAGCAAAGATTAGAGAGATCTGAATTGATGCAAAAATTAGGGTGATACATGGGAAAGACAGCATTTGTTTGATGTACTCCCTGTCAACAGGGACCTGCAAGCCGTATTACCTATGGCCTGCTGTGTATAAAGAATGTGTGTGTAGCACACAGGGTGCATTTGGGACACACTGGTCTTTACACATGACCAACAGTATATACCTGGTTGACCAGGTGGACAAGAGTTCAACATAATGGGCAGGCAGCCATCTCAGCAAACCTGAAATCTTGTGTCTGGTACAACTGCTTGAGCTTCTTGTTATTGTGGTGATAGATAACAAGGCTTTTAGCATCAGTTACGCTTAGAGCCCTTTTAATTTTAAACACTAAGATATAAATTTTGTGGCTCTGTATGTGGGCAATGAACAAACCCTAGTGAAATCACTGCCAGCTTGATTTTAGGCATGGCTGTGGTGTGAGAGAATACCTGCAACTCACAGAGAGGATTGGCAACCATAATAAAGACCATACATGTTTTTAGCCAACTGGGAAGAGTTCGCCCCTGGCTATCACCTGTCTGCCTTCAACCTGCCTCCAGAGCAACAATGTGCTGATCACTATTCCTTGAAAAAAACAAGAGCAGATATATATTTTGCCAGGTCTTTGGCCACCACTGTTAATATGATTGTGGATAGCAATATTTGGCAATGTGATAGATACAAACCAGATGAGATAAATGCCTTTTCACTAAATGTGAAAATGGATACCAGAGTTCTCTTTATTACTTTTTTTTCAGCAAACTCCTATGCCAGAGAATTGTTTCTAGGCACACACCAAAATCACAGCACTGAGTCCACTAACAAATCAACTGCTTCAGAAGGTATAGGTCACTCATCAGACAGTGGAGTATCATGCTTCTAAGCCTGCCCTTATAGAAAGGCAGGAGGTTGATCTGGGACCTTCCTTTTTAGCACTGAATGCCAGTAGCTTTTTTCAATATGGAAACAACTAGCTGCACCGACAGAAAAAAATCAGTTTTATCCCCAAAGTCTCTGTATTTCAATATGCAACGATTGCCTCTTGTTCATCTATGGTATAACACCAAGACGGATCTGGCAGTGTGGCCCCATCTTCTTTACACCCTCCCATAAGGTGTTCATGAATACTAATAAACACTCCTAAGCCTAATCCTTTCCTGGCTGAGCAATCCCAACTCTCTCAACCTCTCCTCATGCAGACAGTATGTGGAGAACTTCAACTCAGATCTTCAGACAAATGCTCTACAGATTTTACTAAAAAAAAAAAAAAAATTGGAGAGCAGTTCTGCTTTTTTTTCTCTTTTTTCTTTTATGATTTTCTGTTCTGATGCAACAGTTGCCAACAACTGTAACTGAATGTGATACTGTCAGGCAGAACAAAAAGCAAGCAGTTGGTACTCTCCAAGACTTTTTACAAAGTATGCTTTTCCACAACTGTTGTGTCTTGTCAAAACAGCAGAAAAAGGACTACTAGTTCCTAATAGTGACTGAGTGACAAGTGATCCAAAACTATCAGAGAGGCAGCCAAAATTTTTAGCAAGTATTTGCCTGTCTTATAACATCTCTACCTCTCCTGAAGGGGACTTATTCCTGTCACACACTTACTGTTTCTGACAACACAGCACTGTGTTTCCATGACCTTTTGGGGTGCATCACTGTGGTTATTTATGTCACAGTCCAAGATGGGGTTTCTTAGCAATCAAAATTGATGTGTTCTGTTTGTTTCTAAATGAAATTCTGTTTCTAAATGAGTGAGGCCTTGAACTTTCATGCGCACTGCAGGTAGGCATAGGATTTGAGTGCTGATGCTGCAAACTCTACAGTAAAGTCCTTATCCACCAGCAGCTCACTTGTCAGGTCACCTAATCAGTCATGAAGCTGGAGGTGTTATGATCCCCTAAACAATTAATGAAAATCTCAGATTCTGTGTTGTGACAACGCTGGTAGCATTGGAGGCCACCTAAGGGGTCATAAAGCTCTAGGCATATGTACGCAGGGGTAAAACAAGCTGTAACAATGTTAGTGCTGTGTTCTAGGGTCACACCTCTTTTGACATTTCCATGCACATCCTTATCAACAAAACCACAAGCAAACACAGCATAAGTGAGAGAAAATAGGTAGCTGTATAAATGAGTCTGTGGTTCTTTCCCCACTGGTAGTGACAGCATTTGCTTTCACCACCCCAAAATACGCTGTCAAGGTGTCAGAGCTCTTAGCAATAACTTTGGTTATGTCCAAGACAGTATTGTTTTATTGATGAAGTGATGATGATTAGTCAAATATTAGTAATGTATTTTCTCATCAGGGTCTACTCCATTATACAGGGAAAAGACACATGTCCAGCTGTCCATAAGTGCAGCCCTGGGGATCAGCAGCAAAAGCAATTCAGCTTAGATCAAACATCTTCTTGCTAGCTCTGTGCCATGCCAAGAATTTGTCAGGGACTAATTTGTGAAAGCACTGATAGTCCCTAATTACTCCAACCAGCCTTTCCTGGGACCTTCACTCATCCATAGCCCAGGGACTCCATTTAAGTTCAGTTCTGGGCCCACAGCCTCTTCCTGAGCTATGCATTAGGTGTGTATGTGCCTAGTCCTGTTTCTGGAGTGTTGTTTGGTTTTCCTGGCTTGACCCTGTGCTTATCTTGTTAAGCTTGCTTATGCCTGTAGGTCCCAGCATAGGCTTGTGCCTGCTCAGGTCAGCTGTTCTGTGGATCAGACTATTATCTTCTGATTAAGTCTGCTACAGTTACTCAAAATGCATACAAACCATGAAAGAAATATAAAAAACTTGAAGTCCAATTACCAATTGAAACCCAGCTCTGTTTCTTGCCGTATCTACATATGATGGTTGTTTGAAGGTGAAGTTGTTTGGAGACAGCAAACACCAAGTGCAGGAGAGTGCACCAATAATTTTAGCTGCTCTGCAGTGAAACAGTTTGTGGAGCAAATGCAGTTTATGGCTGTTGGAAAATTGTGCTAGCAGGGAATTTCCATTAAAATCAAACCAAGATGCGATTTCATGCTGGCCTGCAGCAGTGAGATGGCCAATGTTCTATAAAAAACAACCTTAGAGGCAAGTACAGAAGCTGTCATAATTTGCATGAAATGCATTTGGGATAGTAATTTAGGAAAAGACTGGGAATATGGGAACTTATTAACTGATAAGATATAATTCATGTTGGGTTCAAAAAGCTAATATGGTGCTCAAGGATTGTGTGAGACTAAGCTAATTTTTTGTACATGGTTCTTGGTAGCAATATACCTATGAGTCACTTGAAATGAAAAATCCCACAGTAACCTCACTGAACACCTTTCTCCTTAAATTTTATTTTGTAATGTCCTTAGATACTTTAGCTTGTTAGCGCTACAGTCTTAGGCATGAGTAACACAAACAGGAACATGCAGATACAGAGGCCAGTGACACTTTACATACAGCAGTCTACTCACACACTTACATCACCATCTGTCTCATAATACAGGACATGATCCTCACCATCATCTCACTCCTGCAGCCTCTCAAAAGTTTCACTTCTTGTAGGAGACAAGTCATTTCTTGCACACAAAAGGAATTTCTCCTTCATTGCTATGTACTCTTCCAAGAACTGTTTTCTTCTCAGATAACTATCATTGGGCTGTATCTGATTCTGCTGACCCTCACTAAACCTGATTCTGGCCTGCAGATTGGCTTCCTGCCTTCACCTGGACCTGACTCCTTTGACTTGACCCCTGGACCTGACTTGTCTTATAATCTGGACTCAGAGTTTAACCTGGCTACCATCTCCAGGGCTGCCCTGCTTATGTTGCTCAGATAGTGCAGGGCTGTGATCTGGACAGTGAGGCACCAGCCCTGTTGACTCTCATCTTGCTCTGCTCATACTCCATGAGAAAGAAGCCAGTTGTCACTGTTCCCTGACACACATAATATTCATGTTAAGGAATGGATTGTACAATTTTTATTTTAAACAGTATTTTAAAAAACAGACCCTTCCTGATATCCCAACCCTAATGATCACTGCGTAAAAGGAGGAAATGAGCCCTGAAATATTAGACATTGTCATCTGACAATGAGGACAGCCCACGACCATTTTTCCTGTCATACAAGGTGATGACGTATATTAACACATAGTAGATAATCCAACAGTGCAATATCACTTTCTGTGCCTTCACAATTCGTGCACCACTCCCACTGGTCATGTAAAACTTCTGTACCACTCAGAGAGTTCTGGAGCTGTCAGATCTGTCATTGCTGTGAAACTACCAGCAAAACTGATATTAGTGTCCCTGTTACTTGGATTACATAGCACTGCTTCTTGTCAATAATCTTAGAATTGACGATAAACTGTATACAGCATAACTGTATACTGCATAATGCTTTTACAACAGTAGAAGTAAAAGGCAAAGTGGATTTAAAAAAAACGCTCTCTTTGAATACGCAGATTAGTAACTATTTTTTAAAATGTCCCTGCATTCATATTGCTTATATTTATTGGAGGGCATTATAAAAATCATGCATGTTGATGTCAGGACAGAGCCTATCATAGGATCCTTGCTCAAAGAATCGATGCAAGTAGCAAAGATTGATGTATTCCCCACCTTCCATCCACTTTATAAGCAGTGAAACATACCTGAGCAGATCTATATTCTTCTAACTCTTCCCTAGCCCTAAATTTCTGAATTGCTAATACCCATTGACACATATGTCCCATAACAACCATGAGCTGCACTTTCTTCCTCTTCCCTTTTGCATTTTGTGTGAGCAAGGAAGCTGGAGTGTATCTGATGGTCCTTAAGTAATCACTAGAGTGTGATAGGATCATAAGAACAATTAGATTAAAAAGAAAAATGTGATGGGATGAGGGGATCCATTAACTACTACCCTCTTGTCCCAGACTTCCAACCTGTTCTTTATCTCTCTCAAGATTGTGAGAGTGTCCTAAAGTCATGAAAGATGACATTTTCTGTTCTGCCCCACAGCTTCACACATACAGTCTTCCAATCACAGCAAGGAAGCAGGTGGGTCTATTACCCTTGGTAACTAATTCTACACTCAGTCTTCACAACTACTTTCTTCTGCAGGTTTGGAGAAGAGTGCTCTGAGGTGAGTTGCTTCATGACTTTTCCAGGAACAAAATGAGGTTCTGTTTCCCTGAGTTGAATTTTGGGGGGTTTTTGAAGTTGGGTGCAACTTTCTCCAGTTATATAAGGAATGTCCCCTGATCTCCCTGAGGCTTCAAAACTATGGAACATGTTCATGCAAAGACATTGGCCAGATGTCTTGGCATCCTCAGATGGAGCCCATAGGGTTCCTTGGACTTGTGGCAGTTGAGTTCTCAAGTATAATTCCTGACTCAGTCCTCACCTACTATGGGCATCCCTCTTCTCCTTGAACTCTTCCTCTAAGCACAGAGGCCTGACAGATTGTTGTTGATGAAGACCTATATTTTGAGTGCCTCAGCCTGCGTCTACTTCATGACTGACCATCTAAGTCATTGGATCATGCTTTATTACTAAAGTAGGAGTAGAAACTCTTGGTGCCCTTGATGTCCTTCACCAGCTTCAATGGCAGTGACTTCTCTAAGACACTCCTGCATTCCTGAGCAATATTTTAAAAGCCATCCATTGCACCCTGTAGCTTCTTCTTCCTCCTATAGATGTCTTTTTGCACTGAAGCCTCAAAGTGAACCTGGTCCTTCTGTTCATGTCTAACAGTTGTTAAATAGAGGGGAAGAATGACTTCCTTCAGCCTACCAACCCCTCTCCAGCAAAGAGACCACAGCCCAATGGTCTTTACCACAACACTCCACTGACTGATGTTGGACTTAGGTCACCAGTTTTGTAAAGCTGCTGCCCAGTCTGTGGGAGCCTGGGCTCCCTTGCTGCATAGGATGATACTGTCCCTGTGGCAGGGACTGTCCCCTGCCTGTACAGTTGATGGGGCTTCTGTTGACCTACTCCCTCAGCATCAGGGCAACCCTCTCTGCAGGAAGCAAGTGAGTGCTAGCTGAGTATTGCCCAGGTTCCTGTGAGTGCCATCTGTCATCATCAGGAGATAATCCAGGTCAGAAGAAAAGATAGAGCTTTGTGCAGTCAAATCTGCTGCTCAAAGTAGGCCAGCTATAAGACCAGGCTGCGTTGCTGAAGGTTTGGTCTGATCTTCAACGTGATCACACAAACCTCCAAGGATGGAAGCAGCAGAGTCTTTTTGATCTACCTGTTACACTGAATTTTTGTCCTCGTGGTGAAAAAGCTTTTCCTTCTATCCAGTCCTCTCCCTAAACAGCTTTCCTGTCTTAATTCAGGCACAAATGTTATTATGATTGTAAGCAATATTGTAACTGAACTAATAAGAACCAGTATGTGGTATTTTTATTAGAGTAACAAATAAAGGTGAGCTTGTTTTTGCCCCGACAATACCTTGAACAGAACAACAACAGCTGGGAAGGAACCAGACAACCTGTGCTGAGAGTGGATCACCATCAGAAGGGTGCTTTTCTGCTTCATCTAAGGGGAGTGGGCCAGATCTGATAAGGGTGTTGATTCTCCCTGTTTTGCACTACTTTGCATGAGGAACTGCGAGTGTCCATCTCACACTCCTGATGTAAACCTCACACAGCAAATGGGGGTCATACACAGACACCTTGGAGTCCAGAGATGACTGCCTGAGAAGTAGAGCAAGAGTGCTGGAGGGCAGCAAGGATTTGAAGGACCTGCATGGGGAAAGAGCAGGCAAAAGTAACTGAGTATGCAGCCCAAGTCTGCCTTGGTACAATGCCAAAATTTCAAGTTGGCTCCCCTCTGGATGGGAGAGGCAAGAGGGGAAGGGTATTTGCCATGGTAATTCCTCCACTGGGTAGAAGTACCTCTATAGATCAGCCACAAAAGTTGCTTCCAGGATACTGCATCTGGAAGATGTTCTAATGAGGGGAAGTGCTTAAAATGCAGACAGACCTTAGATAGCTAAGAAACATATACTAAAGGTAGATCCACTTGATTACACAATCCAAACATCTTCAGCTCCATGTCATGCCCTTCCAGGGCAGCAGGTGTGGGCCCCAGCCCATCAGTGTGCTAGATGTTCAGTGTGTCCCAGCATGAGGTGGAAAATCACTGATAATCACAATCTCACACTTTATAAAAATAATTTAAAAAAATAATAAAATAAAAATAAAAAATA
>VWZD01002452.1:365331-448552 GCA_013396695.1 Sakesphorus luctuosus
AAAAAAAAGGCCGTGTTACTTCAATAACATTCCATTCTTTGGTAACCACCAATCCTATCAGCATCCCTCCAGGGGGGCAGAGGCGTTTCCCTCAAGACCTTATCAGAGCCATCATCCCACAACTAGGAACCCCCAAACACAACCCAGGGACCCCTACATGCACTCCAGGGACCTCTGCACACATTTCAGGAGCCCCCAAACACATCCCAGAATCTACCCAGCAACCTAGAGACCCAAGATTCCTGTGTGACCCTGGACTCCCATAAGCCCCCCAGATCCCAATATCCCCCCAGATCCTGACAAACCAAATCCCTGCAGAGCCTCTCATAATGCCCCCAGCCCCACAAGCCCCCAAGATGCCAATATCCCCCCAGACCCTGATGCACCACAGCCCCCCCNCGAGGCCCCAGCCCAGCTGTCCATACCCACCCACCCTGGTATCAACATAGGCCACACCCACTGCACTGAACCATGCCACTCTGACATATTAAAATAATACTTTTATATAATTGTATATGCATTTTTGTTTATATATAAACCATAAAAATTAAAAGCATGGCGAGGGACTGAAGTAAAGGGGTAGCCCCTTTTTATGTTGCTCCCAGTCATCTTTCCTCACTGAAGAGCAAACCCAAAAGCTTGCTGTGCTCCTTAACAAGAAGCAAAACATTTTGTTTTACAATTGAATAGCACAATTTCTCATTTCCCCACTATTTTCAATGTTTATTACTACGCAGTTTTTCATCTCCATCTAAATTTAAGAGTACAATCTCTCAGCTGTCCATTAAAATCTTACTTTGCTGCCAGCTTATTATATATAATGTCTTCCATTTATGTCCCCTTCATAACTAATGGCATACATTTGGAATCCCTCAGGAAATTTAAGGAGAGTGTCAGAGTAGACACTGTTGAACACTGTCCTCAAAATGAACAGCAGCTTTTTCATCAGACCTAAGGAATAATTTGTCCCGTGGGGATAAATGGTACAGAAAGGTTGGCAAAGTCAAATTCTGAGCTGTTTCTCTTTGTGACCTGGACAGTTGGGCCACACCAGCTTGATAAAGTCATGGCTTAGTAAAATCATAGGAGCTGTTTTAATAAATTTTTGTAAATTATTTGAGAGAGACACGAAACAGCAAATTGAACAGTAAAAGGAAACATACTCTAAATTCAAACTCCTCAGTTGTGATTTCTGCTGAACTATGACAAATGTGCACAAGTTCATGTCTATTTTACATTCACATAAAACTTCAAACTTAGTCTAGTTCCAATGCAGTAGATGTATTTTTACCAGCTTTTTAGTCATTTGACAGACTGATGCCTAAGAATTTAATGTAATTTTAGTAGGTTTTAGAATTACATAGGCTCTGCTAAGTTACTCAGATTTTAAGTGCACATATTAAGTGCCTTTCTCACAAGTTTGGGTGCTATTCTCAGGCTCAGCCAAGGCCACGATGTTTTTTGAGAAGCCACCTGCAAGATAACAGGAGACAAACAACAGAAGAAGGTCCAACTGACCCCCCATGAAGAAGGGGGCAGATTGACAGGCCTTTTTGGGTGGGCTCTCAAGGAAAATAAGAGTACTGATTGGATGTTAATAAGGGGTATAAAAATTGTGAACTTCCTGATTTAAGGGTCAGACCCCTTGGGTTTGAACCTTGGAAGCTTCTAATAAAAATCACCTGAATATCTTTCTCCATTAACTTGTCTCCAGAGTGTCTCTGTTCACAGAGGTACGAGATCTGAAGGCAATAAGACAATCCATGGTGAAATATTAATGATATCATAGTTTCTTTTCTTCTTTCTCTAAATATTTTCCATATGTGTTGAATTTGGGTGATTTCTATTTTGTTTCTTGATTGATAGCCTCCATGATGGCAAGTATGATTTTTGTCTCTATTTTAAAATGTCTGCAGTTACTAAAGCTACCTCCTCCTCTGGCTTCTTAAAATCAGTGATTAAAGAGTCTTCATTTTATAACCATCATTTGTCAAACTGATCATTTCTAAACAGACAAACAGTCATTAATATCTTATCCCAGTCATTAATATCTTATCCTAGAAATAGATTGCCAAAACCACTGATACATGTGCAAACAATTGCTGAAACTTCTCTGCTGTTTGTGATGTCCACCTCTGGGAGCCCCTTTGCCTTTTTGCATTCTGCTGCTTGTTACTCACGGTGTATCACTGAGAGGTTCTCTTTAATACCAAGGGTCAGTTATTCAGTGATTCCACCACTGTCCTCGGCATTATTTCAGTGACGAAAAGGTCCACCTCATGGTCTGCTCTGCCCAGGCAGGGCAGAGAATGTTAAGAATGGTCCTTTCCAACACTCTTTCAGCAGGCTTGTCTCCCATCCATACCTCCTCTCTCCCTGCCACATGCAGCAGGTACCCTTGCCATCATCCTGTCGAAACAAACTTGAATATAGTGGGATTGCTACCCAAGGAAAGTAGATAAAGGTCCTTGTAGCTGTTTCTCTGAAGCTCTCCCAAGGCTCACAGGAAAGAGAGGAAGGAGGCAGATGTGTAATGTCAAATCACCATCAGTTTTGCACAAGGTATCGGCTGTACGCACAAAACTGACCGAATGTGCAGCACTATTTCAGATGGGCATCTGCACATACGCAGGTGACAGAGGTAAAGCAGAAATCTGGTGTTCTTTTCCTTACCCCTTATGCTCCCAACTGCCCACACAACTCTGGAAAATTCTCAGTTGTTCTCCAGTAACCAGCCAGTCTGTTAGGAGGTCACTGTGGGGTCAATAGTAATGTCAGGCAGGAGACAGAGGAAGGTAGTGAACTTACCTTGGCATGAGATGAACACTGCTTGCTTCCTCACATACATATACAAATAGGCGGTAAAAACACAGCAGAGAACTCACATACCACACACTGTCTCCTGCTCTCCACTTGCTGCAGGTGATCACTGGGGCATCCCCAGGTCAGAGACCACTTGCATTAGGTTTTTGTAGGCCATCCTGCATGAAGTTCTCCTTCAAGTAGTTCTCTTCCAACATGGTCTGTAAAAGAGCAAAACAAATTTGGAAATAAATAGTTTTGTCTAAATGTGCTAGAAGAGAGGTCATCCTGGGGCAACAGCTTCCACAATGAGGATACAGAATTCATGGTCTGACAAAAGGGAGCAGACTGGCTTAGAAATCTGCTGTCATCTATAAAAAGTCACTCCCCAAGCATTACGGAAGAGTTTGCTACCAGAGGCAGCAAGTAGGGGATCATCAAGACTTGTGCATAAATCTCTAAATATATTCATTGCAAAAACCCCCAACCTTCCTTTTGTTGCTTTTGAACTGGTTTTAGCAGTTTAGGCCTCTTGGTTTTTTATTGCTGAGCACTGAACAAATTTGTAGACGTAATTTTATATATATATATATATATCTTTAATTTCGTGTTAGACAAATAGAATTATACAACCCAACAACCGCATAATTTTTTTCATAAAAATTCCCATTTAGTTTGCTATTTGGACCATTACTGGGCGCTGGCCAATGTCTTCATGGAATCATTTAGCATAACCCCACCCTCTTGCCCCTGAGTTGTACAGATCAGCTCTGAATCCTTTAGTTTACAATTGACTCTGTATCTTCCCTCAAAGTCCATTGCTTTACACTCACCTCTGTTGAATACCATGTGGGTAAGTTTACTACTAAACTGATTGGGAATGTCCTTCAAATTTTCATAGCCTGCTCCAAACCTTACTGCTATGAATAACTTTGCATTATCTGCGATTATCTTAACCCATTATACATCTCCTTTCCTGGTGAGCAGCACAGGTGCTTGTGGGTACATTGATGATCTCTCTTTAGCCAGAACTAACCATTCACTCTTTATTATCTACCTTTGTAACCAGTTATGAACTGATGAATGGATGGTCTTCTGTCCTATGCCATAGCTACTTCATTTCCTCAAAAGGTTTAGCAAGAAACTTTGCCCAGAGACACTGATCTGTTTTCCTTATTTGTCTGTATGCTGGAAGCTCTGATGGACCATGGACATGAATCAGCCTGCTGACGAGGTAGGGGAAAGACTACTGGAACACAAGCAGCATACACAGCATTTAAGAAACACCACCAGCAGCAACAGCTGATGCAACAAACACAGTAATGAACTGCTGGCTGTTGCAAAGTGAGGCAGAGAAATGCTGAGCAGAACAACTGCAAACTACTGTAAAAGTAGTGTGCAAAATCTGAAAGGCACACTTTGAGGCATGGGTCTAAGTGCCATTACACAAACACTGCCAGTCATTCATAGGGAGAGTACTAGGGATAATAATTTTGCCACAAGCCATTTTCTGACAAAGAGTCATTACAATGTGATATGACTATAACTATGTACATAAGTATGTATGTATGCATACACGTATATAAAATTAGAACAGTATGTAGATAAACATCATATATATTTTAAGAATTTCTTTTAATATTCTAGTATTGAATAATATTAAATTGTTGCTTATCAATTGAAACATTACTTATTGCTTGATGTCATGACTATTAAGTTGTTAAATATTTACATATTTCTTTTAAATTATTCATTTTTTAAAATAATTTTTAAAATTCCCTGTCAAGAACTTCCATACCCTTTCATATCTTACTTTCATCCCATACAGGTACTGTGAAGAATCAACATATCATTTGAATTTTACAGGTGCCAGTGCAGAAAGAACATCTACAGCCAGAGAGCTGCTTTTCAGATATGACCCAAGAGGTTAATTTCTGTTGCTACCCTTCAAAATCCACGTGCTTCAAAGGTCATGAATTGTGTGATTCAGGATAGCCACAGATACCACTAAAAAGGATGTGATAAAAGAATCAAAAAAGAGAAACCTGGGGGGAGGTTACTCAGATCCTCACATATATTATCATAAAATCAATTTTTTTGAAAGAAAAGCAATGACTTTAAAGAAACCGATTTACCAGTTCAGTTCAAGTCACACGGGGTTTTTCCTACAGAAGAATTTGGAGGCAAGTTTTCCTCTAATTAGCATTTTGCAAACTACATTTCAGATCTGCTATCCTACAGTATAGCAATATGTAATGACATAAGGTATTGCATAAGACTGACAAATACTGCACAGAAATTTTTCAGTCAAGATTTAAAATAGAACTCAGAATATGTGAAGAGGGAAACACCATAGTCATAAAGAATGTCCTCAGATACAGACTCTCCTCTCTTGCAACATGTTATTGCAAAAGATATTTTTTCTAGCAAAATGCTTCATGTAAGATTTTTCATTTCTCTTTCTCTCTTATGATTTTGGAATGACTTTATTGTCAGTACTAACACTGTGAAGAAACAGTAGGTGAAGCTTTGCTTTGAACATGATCAGTGCATATCACAGTACACTAAGTCAGGCACAAATGTTCTGGTTTTATAACCAGAGACCCAGTGTCATGTTAGGATTTCTTTCTATACAGAGTGCTGAGACACTTTGCCTAAGTATGTCTACATAAATTGCTGGTGTAATATAGTAGTTAAAAATACTCAAAACAATCAAGAATAAAATCATAAAATCTGTCAGCAGAGGTACTCTCAGTAGATGGAAAATTGCTCTCAAAAGTGGATCCACAATTGATGACCTATACTCAATAAAGACAATTCTTAAGAGGCATGTGGAGAAGGCCTGCCTTAGAGAGTAAAGGTATAGGGGGGCCTGTTTTAAGAGAATCTGAGGAAGTATTTGGTGTTTGGTTAGAAGCAATCCTCCTCTAAAAGACAAAAAATATTCTATCATGTATACCCATACACATAATATCATGTATTTGAGTTAACACTGGGAAAGAAAATGAACTATTATGCATGAGAACGAATGATTCTTAATGAGCCATGAATAAATACCCATTTGAAATGAGAGGAAGATACCTAGACTATTGATGCCATCATGTTCTCAGAAGAGAGTTTAAGAAGAGCAGGAGCAAAAACATCAAACAGTTTAAAAACAAGTCTTAGTAAGTTCATGCTTGCAGTACATCTGGACTGATTTGGCCACCCATGGGCTGCTCACAAGTTCCATTGAACAGGGGCAATCACAGTTTGGGTAGGACCATGAACATATTACATAGCTGTTTCCCTATCTGTAAATTACTGTGAAGTTAAATAATTTAAGCCCATGATAATGGACTTTGTGAAGTGGGAAATGAAAGAGCTGTGCTGAAGAAAACTCTCAGAAAATGGAGTCTTCCATTTGCATTTTAAAACCTATTTAACTACCTTTATATTTAAAGTTTTATTCTATTTATAGGCCTCTGCATCTAAATTAATATTAACAGTGCATCTTAAACAACCGCCAGTGATAATTTTCTATTCCTATCCAGCCTCATCCTTGCTGTTAAGTGACAGATTTCTATTCAGGTCCACAACTAGGTGCAGCAAGCAGTATCGGACCTTCCCAGCAGAGTCTCCTGAAGGCTAGGTCTTTAATGAAAATTAATTGACTGACAAGATATTGAAACACTCAAAGCCTATTGAAGAATACCTGTGGGAATAGCTCTTTCCCTAGACAAAGTGAAGACTAAATATACAGTGGCTAAATAGAACAGATAATCTGTAAATGCAAACACTAGATAGCTCACCTGCACTCATCTTAACCTGATGTGTAACAGGGGCTAAAAGATACAAGAGAGATAACACAGGCAGTCTGAATGCTGACAGTAAGAGCACTATGAAACCTTGACCTCACAATGCAAGAAGCTCTCTCGACATACAGAGGTGAAGTGTTCCTCCGCCTCCAGTGAAGAATAGGCTGAATGAAAATCATTTCAGCGTGTTTTTACAGTCCGACTACAGAGAGTACTGGATTTGCACCTTAAAGATCTCATGCTATATATTAGGCATTTCCTGGAGCCTGACATCATGGCCATTAAACCAAAGAGGGTAGTTACTAATGATAGAAATAGTGCAGCATTCAAAATGTGATGACGTTAGAAGCCAACAAGTTGCTATTCTTAGGAACTTGTTTTTATGTATAATTCACGTGGGAGGAACAACAGATCTGAAAGCACCGAACTAAATCACAACTTACTAACTGATACAAAGCTAGAAAATCTGGAATCAAATTATTAATACTTTGACCATGTAACTCTCTAATACAGTTTTGCCATAGCTAGTGCCAGGCCATAAGCTTTGGAATGAGTTTAAAAGACACCAGACTTGAAGCTTCTTCTGTCTCAGCTTTCCTGACCTGCCTGCAAGTTTGCTTTACGTACCTGTTCTGAAGTAGTTACCAAGTGTCCAAGGCTAATTTGTTTTACTTGCATTTGTCTTTGCATTATACAACTATGGGTTTACATAGCTAGCAATAGTAGTACGTTATTCTATGTAGAATGATATAATTGTGCCTCTAAAATAATGATAAAGTATAGGGAAGCATAGACCTGGTAAAATAGTAGAACAGTAATACATTATTAACAATACTACATAAAAACATAAGATGTAGTAAACATTGACATAACACTGAGCTGGAGATGAGCAAAGAGCAAAGAGGTAAAAGTGTGTTAGAAAGCATACAGAAATGACCCAAATTAAATCCTAGAAGGAAGAACACAAAATTACCAAGAAAAACATCATATTCCTCCTGGCAAAGGACACCAGGCGCTGACAACTCATCAAAGTACCCAGTACCATCCCCAGGATGAAATCACAAACATAGGATCTAGAGGAGCAGAGAATGCATGGCCATAATGTCAGAAAATGGAGTAATTATGGATCTGGATGGAGGGTCAGAGTGATGCTTCTGCAAGTTTACAGATGACCCAAAGTTGGGAGAAGTGGCTGATATGCCAGAGGGTCAAGATGTCATCCAAAGAGACATTGACAGGTTCCTAAAAAACAGGCTAACATGAACATCTCATGAAGTACAAGAAGAAGAAATGTAGGATACATCCAATCCTAGCTCAAGTCCTTCTCTGTCTCTGGAGGGAAAACCACCTGGGTGTCCACAGAGCTGATGCTGAGCACCAGAGATGTGCAGTCACTCTTGATACACTGAAGGTCTCCCCAGCAGTATTACTGATGCCCAGAGGCAAAAGTAGCAGGGGGGAATTGCTTGGGTCATTCTGCAACATCCTGAATGAAAGCCCCCAGCAAGCAGCAAACCTCCCTAGACAGCAGGCCAGGTAGCAACTGGAAGCTTCTGCTTCCTGCAGGAGGGAGTCTCCCACTACTACCATGGATTGCATCCCCTTGGTGCTGTCACAGGGGTCAGGCTTGGTCAGTTCTGATATCTAGTGTGCAGCCCCTTGCCTTCTACCAGGGCCCTGAACCTTTAATGTAGGTGCAGATCTGCAGATGGAGAAGGAATTGCCCTCCTGGTTCCTGAATTCACAGGTCTGCAGCCTTCATGACCATGGGACCCTCCATTTGCTACCCTGAGGAGCATGGGGTCTGACTGATCCTGTGTGCAGCTAGAGTACAGGCTCTTGTTTCTTCAGTGACTGTGTCCTGCCTGGATCCAGTCAATCTGTTTATCATCATCCCTAATGATGTGCTATGTGTCACCATTCTCCTGCAGCTCCTTAAATGGATGACAACTCCTGCAGGTATGGACACAACCTCCCTCTGACCCAGAATTAAGCAGCAGCACCAGGCATTCCCTGCAGCTCCAGACCTGGAGAGTGATAGCTTCCTCCGGAGCTGCATCTGAGCAGAGTTCTCTGGTATTCCTGGAGTAGTTGCTCTAGCCCGTGCTGCAAAAGAGAGAGCTCTGTGGCATCAAGTTGCTGTCACAGATGCTGCCTCCTTCTGGGGCTAGTGAAAACTATGCCTTGCAAGGAAAATTATGTCCACTATGATTTAAATTCTGAGGTAAAGGTATGAATAGTTACAATTTGTCATACACAATAAACTAAAAACTAAAAGGCAAATTGGGAAAAAAAGTAAAACCTCCTTGCAGATACTACTTGAAATAATTACAATAGTCTTTTTTTCCTCTCCTTTTCTATTAGTCTTTAAAGCAAATCCTGAATGGTACTGATAATATTTAATTAACTTCTTGTTTTCAATTATTGTTCCTTTCAGGAAGTGCATTTTACAACTATTCAATACCTTTTCAAAGTATTCTGGCTATTTAAATATACTATGAGCAGTTAAAGCTGGTCTTTCAGCACATATTATCTCACTTAAGTCAAACTTAAAACACTGATTTTCCACTTGTAACAAGAAAACATTTTGTCTATCCTAAACCCTGAAAATATGATGGGCTGATTCACTACCCCACCTCTTTTTCCCTGAAAAATCTTCTGATGCCCACATAGTGTCCAAACTAATAATTTTCCTTGTTTGGCCGTTCTTCTCTCAGTCTTATCTAATGTTGCAGTCCAGGCTGTTATCAATAGGAGACAGTCACTTGTTTTCTGAGTCTGTTTAAATTCTTGACTTCATATCATGGCTCAAGGGAAAATAATTCCACTGATTAATGATGCAAAAGAAGCATTTCAATCATACCACAAATGTAACAAGCTGTCTTCAGAAACAGACTTGAGTTTTAAAAATAAAGTCCCATCAACTGCTTTGCATGACATCAGGATATAAAAAAGGATATACAGCAGTCAACACACTTCAGAACGCTCAAGACAGGTGTAGCAGATTCATATAACAACAAAAAAAAAAGATGATCTCAAGGAGAAAGCCAATGTCAGCCTCTGAGGCCTTTTCCACATTTAAGTGAAGGAAATTTGCAAGAAATATGGAGGGTATTCCTAATTACCTGAGCTGATTTCTTCCTTTCATGATTTGGGAAACACTTTCAAGAGTGGCTGTAGAAGAAAAAAGGCTCTGTAAGATGTTAGTCTATGAGACAGTACATACTCATACTAAGATATGGAACTACATTAAGAGGATTAAACTTTAAACTAAAAGCTATTTTATAAACAGTAAGAGTAAGAAACTAAAGACAAATTATATTAATAATTAATAGAACTGTTAAATATGTGGGAACAGAGATTCTTACATCCATTGAAATTCCTTGCAAGAGAAACTGAAATACCAGAGCATAAACAGCTTTCTTCAATTCATCCTGTTTTAACAGATAGGTTTTCCTCACTTCCCTTGACCTGCGAAGGGTGTAGGATGTGGCAGAGGAAAGCCTTACTCCTCAAATAATATCAGCTTTCTGTGATGAAGAAAAACAAAATTTGTACCCATTTTTATCATAAGCAAAATGAAACACTTTTTTTTAAGGGAAAAACCAATCTCCTGTTAATGCAATTCCCTGTATATTCCATGCACCTATCTCATCAGGTCAACCAAACTGTACCAAAAATTAGGATCATAGAACAGCTCAGATTGGAAGGGACTTCAGCTTCATAAGGTCATCTAAGACAACCTTCTGCTCAGTGCAGGATCAGCAAAACACTACCCAAGGTTTTATCCAACCTGGTCTTGAGAACTTCTAACAACAGGGACTAAATTACCTCTCTGGGCACCCTGGTCCACTATTTAACTGTTATCATGGCTAAGAAGTTTCTCCTTACATCTTGTCAGAACCTCTCGTGTTTCAATTTATGCCTGTTGGCTCCTATCATTCCACTAGGCACAATTATGAAAAGCCTGGCTCCACCTTTCCAATTATGCGTGTCCTGGAAGTCTATCAGGTCCCCATGAACCGTTCTGTCCTCTGTGCCCAGTCTGTCCCCATTCAGCTGTTCCTTGCAGACCAAATGCACAAGCTCTGAGGGAACTCACTTTCTAGAGCTTCCCTAAATATCTGCAGGTGGGTGAAGGGGAAGCACAAGAACGTGAGTGTCCTGACACCAAATAGCAGTCCTCACTCAGAGAGTGTGCCCTTCATATGGCCATGGGCAGCAGGAAAGCTTCAGCTCCAGGTTAGTTGCAGGCCTCTGCCCAGTGGAGATGCCACAGGAGACACAGGAGACACTGGGATCAAGAGTAGGAGACAGAAACAACACAACCAGCACAGACTGAAATGGATTTGTTCTGCTTCTCATAAAACAACCTGCTTCTGTCTGGTTTTGTTTTCCTCAGATACAAAATACTATCAGAACCATTATGTAGGATCTGCATTTGCCATCATCTTTAGAGCATGTTGCTTCTGCACAGACATTGTATCTAATCATTGTTCACCTCTCTATAGTTAAAAAAATGGAGCATGAGGCAAACAGAGATCAGCTCAAACAATTTTATTCTTCATTGTTGAACTCAATCCAAATCTTCAATACGTGACTTTTTCAGAATTATAATTGTTTTCCACATTTTGAGAACAAAAATAACTTCTGTAAACTGAAAAGAATTTATAAAAAATGAAAGCAGGTTCAATTGTTTCCACTGAATGGATATACAGTAGTTATTCCTGCTAAATTACAATGCTGTGTATGGACATTTTACTTTCTGAGACTCCCTGAGGTGAGCAATACTTTTTTAAGACTACCATATGAAATAGTGAACAACGTAATTAGCAGCAGGATTTACATTCTACAGAATGTACCTGTGGCAACAAAGGAGACAAATTTAATCAAAATGTTCTCTGCTTCCAAATCTTGGTATCTGTCACACAGGAAAAACTGCAGTTCAGTGGGATGCAAGACTGATGAATAGGTCTAGAAAACTGTATTTTTTGGTGGGTTTCCTGAAAAAATGAAGCTTACGCAACTCCATTTTCTACCTGTCTCATCTACCTGTCTTCTATTAGAAGATTCAATTCTGATGGTCAACTTCAATCACACTTGAAAGGGTGGATATCAGAAAGACAACTGACTTACTCTAATTCACAGGAATGAGCAGCTTGGTAGAGGACACCAAATCACAGCAGTGTACTTGAGGAGGGAAAGTTGCAGAATTCAGCTTATACTCACACTCCACTGAAGATGCTGACATTTGAATCTTATCACCTTCTCAGATTTTTATAGGGACTTACTAATTATTTCAGTATTTTACACTTGTCAAGGCATTTTACAAACATTATATCCTGCATGGCATTAAAACTTTTGAGACCCCTTTTTTAGCTGCTGTAAATCAGTTAATTCAACAGTGATATTCTGACATGTACCAACAGAGGAAGCATCTCCACAAAAAATAAATGCTGGGTTGCAGCTAAGGAGAAAAGAATTACCCACTGCATTGTATGGTCTGCCTGTTCTAATTCTTTCCATATGGGGCATACTAAATAATCCAGATTTCACCTCCTAAAGTCCATATATAAATGGAGTACTTACAGAACTAAAATGGAGTCACTTCCTGCATGTGAAATCACTGGATTTACAGAAAGGAAAGTGGTTTAGTGATAGACATTGTTATGCACAGGAATTAAGAGTATTCCTGCATACCTGTAGTAAACATTGTGTAGTATTAATTAAATACATACAAAGAAGGAACATACTTAGTTTTAAAATAAAAAATTCTTCAAAACCTTAACCAAGACGATTACCACATACTTTACAGCAGCTCTTAGGCTGCCCTAACCTGGACCCAACCAGAACAGACAACAGTCTAAACCAGAGGGCAGGCCCAATAGACAACACTCAGAAATTTGGTACAACTAAAATAATCAGTGGAACATTGGAATAAGGTACAGACTCATACAAAAGAGGCTTCTACACACTATAAAGAGCTTGTTTTCATATATAAAAGTCCATTAGCCTTACTAATGTTCACCACAGGCTGCTGGCCTGAATCTCCTCTGTGGCTGGGAGCAGAGCTGTACTAGAGAAAGCATCAACCACACAACAGAGCAGTGGCATTGAGTGGTTGAGACAAACCATGGCAGTGGTGGATGGCAGAAAACACAACAATAACTGGAGGCTGTAGTACCACATGGCATTATGTTGTAGGTGGGCAAGTAGGGCACAAGGGACAAACAAAGCACTTAAGCCCCATAAACAGCTGCCAATTTTCTCTCTTGTTTTGTTTTTACACTTTTTCCTCACTTGCCACAGGATCCACTGATCTCTCCCTCCACTTCCCCTTTCCAGCACCTCTGTGCAATTATCTTATTCTTCATTTTCTGATCACTCTAAAGCCCTTTGCAGCTCTCCACTCTCCTACACAGTTGGAGAAGACACTATAACCAGACTCTTTTAATACAATTTTCTTTAATTTCATCTTATTATGCTTCCTTCCAGATCCTTTTCATTGTAGAAACTCCTTTTCTCTTCTACACCTTTCCTTCTCAACAGAAACCGCTCTCGGTTTATCTGGAGACAGCTTACCTCAGCTTGAAGCCAGCCAAAGCTCTGGAAACTGCTGCCTGCCTCTGAAGGGGGATGAAAAATCATGCCTCCATCTGCACCACACAGCTCCTTTTCCAAGCCAACTTCTTTGCAGCTCTGGCTGTTGCATCCAGAGGTGTTATCTCAAATTTAATAGCCCTGAATGGGTTTCTTTTCTTGGGATTTGTCCAACTGCTCTTCAAACTCAAGATTTCACATACAAAAATCTTTCAGGAAGAAATTCTGAGGCTAAACCTAGTTACAAAGATCATTGCCTTTGCTCCCTTTCAACCTGCACCTACGTGATTTGTTTGATGATGTTCAAGTGTTTTCAGAAGAGACTGGCAACTATTCCCTTGCCTAATAGCTTAGACCTTTTTGAAATCCATCTTCACTTACCTTTTGTCAAAGGTGAAAAGTCCCCATCTGTGTATTCCATGTAGTCTTACATGGAAATTATAAAGTTTACAGAGAAACTGAACAGAGTATTACTCTTGGCCTCTCGAAATCTGGCCATACTTTGAATAGGTGGCTCAGATTTTCAAATTAATCTGAATTGAAGCATGCATGTAATGACTGAGAACTAAACAGAAGTAACTTCTGGGAAAAAAAAAAAAAGAAAAAAGAAATCTGCACTGCTGAAAGCTTTTTTTAAATGCATGTTGACTTCAAAGTAAGAAATACAGTAACCAAATCGGAAATATAAAACATTTTATGAACCTTCAGCATACAAAGGTTTGCAAAATACAGAAATTTTGATTAACAAAACATTATTTTTCTGAAGGACTACTCATTATACAGCCTACAAAGTAGCAGGGGAGACAAAAATGCTCTGTGAAAGATTAAGTCCTTCTGCTATAGTAGACCAAACACTTACTGCTGACACTTTTGTCACTTGCTGACAGTGAAAGCCAAGCTCTGTAAAATCCCCATTTCTCACAGTGTGAATATAAACACAAGCCAGTGAAAGTCTTAGATGTTCATACTTAATGTTAGTCTGAAAGAAGGTGATGCCCCACCAAAAGGTAGAAGATAAGAAACAGGTATGAGTACCCTTTTCTCTGGTAACTTCCAGAGAGAAGTAGCAGGGGATCTTCTGGAGTGGTGAACCTCAAACATAAACCCAACACCCAAAACTTAATTGAAATAACTCTAATCCTAGTTTGCAAGAAAGGCTACCTTGTGAAAAACTACAGTTATGTTTAGAAGTTCTCTAATTAAACATAAAAGCCTATTTAAATACAAGGTCTACTGATGCAGGCTGTTCCACTTGCAATTCCAATCCTTTTTTAAAAGCACAAGTTTCACTCTTAAATTGATGGTAACACATTACCTGCATTCAGCCTGAACCACACAGAAGAACTGAATAAAGTTCTGGTTTGCACACATCTTTGCTGTGTTTTAGAAGTCTTATTCCTATTTATTCTTCCCCATGCACAAACTCATTTGCCATGGTGATTGCTGATATTATGTTACTGAATAAAGATTTGGCTCTACCAAATCTAACCTTTAGAAAATAGTATTAATGGTAAATTGACTGCTGAACTAAAGCTGGGTAACAAGAGACTGTTATCTCAACACAAGTACCTGTTTGCACAAATCCAAGAATCCCCAATCTGGGTGATGCCTGGAGCTCTTTTCAAGAGTGCCTTTTATATCCATGCTGGGTATATTCTGTTTTCAGCTGACATCTTAATCTTGAAGGAAGAGGGGGGAAAAGCCCAAAAAAACAGCCATTTCAGGCTAGCTAGAGGAAACCTGTCAGTGTCTCAGTTCCATCTCCAAGAGCATTTAGGAATAAAAAAATCTCTTCTGCATGCTAAAGAATTAGGAGTTCATGCACCTGAGCTGGATGTGCGTAGTTAAGGGACTGGGAGACCCCTAAGAGGGAAACAACAATTTAACATCTGGAAGCATTAAACATTTTGCTCTTGGTAGAGCTGCACAGCACAAATCAAATGTAAGGCTTCCCAGGTACAATTTTGATAGAAAAACAACTGCCTTGGTTAGTGGTCCATTACTTATTACAAATAAAGTGCCTGAGTCTTATCCATATGAAACAAAATGAAATTATCTCTAAAGCTACCCTGTGCCTCAGGAAAGATTTTTCAATCAGGGTAGCACCACCTCCAAACCAGAGGCAGACGAGCTGTTGATTTTGCACTAGGACATAAGAGTGATGCAAGAGCACACCCTTCCTGCCGACAGAGCAAACTGTATTTTCCTTATTAACAGCAGAAAAATGTAGTAACAGTCTGTAAGGAGATAAATTAAAAATAAAAAAATCTTATACTTCAGTCAATTTAAATTCTTATTGCTAGATGAGCAACATTCAGTTGCAGGACTCCACAGGGACTTTCATTTAATATAAAATAACAATTAAAAAACCCCAAACCTCTGCAAAATGCATAAGATAGAAAGCTTTTTTCCTCCAGATTCAATGCTTACCTAGAAAGACACAAGGACAAGCTAATTGTGAAATAACTACCAATAGCAATCTGCTTAAACAATGCTGGAAAATTAATTCATGTTCAGTGAAATTCTTTCCATAAAACATCTTTAGAAAGATCCTGCTGAGCCTCTTTCTACCTCCTGCGTCAGAAGGGTCTCTGAAATTTAAATGCATAATGAATAGTGGGTTTTGCCTTGGTAATTTAAATAGGATTCATGCCTAGAGGATTACAGTCCTCACAATCAGATGGCTCCCCACTCCTCCCCCCACAGTCCTCTCCCCTCTCAGGAGTTCACCAGAGCTCAAAAGCACAGAGTTTTACTTCCTACAGAACATAAAGGGCTATAGGGAAAAGGAGAAGGAAGCTGTGAGATGAATGAACAAGTGGATCATTTTAAGAAGTGTTTATAAGCCTTTTCTGACTTTGAATTTTGGTTGGCATGACTGTTACACCCTCAAATACTCCAGGAAGCATCCTAAACCTTAGAGTCTGCCCAGGCATTTCCAAGTCTTCCAATCAAATAACTATCTTAGCACTGTCCTGCAAGATACTGTTGTACATGTGGATGTCCCAGCAGTTCCATAATGTTTGACAAAGATAAACATGGGCGACCCATCTAGCTGTTCTGAGCACATCAGAGGTGGAGACAGTTCTGAGCAAACCTCCCCCTCTGACCACCCAGATGCATCTCTTGATTACTGTGTGGTCATGTAGCAGACTTTTAACATGAACTAATGTGCCCCACCAGCTTGAATGGCAACTGCATAGTCAGGGCTGGTCCCAACATCCTGTCTGCTGTAGGTGCAGTACTTGGATTAAGGCTTAGTGCCACGACAAGCTCCTAGATGTCAGCAAAACTTAAAAAATTCCTCTGGTCTGGAAGCCTCCAATCTGAGAAAATAAACCAATACATTAACTTCCTAATCCAAAATGTACTTTAAAGTGGGCTGCCTCAGACACTTGAAAAGACTGGAAATAGGAAACTAGCAAGAATAAATACTCAGAAAGATCAGATCTGTCATTAAGTCCTGTACCTTGAGTCTTTCCAGGAGATGGGTAAGAACCACTAAAAATTCTGTTGTATAAACCCATAAGACCATGCTATAATCTAAGGGGACATTCATGACAGATATTTTTTTTAAGCATCAAATTTAGATTTGCAGGGAAACATACAGAGGAAAAAAACCTTCTTAACTGTATCTTGCATATATCTGAGAACATTGGTATTAAGAATTTTGCAGAGCAAGTACAAGGTAAAAATCAGCCTAATGGAGGTATTTCTCCCCACTGGGACAGTATAGACTATACTGGAGCTATATATTCCAAGTTAAAGCAAATACCCTAAAACTGTGCAGAAGAAAATTCTCTCAAGTCACTAAGACCAGATTGTACAAGTCGATGGGCGAAGGACTTGGGAAGGAAACAGAGACATTTATTTCATTTAGACACAACAGTCCTGGGGTAGATCTCTTCCTTCCTGTGAGAGAACTCTTCTCAGTGATGAAGAATTAGCCATTTTTCTAGCCATCACAGACAGTCAGGACCCATGTAACAAGAATTTGAACCGCTTCCATGCCTATAGGGTTGCATTCCTCACAATCCCAGATGTCTCCCACCCCTCCTCCCCCACACGTATGAGTTTGGACCTATCTGTATCAGTATCTTAATAAACAGGAATGGAAAGCAAGAGCCATCAGGGACCAAGCTAGGATGCCAGGGTAGGTCAAATGGTGTAATGAATTTCACATCCCACTTCAGCAACTAAAGTGTGCAGGGTTATTGGTGGGTTCTGAAATGTTGCATGCTTTTTTATTCCACATACCACAAAAGCATCTGACAGGAAACCCAGAATAAAACCACATGTGTTTCCCTGCCAAAACTGAGAAAGGAGGGCTGGTTACCTCAGTCATCGCACATTCCCAAGACTGATTACGCCCAGTCAGATCTTCCACTTGTCATCCACAGTTCTGAAATGACAGTCAGCTAGGATGTTTAGCATCCCCAGGAGGTAAGTCACTGCTACATCAAAGCCAAAGATCAACAGTTTGTCAATACAAGAATGGTGCAAACGGATGCACAAAGTTGGTTGGTATGACAGCATTTTGACATGACATCATAAAAGCTAACTTGAGCTCTGATGAATCTCCAGCTGAAGTAGATTCCCAGGTGTCAGAAGATTCTTTAAACCTGTGTCTATAGCTCCTTTTGTGACTGATTAAAATAAAAAGGAGGATTACTCTTCATTTCATCTGTTTTCCTCCCTGAAATGAGGAAAGCTACAGCTAATTTAAACAGCAAACCTCTGAACTTGTAATAAAAGAAAATCACTGGTACTACTGAAAATACTTCATCTGATATGTGTTTGGTTCACATATCTTTGCTAGAGAAGCTGATGAATTCAGTCATAGGGTTAACAAACACACACAGGTCTCTGTCCTCTTTATTATTTCTCATCAGCTCATTTATCATAACCCATCAGCTTTCAGTGTTTGGAAGTAGCTATTAATTCTCAATTTCCAGCTTTGTGCTTTGTATTTCATCCCATCTCTATATACTCATTACTACAAAACTCTGTGTATAAGCCACATTTCCCATATTTGTCTCATCAGGACATTCAGCCTGTGCATGGAAGTTCTTGTGTCATGATCATTAGCAAACACAGCTAAAATAATCTGTTTCCAAAGTTAATCTTCAACTAACTGCATCACTTCTACCCAAAAATTTGCACTCAGCGCCATCTATTGATGCCACTCTAGTTCAGAACACCCTGGCTCAGCCACCATCTGGCACTTAACGACACCATATGCTTAACTGAACAATTTAAGTATATATTTAATACCAGCAATACTGGATTAGGCATTAAAAAACATTTGATAAATTAGTGTTAATTTTTGCCTCTGTTTCTCATTAGCCCTATTCTGCTTTTCCACAGAAATAAAGATGAAATACTGGTGTGAGTTTTCCAGATAATGACTTTTGGCATTTCTTAGTGATATTACTGTCTTTGAGATCCTGGATCTCTGCTTCATACATCATACTTGTAGTAGGGGGTGATTTTCTGATTAGATTTAAGTCCTTATTAGTAGACTTGTAGCTTGACCTGTCAAAATTCCCATTCTGCTGGAACAGATATTTTACATTTCAAGTGAAGATCATTAAGATCTTGGATTTTCCTTCCTTTTTCTTTGTGGAAATTTCCTTTTCTACATATCCACTCTTGATGAACATTCTTTACTCTCTGATTAATACAATGGAACATAAGGGACAACTCTGATCTAGTCAGTCAGAATCTAGACTTATTTAGGTAAAACTCAGGGTAAGAGCAGCTTCCAAATCTTACCTTTAGAAAAGCCTTTTCATGATGCTTTCAGCTCCATCAGTACTGTTTTACTACTTTTCAGGCAGTATTGGTGTAAGTAATCTACCTACTTCTCAATTGCATAATAAAGGCAAACAAGCAAATTTTAATTATCAAAAGTTTCCATAATGAATCTATGAAACTCTTACTGGGAGGAAAAAGTGCAGGACTTGGCAGTTTGGAGTATTTTGCCAATGTCGTACAGAAACCGCTACTCCCACACATCTTTTTTGTGTAACCATTACAAATGCAAGTTGACTGAACTCAGAGAACATTTTGCTATCATGAAGAACAATCATAATACAGAGAATGTACAAAACATTATTTATTTCTTGATCAGTAATTTATGCTTCAGGACTAGTCATTTCCAGGGATCAGTAACTTCAGAAGTCACTAGGTTCTTACCTATTTCAACCTGTTGGTCCTAGAATTTGCAGATATATTTTATCAAGTGCAGGACAAAGCAAAAAAATGAACAATTCCTGCCTGATTCATGTCCCCATTAAAACACTTCATAAACCCAAAAAAATAGAATAAAAAAAATAGTTACAATTTTTTGTGATATCCTAGAAAAATTCAAAGAGGATAAGCTCTACAGAGGTCAGGTGGGCCAGCAGGACTAACTTTTAAGTTAGAGTGGGTTACCTGGGGCCTTGTCCAGCCAAGTTTTACAGTTTCTAAGAATGGAAATCTCACTACCACTCTAGAGCATTTGTATGCAGTGCTTAACCAGTTATGATTTCTAACCCTCACAACCACACACTGCATGCAAATACGATAACCTCACATCCTTGCAGTATCAGGAACTGGCCAAAAACTGGTCACTGCTCTTGAGCACAAGTGGCAGTGTTCCTTAATCTGAGGGGCAAACAGACCTTCTGAGCTGAATTGGCTCCCCTTAAGGCCCTTGTAAGGAAAGCAGAACAAGTCCTACACTTGCAGCTGGGAACTGCAACTCTGCTCATCCACACAATGCTGCACACACATGTATGAATGATTAATAGATTAAACTTACTTTATGTTCCTCAGTCTCATAAGAAATTTCCCTGAGAGAACAGAGATGATTTGAGAACCTCATCCACAATTAGCCAGTAAGTGGTATACAAGTGAACTCCTATCAAGTGCAACCTGGATATGCAACCTTTGACAAGGGTGAGATTTCACCTACTCGTTTTGGCTCCTCAAGTTAACCACATAAATACAATAGCAATCCTGAAGTGGTGGATGCAGTCTATCAGAAGATTTCAGTTTTTCCTCTCTGGAAAGGAGGAGCAAAAAGCAAGGAAACGTCTTACAAAGATTTTCTCAACACAACATCCCCAAGGGGGTTAGTGACAAAGTTTTCACTAACAAAAAGTGGCAATTTTTGCACAGAGGTTACAGTTTTCCACTTTCACAGTTTAACCACCACTTTCATCCTCACACAAATTCCTGTTTGGTTTAGGTTTAAAAATGAGTCACCAAAGCATTTATTTGGAAGCCATGTTTTAGTGAGACTGTTAGTCAGCCTACTGTTCAACTTTCTGGACTGCCTGACACAGGAAACAGCTGCACAGCTAAGAATTCACTGCAGAAAAACACACCACTTTTTGGTGCATAAAGGGAAAATAGCTGAGGTTGGATGAGGTGTCCTTTGTACCCACAGTCCTACCACAAGAGGCAGTGGCACAAAGGCCATTGGCAGTAACAGAGCAGAAAATCTTCCTGATCACAAGTACAAACATGTGTATCAACAGTACCTGCTGCATATGGGCTGTTCCTCCATTCATAAAATCTTTTTATGTTCAGGCAACAATGCCCAATAGAACAGACTCATGAAAACAGCCAATGGCTGGAGAATTCCTAATTGATTTGAAACTGAAAAGCTGCTGTGCCATAGGCAGATCTGTGCCAAAACTTTTCCAGTAGCATAACACTAAGAACTGTGACCAGAGCTTTAGGTAGCAATTCTGCAAACTTTGGGAACAAAGATGTCCAACAAGAGGCATCCCTATCATCCTTTCCCTGAAACACAACTGCAGTCTGTGACAATGACTTTAACCAGTTAAAACAGAAATACATGGCTGATCTTCTAGTAAGAATCCTTTGTTAAAAACATTTTGTCCAATAGAATCTTTTGCACATAGCAGTTGTCCATAGGTTTCCTTAGCTGATCTCCTACTGCCAAGAACAAATGGAGGACTTCAGTCATCCAAAATGCATTCCAGGACTGAAACCTACACGGTATGCTGAAAAGAACTGGAAAAAAGATCAGACTAAATTTAACACAAGTTAATATCCTGGTTGAGAAGAAAGCCTAATGCCACCTGAAGATGATACGGGTAAATGTCAGCTCTAAGAGCCTTCTGGCTGTGAACCTGAGGTTCAGTCATTCTGACACCATGTTTTGTTACAAGTGAATTAAACAACCGTTATAATTTCAATTTTTTGCATGGAATTTTTTGTCCCTTGCCAACACAGAGGTTTTGGAGTTGGCAGCCAGAACGAGGGGGCTTGTTGGAGCTCAGTTTTCTCACCACCTGTCTGAAGCTTAAACAAAAGGAGTAGCTAATAACTTTGCATTCCAATATGATGGCTGGGGAGAGGATTGGCAGGGGAGGTCAAAAAACTTGGTGGGGGAAGTTTTTACTTCACTTTTTTTTCTCCCTAGTTCGGGAAGTGGTGAGAGAAGTTCCACTATGTTCTTTTCTATTTTTTTCCTGCCTGTACCCGCACGCTTTTGGGCTGGGCTGCAGTTATGGTGGTGGTTTTTCTTCTGTTTTTGTTATATGTATATATATCAGTAAAGAACTGTCATTTCCCTTTTCTACATTTTGTACATTCTGAAGCCTCTTACTTTGAAATAATAACAACTTGGAGGGAGGAGTTTTCCTTCTTTCTACCCCAGGAAGGCTCCTGCCCTCCTTAGCAGACATTTTGTCTCATTAAACCAGACAACCACCCATACTGGGTGGTTGTTTAATACTGGTCCAAATACTGGGCTTTATGTACAAATCAACAAGATTAGAGCTTTTATCCCAGCTGATTATTTCACACACTCATCCACTCACTCCTCCAAAGCACTACATTTGCTGCAGTCTCGGCTCCCCTCCCAGCAGGGAGGTTTGCTGCTGGTGTGCAAAGGTCAGGCTTTTCCCATGTCCCTCCTCACCATACAGGCATCCATAGCTACTAGTCCAAGGCACTATCAGTCAAGGTTCTGGGGCATCCTCTGGTATTTTTCTTCACACCTCCTCCTGATCTAAAAGATGTTTCTTTCCAAGCTTCTCTTCTAAGGTTACTTCCCAAATCCTTCTTTTTGGCACCACATCTGCCTCCAAAATGCTTCAAACCCAATCAAAACAGTCTAAGTGCACAAGACCAGCTGCTTCATCAATGGCTCTGTCATGTCTTTCAGCTGGAGAATTCAGGTCATAACTTTGGTTCAGTCCAGGCATTACGAGATTTATAACCAGACTATACCAGCAGTGGCCAGCAAGTAGGAGGCTTCTTGTCCTTAAGAGCTCAGAGGGTGATACTTTTACTTCCTCACACTGAGTTATCTATTGCCTCTTAGCTCACAATTTAAGAATTTCTTTTTACCCACCAATGATAAAGAGGTCACATTGCTTGAAGGTATACTGTATTTCAACACTACTCTTTGACACTGTTGCTATGCCCGTTTTCCAGAGGCTATTCCCATGGAAATAAACATTGCTCAGTGAGCAGTACTGTACTAGTGGTCACCTTTCTGTGTTCTTATCCTGCCTCAGTGCACAGGGATGGAGTTACACGAAAAGTCCAGTGCAACACCAGCACTGACATCTCTTGTAAACAGGGATAGATCACAATTGACCTCCTCCTATGAGGGAGGCTCTGGATTCTGTTGCTTCATTCAATTTGCAGTCTCTTCCTTCCACATCTAAAATCCATGGCTAATTTTGCCTATCAACAGTGTACGAAACAGTCAGTGAGGCTGGGAAACAGATCAAGTGGAGTATCTCAGATTATTGTCAGAGCACAAGGGTTCAAAAGAGAGTGTAACTGACATTGAGAGAAAAAATAATTGATATCCCAGCTCCTGCTGAGTCCTTATTATTTTCCTTTCCCACTACTTCTCTACTTTTCTCCAGCAGATAACTCATTAAGACTGGCCACGTACTAGACCTCTCTGTCTCTAAATTCCTAACCCTGCATTACTGTCTACTAAAAACATTTCAGTTCCCTTTCTCAGAGTTCACAGACTTAGACAAGTTCCTTCCAAAGACTTATTTTTTTAACATTTGCAATTAGAGCCAGTTATTGACATTTCAGAGTCCTCTCAGAGGGTTAATAGAACCCCAAAAGAAAAAAAAAGAGACAAGTTCCATACAATCTTTGATGAGGCTGAAAACCAAATATTTTGAAAATATTTTAGTAACTACAGGAAAGGGCTACAAATTATATGGAAAGTTAAGGTATCCCAAAGGATCAGTCAGTTGATCTTAGTTGGGAACTACCTCCAGCTTCTTTGCTTTCTCATCATCAAGAGATCAAATCCACAGCTACAGAAGCAACAGCCATGCTCATTTCTCCCTTTAGAAACACATCACCAATGTCTGACAGCATCCATCCACCTTCCAAGCTCATTCTGAAGGTGCTGAGCATGAACTATTTAAAACAGAAGATCAAAGTGTACATCAAAGAATGAAATACGGTCAAGTATTACTTCAAAATTTTTAAAAAAAGCATACAGAAGAGTGACTGGTCTCCAAAGTTTATTAAAAATCAAAGAATAGAAAACTTTACATAAAAATATGTCAATTTTAGCTTCCACATAGTTGTCCACACAAAAAATTTAAACATTATTTTTTAAACCTGTAGCACATAACCACAGTGATAGCCAGGCCAATTTATTTGGTTCACCATGACTGAAGTGTTACATGATACCACTTTTCAAATGAGTTTTGCTTTAAAATGGACGCTAGTATAAGACACCAACTAAAGCCTCTGAAGGCTCTTTAATGTAGTTATGCTCAATATTGCTAGTGTGTGAAGACTAAGCAGTACAGGCTCATGTAACAGCCCTTAGATATTATTTATGAATCAGCTCACAATTTTTAGAACTTCTGTGGTTTTTTTAATTGTGATGAGTCTGGAGCATTAAGACAAACTTTTTGCTAACAGATATGCACTATTCTACTTTGGAATGTTGCCCTCTCTCCCCTCAAGGACCTGTTTGTGTTCAACAGATTCAGTAATAACATGAACTACTTCTGCTTCAAAGGCATACAGCATATTAAAAAGCTTCATGCTTGACACCTCATTTCATTCAATACTCAGATATCAGTTTTAAAACCTTCTATACTGTGTACAGATATAGATGTCCTGTTAACAGGATTCTTCAGCTTCCTCTGCTGGTGGACTTACATAACTTACCTGTAGTTTTCTGTTTAGCTTAAGAACTCTCACTAAAAAAACAAGGGAAGTCAGAGGGCATGAGATGTGACCTACTCCCAGGACAACTGTGGTGCTTTAAAAACTCAGGGTTAGGCAGGATGTACATTTTTCAAAAAGTTAAAGACAGTGTTCGTCATGGCAATACACACTTGCATAGTATACCTGTATGCATCTGTAAGTTAAGTGCCAGCCACTCATTCTGTGTACAACACTGGGCTGTGCTCTCCTGCGACACATTAAAAGATACTTCTCATAATGCTTAGAGCAGCTGAAGTACTTTTTATATATTTGCTCTTAACAGAACTAATGCATCTGCATACAGATTCCTTAATGGAATCAACATATTTCCTTTCTCCACATTCCTTAAGCCGGGTACCTCTGTTTAATAATGTTGTTTCAACCCAAACATTAACAGGTTACATTACGAAAATGCATGAAAGCCTGTAGTTCACAGCTTTTTAGTTTCCTATCAGGACTTTAACCAACCTTTTTCCCATTCCTCTCACAAGTTTTACTTCTGGTACTACAAATGCTGGATTTGTTGTCTAGTTAAAGGAATAAAATTAAAACTCATTGGTCAGAGCAAGACGACTGATAGAGGCCAGACAATGAGCTAAAAAACATAGGGTCAAAATGCTTTGGAGCTTAATACCTTCTTAAAACTGTAAGCCAAATCGCACTTTCATTGTGAATCAAGAAGCCTCAAATATTACCAAATGTCATGTTTGTAACACTGCTCAGACAACCTGCCAAAACTATGAACCCAACTTAGATAATGCAACCTGGGAAAGGATCTGTAACTTAAAAAAACCTCTTCCCCTTAAATATAACTTATGTGACAATATGAAATTAAATTAAAAATTCCAAGTTATTGCACAAATCATATTTCCAATATTTACAGAGCAAAAAATTCTGAACTTTGAAAGAAAAACAGGAGAGCAGCAAATTTACTGTTATGAATTCCCAACTTGACTTGCTGCAATAAAAAAAAATTCCAAGGGGCTGAAGTTTCCTTTGCTTCTAAAATAAAAGAAAACAGAACCCACAAAGGAACTGATGTAGCCACAGCAAAAAAGCTACAGCATTTGTAAATGTCCTTGCAGTTCTATTGTCAGAGCTGCTTCGGCACTGAATGAACCATTGTGGGAAGGCAGAAAACAAACTTCCACATTTATAAGGCTTCACAGATAAGCACAACTACTTCTTGAAGATGGACTGAACCACCACACAAAGAAACATGCAAAGAAGTCAGCTGCAGATATTTGGCAACACCAATAAAACGATGTGCTGGACGCTGGTCTCCATCCCTCAAGTCGAGTGGCACTCAGTTTGTCTGAACAGGGAAGGTCATTTTGGCATCTGCCATTATCTGCTCAGACTAATAGGCAAACTGTCTCTGTGTTTTTTTCTTCTCCATATATTGCGATTGTACTGGTGGTGTCCTCGGTTACCAACCGGTTGCCTCATGCCTCCATTGCTGACGGGGCTGTAGCTGTTGCCCTGGTTATGAGTTCCTTTCATGGAAAACTTCATTCCACTGTGCTGCTACAAAAAAAAAAAAAGGCACTCAGTTCAGTCATACAAACAACAAACAAAGCACACATTACTAGTTGTATTTCCTCAACACACAAGTCACTTCCACAGAACACGAAGTAACTGGTCTCTTCATGCTTGTCTAATTTCAGCTGTGCAAGTCCAATGGCACGAGCAACTTACTACGTGCTTTCTGGAGTAAATGTTCTGCAAATGAAATGGTGCAGACCTCACAGCATCCTTAAAACCCTTGGATCACAGTATGAAATACACTCATTGTGCATCACCCTTATAAAATCAGAAAACTTCCACATTAAATACTAATTGTGGCAGATGTGTCTATTTTAGAGGATCTTAGCATGAGCACAACTAAGTGAGACACTCATTAAGACTTTCAGAAACATCATGGATAAATGTAAGGGCCTTATCACATGAGCTGATGCATGCAAAGCCCAAGTCTGTTCTACCCATAATCTCACTCAGTGACACGTAAACTGGGCACAGCTTGGAAGGAGCTTGTAAATCCCACTAGTCGGATCACAGGGCTTCATGGACACCAGATTGCACCTCACATGCAGACCAAGGCAAAACTTTTTAATGATCAGAAACAATAGTATGACACCTTCTTCGTGGGATCTCCAACAACCTGGAACACAAACTGCCCAAAGGGCCAAGTAGCAGCCTAAGTAGGTCTACCACATTTTAAGATAGTACAGACATCTCCATTGCTTTATGGCAAATTGCTTAATATGTATGTACTTAAAATAAATACAAGAGTTTCAAAAGATCAAACAGACTTCCTAAATACCGATAACGTCAAAGCAAGCTCCTTTTTTGACATCTGACAGAAACAACCTAAGACAGACAACTGACTACTTGAAACAAAAGCTGACTGACCATAAGTGCTTCAACAGGAATACGAAGTAACTATTTGACGTAACTGCTTAGAATACTAAAGTAGTTGCAAATATTTTATAATCTGTATTTCCAAGTAAGTTTAGAGTAAGAAGGAGAACACAATACCATCATACAATTATGTGCACAAAAGAAAACAGTTATTGAAACTATAATTCCATAAGCAACATTTTACTGTCAGATTCTAATTATAAGAGAGACTGAGCATCCAGAAAAACTAACTGGGGAAGATCAGTGTTGAGGAATAATTACAGTCAAGTGCAGGCTGGCAAAACCCCTTTAAACTGTTCTTTAATTTGTACAGTGTGTCTTATATTAACTTAATCAACCTTCAGCGTGCAAGTTCTAGACTCCCAAGACAGACATACAAGTGCTATCCTCAGACTACTAATGGTAAAATAATTCAAAGACAAACAGAAAAAGGAAATGCAAACTGAGAATTTCTCATTCTAATGAGACACAACTTCCCAAACCTTATTTATTGACATATATTGCTAGAATATCTACTAGAAGCTACTTATAAAAGTCAACAACATGAAACTAAAATAATTTAGAACATTTCCTATTTTTGGCAAGTGGTCCTTCAAGAAAACACACCATCTTGTCCCATTCTTGTGCCAAGTGTACATCTGACTCAATCATATATAAGCATTTACCAAAATGAAGTTAAAATACAGTAAAAAGTATCCTTCAACAGTTAAAACTCTAAAAGCACATAGTCATTACAGCTACCATCAACTATATGCTGAAAAATAGAGGAAAATTTTAGTTTTGCTACTGTACAACCAGAAAAAACTCTGAAAAAGGAGAATACAAATTTTCAGCAAATGTATCCATCCTCTTCATCTCAAAGTGTGAAAAATCTGGTAACATCATCCTCAATTTGAGTATTCAACAAAAAAATTGGAGGCAGGAAGGCAGGTGATCACAAGATCAGACATGTGCCACAGCAAGTATGTGTATTAAGCCTATTTACTCATATCCTAAAATAAGTCATACCTCTTGTTTGTTCAGAAAGATAAACAAACTTCCAAAGAATGATTAATAACCTCAGCAGAACATGAACTCTAGCTTGTGATGAAGTGTTTTGCATTGCTTTTAGGCTATCAAGATAAAGACTGACAAACTATCAGAGCAGAATCTGAACCCATCTATCTTACGATGCATCAGCTGGAAGCAAGTGCTTAAGGAAGTTACCTTAGGGACCTCTTTAGTCAGAGATAATGCCTTTATGTTTACTAGTTATCAACTAGATATTGTTTTCTAGTTTGCTCAGATTTTTGAAACCTTAATATTTTAGCATCCTGCACCCTGTGCTACGGTGTTTCACAGCTTAAATGAGCATCACATTTAATTTGAACCTACTATCGGATGATTTTTCAGTTCCTGAAGTAATTGATTTCATGTCGTTCTGCTCTACGTATCTGTTTCATATACTACTGATGACTACAAAGACCTCAATCCTATTTCTTCTCTTTTTCTTCTCCAGTTTAAAGAACCATTCTTTCTTCACACTGAAGCAATTCCACATGTTTGACCTCTATTAACATCCTTCCCTATTTTGCTTCCCTTTTTTGTTCTAACTTTCCTCTGATGTAAGAGGCAAAATTATGCTCATGATGAGGGATGTACATGGATTTTTACACAATTATTTTTTATTTTTAATTTCTGCTCTTGGTTCTGAAACATGTCTGATCTTTGACTTGACACTCAATTCTCAGTAAGAAATAGAGAAAACATTATCAAAGAAGCATTCCACAAAAATGTAAAGATCACATTTTCGCAAGAAACTGTCAGGCTAGGGCGTTCCCCTCTCTACAAAGTTTAAAGTATTTTTCTCCCTCCTGACACATCACCTTGAAAGGTCCCACTGCACCCCTTCTGAGCCAGCCCTTAAGTAGCCAGCAAACTTTCCCAGTGCCTTTCAGACATTGGGCAGCACAAACTCCTGCAGGGCTTTTACGGTGAACTCCATTTACTATAAAAAACAAATCCTTGTTCCTCATCCTCTAATTAGTTCATTGTTTGCTAGGGGACACATCATTCACTTAGCTGCTTTCAGCATCTTTGGTAAAAGAAATTTATTTCATGTCTTTTGGAAATCCCAAGGAGCTGTACAAAACATCCTTCTCTTATGCACACACTTCTAGACACTCACATGCTCCCATAGTCACTGAGAGATGACATGTTTGTAAGCACATGACAGCCAGAGAGAGATCAGATAATCCAAAAACAAAGTCCTTCATCTGGGATACAACAGACAAATCTTCAGTGTAAAGGTTTTGACTCATAAAGATCTACTTCTCTTGATGGAATAATCTCCCATCACAGGACTATCAATTCAACAACTGAATGACAGAACTCATTTGGTTTTCAGCTGTGTTAAATGAACTGCTGGATCTAGAAGGAAAACTAACAAATTCACATTTAAGCCAAGCCTGGGGGTGGGAGTGAAATGAAATTCTGTATCACATACAAGGTTAAAAAAAGCTTCCAGAAAAACAACAAACAAACAAAAAAAAACAAAAAGGAGAACACAAACCAACAAAAAAATAGAAACAAAGTAGCTCAGAACTTAACAGAAAAACAGGAAAAAACCACACTCTCACCTTAAAAAAGCCTCAGAAAAATCCTAAGAAAAGGACATTGCTCGCCTTTACTGCAATCAACAGAAATCTGTTTGAAATGGAAATACCAAGTAATATTTGCCAAGGAAACCAAACTATGTGTAATTAGGGGCAAATTTACTAATCAAAATTGTTGACATTCACAGAGCATCAATATTAAAAAAAAAGCCAAAAATAAACCACCTAGACTTTGAAATAAGGTACATAACAGAGTTGAACACTAAACATAAACAGGGCTTCTGAATTGTTTTGGTCTTTGAGGTCTGACAGCATCTTTAAAGCAAGGAGATAAAAAAGCAGTGAAATGTTGGTAATAAAGTATCTATGTTCTTAACTTTAAAAGACGTTACACACAGAGTGCTCAAAAATAATTGGTAAGTGCTGACAAAGTTAAAGGAAAAGTTTAGAAAAGACAAGACAGTTTGGAAATATCACTTATTTACTATTTGTTGTTAATACTACAGAATTAATGGCTGTGATTAAATCTAGTCTGCAGAATTGCAATTCAACTCATACACCTCAGAATCATTTCATGTGAAATTCCAGGGTTGTATTCAGAACTACTTTAATGTATCATTAACATTTTTAGTATCCCTTTAAACAACTTAACATACATCCTCAAAATATTTCACAAAGTTATTTTCATTATTTCCAAATTCTCTATTTTAGGCCTGTAGCAAAAAACAAACAAACAAAAAACCAAGCAAAAAGTTTCTCTACAGGATAAAGAACCCTTTTTTCAAGATTTTATTCTTACTTTCCCACTTTCTGAGCAAAACAACCTCTAGAAATACACTACAATATTTAACTTCTTGTTCTTTATGAAACAAATTGTTTTGTAGAGAAACAATGAACAATAACCTAACCAACATTTTAGCCATACTTGGCTTACTGCTCATGCAGTTATCAGGCAGTGGCTCCACCAAGCCTCATGACTTGAGATTAGTTAACAGGATTCTACAAGACATTTGCACCAGCTACCGGGGCATACTCTTAACTGACAAGATTTATGAATGGTTTAGATATCTAAGCTGAAGCATAGCAAAAACAAAATAAGTTCTTCCAGAATTTGGTCAGTGCTGGTAGGCTGGGGAAATAAGGCCCAAAGCACTGCAAACATCAAAGACACTTCCCCTCTTTTTGGAACCTACTGGCTACTTTCAGCTACAACTGACAAGACCTTGAATCCTGAATGGATTCTATAAAGTGAGCCCAAACCCCTTTCTGTTCCCATTAAAAAGGGAAAACAGCATTTATGGAGCCAGCCATGAAAGAAGCAAAAAAGAAAAATCACCATGGAGACTCAGAAGAGCTCAAAAGCAAGGAAAGTTTTAGATGTTTCCTATCTTCCAACACAAGAGAACTGGAAAAATTAAAGCTGCAAGGGAGCAGGTTGCATCAATCCTTCATTTCTTATTCCACTTTGTTACAGGCTACTGGCAGAGCTACTGCACAAAGGGAAGCATTTGGTTCTTTTTACCTTTCACAACAGGTTAGGCAATATTAGTATGAGCAGGTCAAGATAAACCAATATTTAAGAGATCAGATGGCCTTGTCCCAAAATGACTGGCTGACACTAAAGACTGCCATCACCATCTCAGCAAATACTGAACCATGAAATGGCAAAGGAATAACACACAGAATAAATACCCTGCTTGATCTTGTCGCCAGTCAAGTTCCATACGTGAGGAGTGAGAGTAAAAACAATCCTATCAGAAGACAGAACTCAAACTGCAACTTTGCTACTGTTGCGACAATGGCCATGAAGTGTTATCTGCATACTTGTCATTAAGGAGAATGAGATAATAGCTTTTTTAGCACAAAGCTGACAATTTCAGACCTTAAAGACAAAACTTATCTCACTGAGATTTCTCACTTTTTTATTTGGAACAAAAGAAGTTATCACAGTGAGCAAACCACTTTTCAAGTGATGAGCTGATATCAATACACTACATGTGAAAAAACGTGCAGAGGAAATGCATATGTGATTATTCAAATCAATCTCAGTTCAGCAGCAAAAATCTGATTACAATGACATTGGAAGATAAAGGAGTACTACAGAAACAAAAAGAAGGTATGACGTCTACATTTCTGTAAGTCTCTTTTATTTGAGTTTATGTTTCTAGGAAACTACTATTTAGACTTTGTCTTTCCTGAAACTCAAAGAGCAATCAAGAAGCAACCACTAAGGTGGCCAGAGACTTTGATACAGTCCTATAAACATCTAGACTGAATATTTATATGGAGAGCTCTAGAGATCATTCAGTCCAACATTCTGTTGTAAACAGAGTCTGATTAGGTTATCCAGGGTCTGGTCAGGCTAATGTGGTTCCCATACATGGAAGGATAACACTGCATAAAGATTGTCCATATAAATATAGGACAACCTAAGTTGAAAACTATCTCGAGTATTGTTTTCAGCTGAACAACCTCAAACTCAGATGCAGTTTTGACTTCTTTCTTTGGGAAAGGAAATAAAACATCATCCTCTTCTCCTAGTTTTGCATGTATTAGATCAAACACCAAACGATGCTTCTGTCATACATACAAGATAGGAGTATGACATTTAGAAACAAAACTGTTTCCAAAGTAGACAGTAGTATATGCCTTCCTATGAAAACGCACAGACACTGAAAAAATATTGCACTCTAAAAGAACGCACTCGAGATGAAAAATAAGAAAAATGTCATTTGACTGACTGAAGAAACCTTCAGTACGTAAACAGCTTAAAAATGCTATTGAACAAATCAAGTTATTTCTAAATTGAAGATAACATACTAAAAACTGTCAAGTATCACTATATTAAGGGAATCCACCATATTTGTACCTCTAGCTAGTTGATGACTCCTGCCTTCTCAGAAGCATTTGGTAGAGTTCAGACTGACATGCATTAAAGTGTGTCTTTACAAACCTATCTCATTCACATGAGCTACACTTAACTGCTTGCACTCATCTAGAAGAACTACATTTTTGACTCAAGTCCCTGACCAGTTTTGTTTTCAATGCTGCTCACTTCTCAGTAATCATTTCAGAGATATTAGCAGTATCAGCATTACTACTGAGACAAAACAACAACACTGATGATTGTTCTGGAGAAAGGGAAACTCTGAAGCAAAAGTACTGTAGCCAGAGAAGTGCCTGTGAAGCAGTATAAAGAGGAAATTTGTAAGTTTAAGGATCTGGTCTTATTTGGCCAAACACAAAAGGATCTGAAAAACAAACTAGTCCTGCAAGTCCTTTTATAAGATTTGACTGCCATATTTCAGCACTGGCATTAAAAGTCTCATTTCTCAGTTGTCTCCCTTGCTTCCCAACTGAGCCAGTGCACGCTCCTATGAAATTTGCAATGAACACATTCCCACTCAGACACCACTCATCCAAAGGGTCTCCAGTGGACGTTTACTTAAGACACACTAGACGCCAGCCAAGGCTGCAGAGGAACTGGTGCTTATACTGGCTTAGATACATTGGAATCAACAGACTGCATCTCAAAAATTAAATGAAGGAGTTCTTCACACCTAAGAAACAGGAAGTTCCTTCTGCCTTCATTGGTGACCTAACAACCAGCAATCCAGCATGAATTGAATTTATTTGATTTCAAAGTAACAACAGTGAAAGTAGTTCTTTCCTCGGCATGGGAAGTTACCAAGCAATTTCTGCCCCTCCATTTTATCTGGACATGCATGTCAATATCTGTTTTTCTGCTTATTTCTACTGGACAGCACTGCTTCATCAACTGTTCTGCTCTCCCAAGTAAAATCTCAAACTGCTTGTCAGGAGAGTAGAAGAATGATCACTTTGGAAAAATGATGGATGATGATGATCCCGAAAAGCACATAGACCTGTGCCAGGAGCTTAATCAGTCCCTGAACTACCTGGAACTTCTCCAATTAATTATGCAGTATGTAAACAGAACTGGTAATCACACCAGCTTGTTTCAAAAAAAGAAAATATTAGGAAGCTTTAACAGCAACAGATTCGCCTAGAAGGCAATTTGTTCAAACTACATTCAGTGCTCTTGACATTGACACCTCCTGCTTTTGAGGGTTGCACTCAACACCTCGGAACAGCTTTCCAAGTTGAGCTGAGGTGGAAGAAGTGCCCCAGAAAAAGCTGAAGACACCATGTGGACAAATTAATCCCTTTCAAAACTTCTAAATATGAAAGAATATTTGCTGTTAAGAAAAAAGGTTTGCACATGTTCAAATCTATCAGGAGTCCCCTGACCAAGCAGAACTTAAAATTATAAACTAGCATGGTCTTAGGTTATATCAACTGCAAAAGGAAAGCCATCAACCTAATCTAGAATAGTCATGGTCCAGAAGGTACAAGGGAAAAGGAGACATTTACAGTATTCTGGGTAGAATGGTTTAACTTCCCACTTCTGACTCAGTCATAGTCTTATCAAAAAAGCACATTTCTACTCCACAAAATACAAGCTTTTTGTAAATTCAATGCCAAAAATCATGATCCCATTTCTGAACTGTATATAGCAAGAAATTCTTCTGATTTAATGTGATTCCCAAAGACACATCTTTGTCAAGGAAAAGCCACAGAAAAATTCCCGCTTTTAAACATGTAAGTACAACACAAATTACTAAAGGAACAGTTAACCATTGGAAAGGACAGCCAAGTAACAGAAAGCCAGAAAAAGTGCTACAAAGCAGTTGTTTTCCAAGATTCAAAACTCCAACAGACATCCAAAATTCATACAACACGTTGCCTCTTCACAACTGTGGCAAACGCTCTGAATGCCAACTTGTTTTGTACTAACAATTGCATGCCTACAAACTGGATTTTATTTTTGTGTAATTTTGAAGCTAAACTCCAGGGTATCTCTTCAAAAAAGCAGAGCTGTTAAAAAAAGAATGATCTAGACTAAGTTTGTATTTTAAAGTTTAATTCAAAATAGTTCTCCAGTTTTATTAAAAAAAAAAATCAAAAGTTTCAGACTGTACCCTAGCAAGTGAATACTCCATTGCAGACACTATAATAACAATGTATTGTTCTATTAGCTTCTCACTACCAAAACATCTCTTGTGCAGATAAGCTGGTTTTGCCTGAGTAAGACTGAGCCGTAGGGGAAGGCAGGGACAGGAGGAAGGAGAGGAGGAATCCATAATCACTTAGAAGATTAAAACCAAAGGCAGGTTAAGGGAGGTGATAATTTCCCCTCTATTCAGCACAGGTGAGGCCACACAGAGTGCTGGGCCCAGGTCTGGGCTCCGCAGGAACCCAGAGAGATGGACACATGAGTGTCCCAAAGAAGGTCCATGAAGATAATTAATAATTGAATCAAATAAAAAAGGCAAGGTCACTAAGTCAAAAATATCCTGGCCCTAGATTCCCAAGAACTCTAAGAGTAAGACTCAGAGAAGAAGAAAAACATTGTAAACATTGCATTAAACTTCATGTGAGGCATATTTGACCAAGAGTTTTAATAATCAAGACTGAGGGAATGTTTTTTGCAGACAGAAACACTGAGATTGTTAAAACAACAACAAAAAAACCCTGATGATTTTTATTTCCCTTGTACTGTAATGGATACATTAGCCAAATACATTCACCTCCCATCACATTTACGCACATGTTTAGTTTTATTTTAAAAAATCTTGTACAAATGCCCATAATTAATGACCTGTTCTCTATCTTTAAAATGTATTACAGAAAGTTGCAAGTGTAATCAGATCTGTTCTAATAATTCCAAATCAAGATAATTAACCAAGCCTAGAAAGGTCAGTACCTACTACTTCAGAATCAAAAACTATCTTGCAGCTATACCATCTACACAAGGTTTCTAATACAAGAACAGGAACTTAAAGAGCCTAAAGATCTGCAAATATTCCACTAGCTGGGCACCAGGACTCTCAAATACAACTTAAGGAGCTACACATCTGACATGCACTCAAACTTACTCCTGGCTGTGTTGTGTAAGGGTTCTCACATTCAGAGATGCATCTCAAACACCGAACCCTTTCCCACCCACTCTTCTCCCCACACTTCTGACACAGCAGGTAAGTACTTTTATGGTTACATGAAGCTCAGCACAGGCTGTATGAACATTGTCTCCAGAGGGATTTTAAGACTGACAGCACAGCGCAACTGATCTACACTTCTGATTAGATCACTTTCTCAGGAAAGAGTTGCTCCATTTAGTTGGCTCATACCTGATTACTGGCGGCCATTATCAAGGTTCCCGTAGGTGCAGATTGGGGTTTACCACTTGGCATAGGCAATGTGGGTGGTAAACTGGCCATAAGCTGAGTCGGTGCTTGAAGACTGAACTGGTAAACATTAGGAGCTGTGCAAGGTGGTGTATCTGATTCCTTTTGGCAGAGAAAAAGGGGAAAAGAAAAGCAACTTTACAGAAAGTACAGTATATACAGACTACGCATGTGAAAATGTACCCAAATATCAACTTATGTGAATACTGTAACATACAATTTTTTTCAGTAGCAAAAAAACAAAATACTAGCCAGCACTATGTTTATTTTACACATGTAGCAAAATTTAATTGAACCTACATTAAGGAGACAATGTCAACAGGTCTACAGCAATCAGAGGTCAGTTCCATCTAAAGTCAAAGTTGTTATCTCTGCCAAAGGCAAATTAAAAGATGGGAACTAAGGCTAGGAAAAAAAAAACAGAACAAGAACAGCAATACTGTAAGCGACAGAAGGGCTAGAATTTTAGGTGTCATGACAATTCAATCCTGTGAACAGTGTTCTGGATTGTACTTATCTCTATGGTGAAGTTACTACTTCCATTCTACCCAGCAATAGCAAAGTTAGGGCTCCACCTACCAAGAAACAAGGAGATGTTCTGCCAGTCAAGACACGTATATGTGCACCAGCCATGCACTCCACTGTTCATGAGGAGTAACTCTCCCCTCACTTTCCAGCTGAAATCTGACTGATAAATCTTCAGGGGAAGCAAGATGGATGCAGGATTACAGAAAAGATACTGTAATATAACTGGTATCACTGATTACTATTCCTCCTCCTTCCAGCCTGATCCCCAGCAATTTCAGACACACCATAATCAGACATACTGGTGTTAAAATACTGTGTGCCTGGAGCCCTTAACAGATAACAAGCAAGGAGACAAGCATGGATTTAGGGGTTTAGAGGAATTACTGAAGTCTGAAAACACCCCATTGCCTCAGGTCTTAAATGACCAATTATTTTCTAAGTTGAGGAAGTTGGAAAGCAAGCTACAACCTTTTGAAACAACTCTGAACACAGATCTTTCAAAACTTATTTTTCAGCTACAACATAATGGCAAAAGTAGCTTTCCCTACATTTTACTGCTGATTTTCACCACATTCTTAATTCCAAAACATTCTGAACTTAAAAACAATGGGAAAAACTACTCTTTATCCCAAATCACTAGTGTTTTTTCTGTTCCCAGTCATCTGGTTTAAAGTATAGGAAGAGACAGGGCTTGGCCAACTAGTAGTTTAGGAGTTAGCATACTAAAAGACATTATTGGCTCGGGTCATCACAGATCTTTACTATTACACTAATTACTGAAATATTCTCTTGCTCTTTCTCTAAAGATTAATGGCATGGAAGCAAAGACTCTCCACTTATTTCAACAGATCTCTGGCACTACTACTTGCCCTCACATGGCCTTGTTTTCTAAATTAGATTCTTCAGTTAGACAATAATAGGCTGTTCAAGAACAGAAACACGAAAGTATTTTAAAGCTTTTCTTGGGGACGGAGAAGGTCATTTAAGAGAGAGAGACAATTGTGAATACTGAGTAGCCTAAGCAATGAACTACTAAAAAGCAAAACCTGCATCCCAGCTGAAATGAATACTCACAGTACAAACAGTACTCAATAAAACTCAACTGTTAGAACAATCAGTCTTTTATTGGTCCATACAAAGGTGTGCTTCCTAAAAAATAAGTTCTAGAAAGAAAGGAGCTGCTCTTCTGCTAGTTCAACTAATGGTGAAAGTTACCATATGCCTTTGTGAACCAGTTTCAGGGGAATTCACTATTGACAGACCATACTGGTAACAAGAACCTGTGCAGAGAATTAAGTCTTATTTATGAGATTGGATTTTCACTGTTCAATAAATATGTTTATCATAGTGGGAAACTACATGTCGTAGCACTGACCAAAAATGTAAGCTTGGTTATATGCACACGCTTGTATTACATGGCATTTTTCTCCTTTGCCCAGTCTCACACTATAAGCCACAGGAACAGGCTAAGGTCTCCACAGTGATGAAGTTTCTTTGGACACTGTTGGTCATGGAATTATTAAAAATCTTATAAAGAGAGGAATAAATAACAAACGGGTAGTCATGTCTGAACAGATGAGTTCTAAGCATGCTCACAAGCAACCAGGTGCTAGCAGATGGGATGAAAAAGCAATCTTACTATCTATCCAAACCAATGCATTATCTTCCTAATGCAACATTCACAAACCTGACCAAAGAACAACTTTAGTGTCTCCACTCAAAGAATTCTCTCTTCTGCTTAGATATAATTAGACCCCTGAAGGTTCACATACCAAACCCAGATGGGACAATTCTCATTTATGAGATTTCTAGGAGGCTTCTGTGCAACAAAAAGTTATCTCCAGTAGGGAATGAGGAGCAGATGGAAGAGAGAAGGGAGTCATATCATTTAATTGAGACTAGATAAATTTCACCACAAGGAAGCTTGTGTTGCTTTGTTTTAATTTTGTAAGAGCTATGTACTCCTGCCTCAATGTTATTTACTGATACACATCTCATACAAGCAGACTGTATCTCTCTCCTGAGGCGATCTTGGATTGTTAAGAGAACAAATGTATGGAGTTGATATCCTAAGTTCTCAACAGTACCTAAATCCTTCTGTGAAGAGCAGCATTACCCTTGTTAATTAAACGGAAAGGTTAATCTCAGTGATCAGAAAATGGAGCTCAATGTGAACAAATCTGATTTTCCATAAGCACTGCCTACACTGAGGGATTAACTCTTTCTTGGTCTTCTGGACCAGCTTCTAAAGCATAATGTGCAAACCTGAAGTATTACAGAAGTTCAGAAGATGTACAAATAAATACATATAGTTAATACTCTTCACACCAGGTACACATTTAGAAGGGAGAAGTTCTGACCATTACTAAGGTAAGGGCTTCAGAGGTCACATTATAAAAAGATAAGGGATAAGACCCCTCAATTGATTTTAGCAAATAATCTAGAAATAAAGCTACAATGACTGCACTAAGAGCCTAGATAAGTTCCTGGTCTCTTGTACAGTACTACTCTGAATGCTTATCATTCAAAGTATCTCATGCTGCAAGGAACACATCTCCTAAAGAGATGCAAATGCAGGTTTATCCTACTGGAAAATTTCCATTTTAAAACATATTCTTTAGACCAGTTTCAACTTTCTGAGTAAGAACTTAGTACCTGGAAGGAGAATTTCTACTATTCATAGCCCTGATTACTGAGGACTCCTTAATTTACTTTAATGTTGGGGAAAAAAGGTATGGAAGAAACCCAGAAGCTCAAGTGTTACTGATCATAGTAATGCATCTGCATAGACAGAAACAGTGAAAAAATGCAGTCAAATGAAAGATGAAAAACAGTCTTAGAATCCAGATCTCTCTTCCTGACACAGGAGAAGAGAACCAAAAAATCCTTTTCTGTTCTGCAAAATGCATCTCCCATTGTAAAACACCCCAGGACCTCATCAGCAAGAGAATATTTACTTGCCAAAAGCTACTTCCTAACTAGGTCTGGCCATAAAATTATTTCAATTCCCTTAACTCAAGGCTTAAGATACAAGGTAAACTATATTTAGTACACTCATCCAACAACACAATAGTTCAGTTTCCAGGAATTTCATGTGCCAATTATGTTCATAAGCTTCCTTCACATGAGCCTAAATGCATGATGAAAAAGTTGTGCCTTCTGCTTTGTTTTAGAATGCAGTCAGTTTTAACTTCTCAGCATAGAATAGCTACCATTTTAGAGCTTTCAATTTTCAAAGCAGTATGCTTTTTAGAAGCTGGAGTGGCCTAAGACCAACTCATGATCCCAGTCTGTTTAAGTTTTGGCCCAGTGGTAAAATAGAGTCTAACCATCCTAGAAGTCAGTATTCAGAAATAAAAATTTAAACAATAGAATGCAAGTTTCTTGTTAATGTGATAGATTTGATTTTTTACACTCCTTTTTCCAAGAATGAAGTCCAGAGATCTTGGCAAAAAGATCCTTATTGTTTCCATTCTCAAAACTTCTTCCACTAATTAAGCAGTACTTTTTCTCTTTCCCATAACATTCACAATCTGGAAGCTGTGAGAGAACAATGACCACTTCAATAAAAATTGTGTTCCATCTTTGAAAGCAAAGAACTGAAAACTGTGAGGAAAATGGTGTTTATAGTTAACACTCTACACTACACAGGTTTTTTTCATAGGCTCCTCTCCTTTCTTGCAATTACAGTGCTTTAACAGGTAACCGCTCCATCTTACTCCTTTTGCCTCTTTTCTCATTCTGGCCTTCTCCATTATACCTGCATTATCATCTGACATGATTATGAGCCAATTCACAGAGGTGAGTCACGGAAACAATAATCCCCCCTTCTTATTAGCTTCACCTTCTGAATCAGCTCACCACAGGTGAACACCAGTGCAGAAAAGCAGGAGCAGCTAATGAAAGGAAGCATTGCTAACAAGTACATTTAACTACTGGACTGCCTTAGTAGAAGTGTAAAACCACACTGCTTTGAACATAAAGCCACACCAGAAGACTTCAGAAATTTCCAAGCTTGGGGCTGTGGGAGGAAGCAGAACTTCAAAGTATGCTCTCAGTTGAATGGGTTTAATCCCAGAGTACTTAACTCTGCTTGATAAACCACCGTGCTCCCAAGGTGATTTTTATGATTAGCCCCCTACTCTCATCTTGTTTATTCCACATCCTGTGCCATTTCCCATCCTGGTAGAGGGAGCCACAACTTCAACTATGGTATAAATAACGTAGAATTAATATAAACAACATTTCTACTTCTATGGGTGGTCACAAGGTAGACAATTTGAATCATTACAGTTGCACCATTTCCACTGGCCAGCCTAATACAAATGTTTTGAGTTAAGATGAAACTGCTTGATTTTTCTGCCTCTCATCGCAAAAGAAAAATACCTTGGTCATTGTGATTACAGAAGGGGAAAAGTGAAAGAAGAGATAAAGGATACACAAGTAAACTGAAAAATATGTATCCTCCAAAAGCATTAATGTTTGTTTTACATAATGACAACTGAAAACAATTTAATTAGCATTTACCAAGATTAAATACAAGCACAGTACTCTTCAACTTCACCACATTATATCCTGCCAGGCCTGACTGTAAGCTTATTCCATGTTTTATCAATACTCTCTGTATTTCAGATAAGTCATTTTAAATAAAAAAGGTCCCAGAAGTGTGGCATTTAAGATTTCCTTTGTTACCTAAATACTTTCATTTCACAGGCTTTTAACTGTTTTTTATTGTTAGCAATACAGCAAATTTCAAATTTGATTTTCAAGTTATGCACTAAATTACAGGACTCATTATGCAAGCTGAACTTACACCATACTATCCTAAATACTGAAATCAGATTTTGTTCCATTCTAAAATGGCGTAGGTGCCTCTGTGGAGTTTGTTCATGGGAGGGAATGTTAAGCTATGGCAAGATTGCAACCAGCCTTTGGCATCAGAAACTAATCTGAGCTTGACTCTTACAAACTCATTTGCTTCTCTCCTTATTTCAGTGACATCAGAGCAGTAAAATCCCATTTTACTTGCTGACTTACAAATTCCCTCTGCACTCTCTGCTGCTTAGAATAATTTGTTATTAATTAAAATTACTTCAAAACTTTGTATTCACAATTGTCCCTCACGCAGCTTTGCAGAAATTTACTTCAAGTGGATATAGATAAACTCCTGCTCAAGGAACTGACACAGAAGAACTAATGGAGAGCATGAGAGTATAAAACAGCACATGGTCAGAGATGCAGGTTAAACACAAAACAAATGTGGGACACTAAGCTGAAAAAGGAAAAGAAGCAAAAGAAGCACTGGGAAAAATCTGTTCCCCTTTACACCACAGAAACTGATAGTAATCTGCACAGCAACAGTAGACAAAGAGTAGAGTTTTAAATGTTGTGGGGCTTAATCTCTTAAATTCCTCAAATGAAATGTCAGTCAAATGCTTTTCCCCAGTAACATCAGGTTGTCTGTGCCTGTACACTCAGGGTTGCCCACTGCTTCATGTGGAGGGAGACCAGCTGGCTGCAAGTCAGCACTTGCATCTTTCTTTGAAACACCAAGGGATCAGCTGTTTAAAGAACTTGCCTCTATTTGTTGAGGAAGTGGAAAAGAGTAAGACAAAATCTGTGTAATAATGAAGATGATCAACTATCCATACACATTGGAATTGTTACTTTGGTTAGAATTGGAGCGTGTAGGAGGAAAGGAGAAAATATGTGCAGCTTTTGCTCTCAGAAGAACAAAGAATTTTACTAGGTCACCTTCTTCTGGCCCCTCTCCTTATACATGCAATTTCAACTGCAACTCTACAAGTTAATCAGTCATTAAGACAAATTTAACAGGACTACATATTCTGAAGAGTCTGTACCTTTCCTGCAGATAAGTACATACCTTACACCTGCAAACTTCATCACTTGAAAAACAGTGCAACATTTATCTGGACAAGGTAAGTCATATTCTATCACCTCTCTTTGGGAATATGGAAGTACAACAGCTCCAGCTAATCAGCTGAAATTCAAGGTCTTTGGCTAATGAGAAGGAGGGTGAGGTGGTGGTAGTTGGTAACTTCATTAAGCATGTTGAGTTTAAGCACTAAGCCATAATTACTGCAAAGCAAGTAAAAGTTCTACAGTCAGTGTGGCTCTTGCATGTATTCAGAAGGACTGCAAGAATAATGAGTCTCAGTCTTATTAGTCATATTTACACATTATTCTCAGAAGACACAGTACTTGAATACAGTGAAAAGACACAAAAGAACACTGAAGGTACTGCTCAGCATACCTGTCAGCTGATGGGGCACAACAGTGGGGAGAGCAAGCACTGACATTCTGATGAAAGGTTTTTATAAAGCATGAGCTGCAAGGTTTACAACTAAAAGTTCAAGAACAGTCTCAAAGAAGATACTGTAAATGATAAAAAGTTCAAATAAGGCAAGGATTGTGTCATCCCCAAAGCCAGATTACCTTGTTCACTGAAATTTCAACTACCTTGGCATGACTGCACTGCCTTGAGAACTCAGAACTCTTCACAAAATCATCTCATCATGGAAGCCCACAAAACATCATCACCAGAAAAACTGAGATAAGGTGTATGAAATTTGTTAGATCCAAACTTTTAACAGACAACTTGGAGATTCTGTGCTTGATGGATATGAGATTATATATTCATCAGGTAACAGAAAAGAGCTTTAAACATTTCCTACAAGCCATTACATCTATTACTGATATGCAGGTATCATTTTCACATAAAATGTTAAGCTTTATTTGGCATAACAGCATAAAAACTTCAGAGCATACTTGGTACCAGGAACCAAAACAAACCAAAATGAGAGAGCAAAAAACATACCTAGGATTATTTTTCACTTGGCACAGACTGTTGATCAGGCAGTAGCTACTCTCCAGTAATACTCTAGGGCTTCCTGAGCTAATAGAAAGCATTTTTCCACAATGCTTAAGCAACAAGGAATCCAGGAAACCAATCACAGAATGCAGGGCCAAAACAAAAACCACCCCCACATTTTCAAGAGGAATTTGGTCACTGCTTAGGCTGTGAGACTGACATCTGTGGCTAGAACAAGTAGAGAGCTGGGGGCGAACATCTCTCATTTCACCTGGTTTCAGATTCTCCTAACACTCACCTAACTGAGTATGAAGGTGAGTTTTTCTAAGGCCAGATCCTTGTTTTCTGTTGTGGAACAGTTTAACTCTCACTCCCACAGAGTAAACACTCACACACTTTGCACTGTCCTTGATGGCAAAGACATTTACAAAGCACCGTCCGTTATTTAATTCAACATTTGCTGGATCATGTAGGAATGGATAGTATTTTACAACTTACCTGTTTGCAAGAGGAAGTAAAGAACAGACACTGCCTTTTTGTCAGGGCAGCATAGGTATTTTAAATACCTGCAGAGCAGAAGGCTTCATTGAGAGAAGACTTGCAACATAGGTCAGTTTGATAATAAACAGAATCCAGAAAAATGTATGAACAGTCTAATATGTTCCGGTGATCAGATTCCTTGTATCTATAAGGTTTTTTTCTCATGTGTTCCTCAGTTTGCTCCTTATCACTAATATTTACATTCTTCATAGGGCTGAGGTAACAAGGCAGAAATTTTAATAGTCAGTAACTTGTAAAAAACCACATTAGAAGTACTGGTGAGCGAGTCAGGGCTCTGTATTGACATGTCCAATAAGACAGCCCCCATAAACTGAACAGCTCTCTCACTAGTAGTAACAGCAGTACCAGAAGACAAGTTTCTCTTGCACAAGGTTTTTGATCTGAAATTTACTGGTCCATTGAATAGCTATCTCTTTTGTGACCAAGACTTTGCAGTTGACTAGGACACTTACGAAAGACAGCACAACTAGAATTTCACTGGCCAGATAGTGGTAGCCTAAAGCACTCTGTAAATAGCTTTGCTGCCTTGAGAAGTCCATAAAAGGATACTTCTTGTTCAGATTATGATTTGGTCTCATTAGATCCAGTTCTTAGTTTTGGGCTGCTTAGACAGTGTCCCAGAAGTGTGTTCTCTTGCAAGCTAGTCCTAGATATGAAAATTCTTCCTGAATTTCAGGTGGTGTGCTGAGAAAAAGTACAAAAATCTAAAATATACAGGGAAAGAGAAGGCTGTCCTTGAAGAAGGCATTTCTCTTGTTCCTCAGTGGTACAACAGCTATCATCTTCAGAAGGTTGCCATCAGTGTGGTTCCCGAAGAAATGAAAGCAGTAGTGGAAATGAAAAGAACTCAGAGTAATAACTGTATGCTCTTGTATCCCTACACTTCCATTTTTCTGCATACACACACACACACACACACACGTGGAAAGGATGACTTGTAAATGTTAGCTCTGGTTTATGCCAATCCAGTCTCCAGAAAAACCTGCTCCTTGTTACTGTTCCATTCTGAGACCTGTTCTCCTGCTGCTGGAATGCATCTAAACCACTGTTATATCTTAAAGGCCCTTAGGTCCAAGACACCAGAAGCCTTGTCTATTCAGCTGGTGAGTAATATCTATGGATTATAAGGTAAACCCAGTAATAGTGCCAGAACTTCAGGAAGCAAATCTCTTTAAAAACCACACAGCATGCTGTATTACAATCAACTAGTGAACTATAGGGCTTAATAATAACTCTACTATCCCTATGCACAATGCCGCACGCTCAATATATACTGACAATATTGCTTCCTGGACATGTTGACATATACCTACAAGGCCTCCAGACTCATTGCTGCTGTACAGTGATGCAATGAGTTCAGAATACACCTCCTTCTGGGCTACAAAAGATGGCTTAGAGATGGGCAATATGACCAACTAATGTCACAAGTAACCAAGCCTATTTCCTCAGAAAGGTCTAGATGCAGCTGATCTCTATTACCAGTGGGACTTAAGCAGTAAATGGAAGACCAAATACACTATTTAGTCCCTCTAATTTAACAGCTAGGATCTTGCAGCTGATCAATATCAAAAGATACTCTGCAGTCATGGAAAATACACCTCCAGAAACAGTGTCTTAATGTAGACTTTGTGCTTAAGGATAACAACAGCAGAGAGATGGGTATCTTACTATTAAAATAAAATCTTAATTATGGGGAAGAAATGAGCAAATTGTCACTATAGAGTCTCCTTGTCTCCTGCATTTCCTTTATAATCTGTACCTTGCTTTCAGTCTTGGAGTATCAGAAAAGTTCAGGTGATTTAACTTTAAATATAGAATCCTTCCTGAAGAACAACCCTTCCACAAGATCAGAGGAAACACTACATACAACTCTGAAGTGGTAAGATGCACCACATTCATATGCCCTCCTTCTGAAGCTGATACCAAAGCTCACCACATCACACCTATTTGTACTGCATCAGAAGTTTTGGCAGGAATAACGAGTTGTCACACATGGCAGATGTTCCTCTCCTGCAACCTGGGCACAGAATTATGCCAGATCATGGCATGAATCACCTGACTATAGCAGAACAGGCTTCTTTTCCTCAGTCACGTGCAGCCCTGGACAGCTCAACCAGAACTTGCTCCTCCACAAATGTCCAAGTATGAGTAGGAAGAACTCATCAGTCATTTGCCAGAAACCTACCATTCCATTCCAAATTAGGATAATATTCTATTAAGGATATACGACCAGGCCTTAAACTACAGACTGCCACAAGGACATGTTTTTTATTTTGCTAAAAAAGGTAGCATTTCGTTTTACTTTGTCAATGCTCAAGCAGAGTTCAGGTCTGTCTTACTGAGCACTTCCTTTTCACTTTTTGTTAATTTGTCTGGTATCAGACAATAAAGTTTCATCTTCAATTAAGCAAAATAGGACTAAGGGGAGTTCATAACCACTCACCATCCATTATGTTGGGAGTGCACAATATTAAGCCAATATTTGCATTTTCTCATAAAATTCATTACAGCAGAATCTTGCCTCCTGACACACTTAAACCAGGAGCATGGCTAATAGTATCACTGGCAAACATTACACTATTCTTTTTCCATTAGCCAGATGTGCAAATAAAGTATCTGCCATATTTACTGAAGGTGGTGTGAAAAGACAGTTCAACACAAAGAAAGTCAGTAGTATAAAATAATTACAGAAAGTAACTGGAACATATAAAGGCGGTGCTTGTCCCTCTAAAGTAATTAAAATGTTATTGAATACAATTCCCAACTTTTAATTTCGTATTTGACTAGTTTTTTAAAGCAGTCAAGAAACAGGTATTTGGACCTCTCTTAGCATCATCCAGTTATTCACTATTGTAGTTGACTGCATATTACATTTTGTTCCATCAATATCTCTAACTATGACAGAATGTTTCTGCCAATTTCCAATGAGCACCTCACACCTTGCAATGCTGTGCTTTAGAATCTGCACTACCCAATTCTGCAATGATTTAACTTCAGACAGGAAAAACCTCACCTTACACAATCTTAAGAGTCTGGGAACATACCTCAAGAGACTGGAGCCTTCTCTTCTAGGAAGTTACAATAAAGCCCAGCAATTACTTTCAAATAAGGAAGCTGACAACAAGACTTTACATGAGTGCTCTGTTACCATTAAAACAGGAACTGACTGCTTGACTGAAAACAGTAAGGAATGTTATTCATCTTCACAGCTCAATATGATGTTCATGCTCAATTTTGGGTGTGGAAAACAAGGATCAGAATTTGACAGTGGAAGATTTTAGTTAATAGGAGGATTTATGAAAACATACTTCTACTCTTCTACTTAATGAGCTGCTGTTAAATTGGGTTGTTAGATTTCATTACATCTAACTACTACCACAAAGCGTATCAAAGATCTAGGATGGAATAAGACCTATTTAATTCAACGAAAAAAATATTTGATTTCAGTAATTTTTCTGAGTAGGGGACATTATTGACTTGCTGCAGCAGCCTAGGAACAGTATCACACGAAGTGCTGTTGTATCAACTGAGGCTTTGAAGCATCTGACAAACTCTGCTTCTTATTACTTTAACCTATTAAAAGAAAAAGCTTACAATGTCACTGCCGGAGAGTGATGATACAGAAGATGCAGATGAGCCAGAGGATAACTGTTGTGTGCTGCCCAATGACAAAGCCAGGTGTTGATTGTAAGATGGTTCAGAGTCCCTGTTCTGTTGCTGTTCTCCATTGCAGAGAGCTATCTGGTCTCTTATTTTCAACCTATTATCTGTTAAGAGAAAACATAAGTATCATTTAAGAGCACAGAATACAAACATATGGGCCTTGAGGTCTAAGAAGAGCTGCAGTTTAACAAGCTAATTGAAAAACAGGCTTAGAGAAAACTAGTCTTGGGTTAGAAAGTTACAAGTTCCTTTTATTTTTTTCCTACATATCTGAATGATTAATTTCAAGGCACGAGTATTTTGATTACATCAAATTCAAGAAAAAAATTTAAGTTGGTTTCCTGCTATACCTACCAAGTTCAGGTGATAAATTAATTTTGCTCCCCCACTTCTTTTTAATCCAGGCCCTGTAGTCAATCACTTCTTGGGTCACTTTGATGATTCTACCTAATGTGCTAAAAAAATTTTTCAATTAAGTATTAAACAAAGACTGTTGGTTACATATTTGCAAGCATTTTAACAAGCAACCAAATTATGCTAAAAGTCAGTTTAAGACACCCTTAACCAAAGAATCCTTTTGAACTTTCATGATTTTAATGCACCATTTAATCCACTGAAGCACCACAGTTTTTATATTAGTATATTATTTTTCTTCTACCATTCCAACATGCAAGCACTGACACACAAGTAAGACTTTTACTCTGTATTTCTAAATGGAAAGCATCTTAATTATCAAGAATGTACATGCTGATACCAGTGTACTCAAACACAATTTATAGTTCTTGCATTTCTCCATAAAAAAATTTTTTCCACAGAATCTGGATTACAACAGGTATGGGATGCACAGAAGGTACAAATATCCCAGCACTGCAACAAACTGTTTGAAGACAGATACCTTCACTAATCCTTGCTTACAGATTTACAAGACTACTTGAAAGGTGTTAAGACCCTCACAATTATAACAGAAGTACCATGGAACATGAGATAGTGGAAACAAGAAACAGATTGGCTGCAAAACTGGAGCAAGTTAGAATTTTAAAAAATTTGTAACAGTAAAAGGCTCAGAGAAAATGCTTATGTGGTCCTGCTGAAGAGTGACCAGTTATCAAAGTAGTGTTTTTCCAACATGGCTTCCCAACATTCACTTATTTGAATTGTACTTCTTGAGTAGGAATTGTCTTCTTATTTAAAAGCTAAATTTTCAAGCTTTCCTTTCATTAGAGACTAATGGCTGAAACATTGAGTATAAACTCCATGCTCAAGATACATAAAGAAATTACTGTTGTACAAAAACATACTGTGAAAAGTTACCACCTTGGAGTAGGTAAAGTTATTTTAGTTTTGAGATTCTTCAATAGTTACACCAAAGTTTATTTTATATTTTACATCATAAAGATACATTGCACCTGTACTGGAATTTTCTTTTGGTTTAGGTGTATAATGGGAAAGGTGGAACATACAAAGCCTTAGACTACCTTTATTAACTGTTCACAGTAATGCTTAAAAAAGTATCACTAATCCTCCTATTGTCATGAGCATTATTATTTCATGCAAGACTAAATACCACACACTCCATGTTAGTCTTCCAATTTTAAAGACACATCACTGTTTACTAAAACAGCCAGTCCAGCATTTTAAGCAAACATTGAACCTAATAGTATCATTAAAGTTACAAGTCCAATAGCTGCAGATGAGCCACCAGGAAAGAATGCATGTCATCCACCATTCTACTTATGTAATGTAGATAAAATCATGCATGATGTAAAATAAAATCTTCAATTTTACATGAGGAATTAAAGGTGTGATTGCAAGTAAAGATCTGGGTTATAATAGGTAATTCTTTGGGAATCACAGCTCAATAGCTAAGTAGAGCACGCTAAGAAAAGAATAGATAAACCAGAGAGTTGTATTTTGTTAATGTATATTCCCATACCGTAACAGCATTTGAAATACTCAATGCAGTTCTGGTTCCTCAGTCTCAAAAAAGAAGTTGAGCAAGAGAAAACAGAATGAAGAAAAGGGATGACCCAAACTACACAGAATCAGCTTTGGTCCTAAAGCTGCAGTTCCCGATATACCAATGTCAGTATGGGACTCAAACATGCACCTGCTGCGTCTCTTCAGCACCAGGATAGGGAAGGAAACCTGCAGTTAACAAGTTGCATCTGAAAATGTCTTCAGAAAGAGTTGAGCCAGAAAATGAACACAGACTGAATAACACAAAGTCTTATGGTAAGGAGTTTGTCAAGCCTGAAGCTTCTTGGAGTACTTTCCCAGAAGCAAATCAAAGCCTGAAGCATCTTGGAGTATTTTCCCAGAAGGAAAAATCAAGAGTCATGACTTCATATACCAGGAGGAAAAATGGTGTTTTCAGGTGTACAGGCTGGTATTTTTATCAGACCCAGTGACTGATACACCTAAAATGTCAGCTATCAAATAGGTATAATGGGAGAAACTACTGCCACACCAACAACTGTGGCAGAATAGCACATACAGAACCAAGGAATATGTCCTCTCACCAAGCTCCTTTCAAAAAGCAGAGATCAAATACCTAAACTCTGACTTTTGGTAGAAAAAAGGAAATTCACTAAGTTATAAGGTCAAATTTGCTTGTACAGCAAAATTAAAAACATTCATTATGAGATCAGAAAGTGAAGTGGCTGAGGCTATACTGCTATATACTTAAGGCAGAAGCAAAGAAAGAGGAATCAAGTGTGACCACACGACATACTGATCTCAAAGAATACTATTTCCTATGTATGGGACTCAAGCATATCCATGGGTTCAAAGAATTATTTCTTAAAGTAAGCATTTAAAACTTATGCTTAGATCTGTTTTCAACACTGAAAATGCTTGGGAACAAAAAATCTGTTAATCTACCCTGCCTTTATTATGAGAAAACATCACTTTTGGCACTTTTTATTTGACTGAGGCCAGAATTTCTATGGATGTATAAGACACAACTCTTCAAAGATTCTTGTCTGGAAGGCATGGGAAACCTGGTTAATAAAATTAGACTGCTCTCTTGTGAAAGACGCCTCTAAGATTTTTTACCCATATTACCATATAGGAAAACCAGGAATAAGATAGTTACATAACTGGTTTATTTTATAAGAACTCAGTTCTTCTTTTTACACACTGCAAGACCTTGGTTCACAGGAACACTTTTTAGCTGTCATTACAGCACAACTACTGTGCAAATCAACCTTAAGATCACTCTTCAAAGGTTCAGATTGATATCATCAGATTCAGTAAAATCAAATAGTAAAGCTCCAGTCAAGCTCCACATGCACAAGTGAGTAGCAGCGCACAAAAAAACACCAAGTCTGAAAGAAGAGTCAAAGTAACTGAAATATCCCCAGGTATTAAAAGTGTAAAATAATCTAAAAGCACAATAAGAAGCACCTGAGAAGGATCTGCTTGAGCATGAGGATTAAAAAGTACACCCTCAAACCTTTACCCTGACAAACATCCTGCATAAGAAAAGCCAGCATTGCTGCTATCTTTTAAGAGAAAGCTTGCATTCTAGTGACAGCCACCACCATTCAAGGTGTGAAGCAAAAGAAGGCCTGTTTTAGATTGCACATTTCTCCTCTGTGCCAGCAGATCTAGCAGGCAAATTTAATGTTCCTTTTGACAGCTTCCAGAGTTCCCTGGACTATTTTGGCCAACCGGTGCCAACTTAAACCTAACACAGACTTGTCAGCAGTTAGATCAGTTGAACTTTATGCTAAGAAGTGACCAAACAACTTTCCAAGCAGAGAGATGGAAAGATAACTTTCTATATGGCTCAGACTATAGTTGTTTTGAAGACTATCACCTGTAAATGATAACTACAAACGTGCAGTAGCACACCCTGCCAAGGCTTTCTCAAACTCTGGCCTGTTGGCATGACAGTCCCTTTCCCTCATCCACCTGCACCACATGTCTGGCATCAATACAGAAGGCTTCCAAAGTCCTACTTACACTGAAGGGCACATGACAGCAGAACCAAGTCTTTCATTTTCATTTCATATGACCTCCTCTGCTTTCCAAACATGACTACCCAGCTCTTTAGGGATGCAGTCTGAACATACATTCATGTCTGAACTATGCAACAGACCAGCATGTCAGCCAACATCCTGATCTGCAGAACATACATATTAACCAAAGGATGCACCTTTGTCACATGCAGATTACCACAACTTACAGCTGTGTAATGGTACAATATCACTCTCTCCCTCTTGACCCAAATATGAACTCTTTCTGCGTCTCTTGCTTCTGATCTGCCCTTTATCAGTCACACACTGGATCAACCTCTTGACATGACAGAAGTGTTGAGACTTGTTTTCAGTCAGACCAGAGTCCATCTGACTGACTTTCTGTGGTAGTTTTAGCTAGGCCTCAAGTTAGCAGGCTCAGAGAATCTACATAGATTAGGAGAGACAGGTATCACCTGACTAAGTAACCAAAGAAATATTTCATACCAGATGACGCAAACCTGAGATATGAATACAGGAGTGGGAGGAGTTCAATCAGTTCCATCATGGCTGAAATACAGGCAGGACACGCAGCTGCTGTCTTGCTGGAATAGGCCCTGCTGCTGCTGCCACTACTTGCATTTTGTTCGAGTTCAAGGAAGTAGAAACATTTTGTTATAATTTCCGTTTCTGGCTGGGTTTCTTTTAGGGTGCTTATAGATCTAGAGTGATGGAATCTGTTTTTCGGTGGGAAGTAGGAAATTGTTGTGAAATCTAATTTGTGTAGAGTGTGCGTTATATTGTAGTTTTCTCTTATTTTCTCTTTTCTGTATGAAAAAGAGAGGTGGTGGATTCACCATCCCTGGAGATTTTTAAACGCAGATTGGATGTGGCACTGAGTGCCATGATCTAGTAAATGGACTGGAGTTGGACCAAGAGTTGGACTTGATGATCTTGGAGGTCTTTTCCAACCCGATCGATTCTATGATTCTATATATAGTTAGTTTAAGCATAAACCTAGTTTGAAGTTTTTTCCTTTCTCCCTTTTCTCAGTGAGGGGAGGGAGGTTGTAACCCTCTGTGTTGGGCAGTTGGCATTTTGCCAGCTCAACCCAAGACACCTTTTGTCTACAGGATTGCTAGATCTGATCCAAGGCAAGAATCAGACTGAGAGGGAAGGAAAAGCACAGCTGACAGGAGACAGGCCACAGGTTGTTAGGCTAGACAAGGTATAATGTGAGATTACACCTTAATATAGAGGCCATGGATGCAATGGTAGCAGATAGTCCAGTGTTTCAAAGAAAACAAATGAATAAGCAAGAGCTTATTGCCAAATATCTGCTAAAGTTTCCTGTGGTTTATCAAGAAACTGAATAAAACTGGAAAAAATGGTCGGACTCGAAACTGTGTTCAAAGAAGGGCAACAAAGCTGATGAAGGGGCTGGAGCAAAAGTCTTACAAGGAGGGGCTGAGAGAACCAGGACTGTTTAGGCTGGAGGAAGGGCAGCTCAGGGTAGACCTTACTGCTCTCTAGAACTACCTGGAAAGGAGTTGTACTCAGGTGAGGGGCAGTCTCTTCTCCCAGGTAACAAGTGAAATAACAAGAGGAAATGGTCTCAAGCTGTACTAGGGGAGATTTAGATTGGACATTAGGAAAAATTTCATCACCGAAGAGATTGTCAAGCACTGTAACAAACTGTCCAGAGAAGTGATGGAGTTACCATCCCTGGNAAAAGTCTTACAAGGAGTGGCTGAGAGAACCAGGACTGTTTAGGCTGGAGGAAGGGCAGCTCAGGGTAGACCTTACTGCTCTCTAGAACTACCTGGAAAGGAGTTGTACTCAGGTGAGGGGCAGTCTCTTCTCCCAGGTAACAAGTGAAATAACAAGAGGAAATGGTCTCAAGCTGTACTAGGGGAGATTTAGATTGGACATTAGGAAAAAGTTCATCACCGAAGAGATTGTCAAGCACTGTAACAAACTGTCCAGAGAAGTGATGGAGTTACCATCCCTGGATGTATGTAAAAGTCATGTAAATGTGGCACTGAGGGACATGGTTTAGTGATGAGCACAGGGGTGGCTGAGTTTATGGCTGAACCCAATGATCTCAGAGGTCTTCTCCAATCTAAATGATTCTATGACAATATCACTCTACAGACTAAAGAAGTTAGCATGCTTAAGATGACATGCTATTCTTGCTTAGAGACAGCCTATGGGCAAAGACCATAATATGTGCTTGGAACAGCTTTAGCAACACCAATCTTTAAGAAGGAGCTATCCTGTCCATAACTGTATTTTAAAGCTAGACTCGTGCCTCTGTGGCCCTAAATATTAAGAAATCAATCATGATTTTCAATCATCTTAGCTGCTGTCAGAACACCAAACTTTACCTTGAGTACAAGTTGTACAGATTCAAAATGGATCAGTCTCATTTTCCTACCAGGAAACTCCTTCTTCCAAGATAACAGGAAGCTGTTTGCTCTCACACAATCAACCAAACTGTCTGTCAAACTCCTCTGAGCTGTTCTTGAAAGGGGATGGGTGAGATTGACTGCGGACAAGTAATTTCTGTAGCTATAAGGATTATCTTCAGGACTCAGTTGATTACTGTTTCCACTAAGAAGAAAGGTTTTCCCTGTCAGAAGGTAGCTTTAAACCTCCACTACACCTAATATGCTGTATTTGGAAGCTGGAATGAAGATGGTAAGAGCGATTTCAAAGCACCCTCTATCATTCTGTGGGACCTGTTACTACAGAACATAGAGTGGAAAAAGGCCTGTGCCAAAGGACTAAAAGCTGAAGTTTTTCCTCCACAGGGAATATCAGAAGGAGTAGCTGGCTACAAAGCCTTAAATTCATTCAGATATTTGGTAATTTGAGTTGGACAGACCCTAGAAGAGAGCAGTAAAAATCATCAAGAGAGATTTGAAATCTACTGACATTGACATCTATACAACTGAACTCTGTACACAGAAACCTTCCCTGGGAAGAGCTCATATGAATTCCAACCCATCAGACAGTTCAAGAACAAACCATTCCATCTAGAGAAAAGTTACCCCCAATTAGGACAAAAGTGAATACACTCAAGTGAGCCTGGGGAGTTCAGCCTCGTTCAACTTTTATCCTTTCCAGTACTCCTCATTTAGTCTCAATCCTTGTAGCAGAATATCATGTCATTGGTTTTACAGGGAACCCATTGTTTACAGTTATGTTACAATTCAACTTACCATTATCAAGTTTAGAAAAGGGAAAAAAATGGATCAGGATCAAGGGCTCCTGGAAGGTTAGGCTTTAGGTCAGGCCACCAGAAAAGTCTTTATACAGAGCATAGACCATTCTGCCTTACAGGTGGGAAGAGGGATCTGAAACACACCTAGATTACTCAAGCACATCAGGTTTAACTAAGAACCTCAGTTCCAAACATGGGCTTTTGAGGTCCTGCCACAAACTTGTTACCAAACAGCTCATCATCCACCTACAGGTCCTTTGGCACTGAAAAAACTGGTGCTGAAGCAAATATTTGCATACAGGGTTTTGTTCCTCTTGTGACATCCCTGACAGAATGGTAAGCCACTGCCAGGACAGGTTCTGAAATTCAGACATCACTGGCACAGGCAGTGCAGAACTCACAAACAGGTCATACACATGACACCTGAACATGCTACTTGAGACTGCTCCACAGGTTTGAAGCTGTGACAAAATTCAAACACTTTCCCATATTTAGTAAGAAGTACAAGTACTTGTGAAGTGCATATATTGATAACACCTGAGGCTTCCATTAAATGCATTACAAATATACTTTTAATGTCTTTAATAAATAGAGATATCTCATAAGAGAATTACTATATCCTTCAGAGAAACAGAGAGAAGTTAATGAAGGCCAGGACCCAATACACAAACAAAACTTCACGAATCCCTAAATTGTTGTATACTTAGGGAAGAACAAAGTACCATTCAGCACCAACAATTGCCAGCAAATACACATTTAACAGATAGACCCTTAATCTATCTCAAATGTAACACTTTGCACCACTTCCCCCATAGCTCCACCACAGTGCAGTATCAACTTTCATGAATTTAACCCCTGAAAACCTAGAGGATTCATGGGCACTAATAAAGTATTGACAGTTTTAAATCCACCATCCACTTTGATGCAAACTTACTACAGGAAAACTATTTCACCTTCCAATGACATTAATGCTGGAAGATTACATCATTACTAGAGTTTCTAGTAGTATCAAGATCATTTTCATGTTTTCCCTTCTTCCCCTTACAAAAACCAAAGAAGTTGCAAAGGTGAGAGCTGAGAAAGTACCAGTTGTACAGTGTTTCTATGAAAAACACTAAGAACTGCATTAAAACTGGCATGTCTACAAATATGCTCCTTCTAATGGCAGTCCTGACATTACAATCAAACTGAACTATTCTTTTACTATTTTTATTTTTTACATGTAATACTTTTAATTCTTCTTTTAATTCTTAATTACATATCAGGTCTTTTAAAAGAGCTTTTGGGGGCATGTCTTAAAGAACTAGAGAAATTCTTAGCCTTATGGTCTAGTTTTCTGTCTAAACAAGCAATTTGATCACACACATTTCTTTCCACCATATTAAAGACATACATCATACCAAACATGAAACCAGCAAAGCCTTCCTTTGAAACACTTTAAGCAGAATGTTTGAGGAAAGATCAATTATCTTCTGGGTCCCTTCCACAGTAAGAGAATCTCACTCGGACTCATCTTGGGTTTTACCATACTCTCTTCATTTCAGTGCTGCACATGGAGGCATTGCACTCTCATATCCCTGGGCAGCTTAAGTCTCTGTACAGATTTCAATACAGCCACATTTAAACAACAAAGAACAATATTCCCTATATTGATCTAGACCCAAACATTCTTAACTGATTACACAGACAAAGGGATATTTAAAAAGTGAACTAATTACCTCTCAGAATCTCTGTTTGGATATGATCTTGCAAGTGGTGATACTGCATGGCTAAGAACAATGTAGGCGTAATCAAAAACTTGTTTCACTTGCATGGCACCGTAAGAACTTCTGCCAACGTCGTTTCCTGAAATAATGGGACAGTCATCAGATCATATTTTTTTTAATATCAGTAAACATAAAATTATTCATACTTAGGGCTCAGAAGCTTTAACAATATAGCTTAACTCTGTTCAGATTGGTTACCCCATCCTACTCACATCAGGAACAACTAAGTGTGTCTATCTCAAAAAGTTACCCTTAGGAATGACACTTAACATTATGCATTCAATTTACCACTTTTAAAATAGTCATGTACCTGCACCTGAAAGAAACTGAGCACAGAGATCAGCTTAAAGCTCTTATAAGCTGTCTTTCAAGAGTGAATCTACCAAGCTTAAAGCATCATGTCTCACTTACCAGTAGAGTTTCTGCAGGCTTAAAATGACACTTCTACAACCACATTATCTTCATATGCACATCAACCACCACTTAACCTTATCAAAACTAGAGATTAATAAACCAGCTCATACAGACTATTTATCTCCACAGGCTAAACCAGTTTGACAAAATCTATCACAGGCAATCCCAGAAGTTTGTATAGCACTGTTTTTTGATCAAGTTAATGGCACTCTCAACTGCTCTTCTTTAGACATGAGTGACATTTAAACCAGAATTCCTTCCAAATCCAGTGCCATGTGAGGAACTGCAGAAGCTAAGAACACGGTACAGTCTCTGTATCAGTGAAAATGTACAAGAACTGGTCTCCCATTAAATACCTAGAAAGATTTTGCTATTACTAGCATGAAACACTTGGGGTATTTTGTTGATATATTTGGCAGCAGACACCAAAAGTTCACTGTCAGCATTCAATTTAAGAAACACAAATAAAACTTCCTTCAAATTGAATAAAATACAGACTAGATCTTGAGTGGGTAGAAAACTGCTTAGAGTGAAAGGTTCCCTCCTTCAGAAAGATGTGTGAAATGCTGTGAGAACACTCGAGAGGGCTGAACCACTGAACATGAATCTCTTAAGCTTGAAAATCAGATGAGGGCCCATGATTAAAAGAAATTACTGAAAAATCTGCTTTGAGAAATCATGGATAAAGGACAGAGGAGGATTGAATAACATGAGGCTGAATTTAACTTTAGAGAAACTCTTCACTCTCCTAACTGTTTTGTCCAGCAAGCCATTACAGACAAACATGCTGAGAGCTATCATCCAGGGAGTTAAAAAAAAACAACCCAGTCTTGACTTTACTACTTGACAACACATTTTAATCCTTCAAGATTCTCCAGCATTATGCCACTGTAACAGAAAAGCACAATCAATGACAATGAATTGACAACATAAGAGCATTTTGGGAAAACAGAACTTTTCCAGTAATTTACGCACACTTCCTGTTTACTGAAGTAACTGAGTATCTCACTCTGAATGCACCACTGCAGTATCCAGCAGCTAGCAGGCTCAGAGTTACAGCAACCTCTCCAAATGGTTTATTTACTACTGGACTCCCTTCTGAAGTAGAAGCAGAGATCAATGTGGGCTCAGGACAGTGAATCTAGAGGAGTATTCTTCACAGAGGACTTCACAAAGGACTTAGTCCAAAGGCAGCTGAAAAGTGACCAAGGTATTTCAGTGGTCAAATCGGAACAAAAAATGTTAATTCTACTAGAAAAGTAATGATTAATTCAGTATAAGTTTTTCAGAGACAGAACACTTGTGTCCAGCAGCAGTTGCCATTCTCTCTATTGAAGCAGAGTTGAGAACAGAGGCAGAATAGCTCATGTGTAGGTTCCTGGACTGCCTCACTCTGCACCTGTATTTAATTCAAAGAAGTGTCCGAATAAACAAGTCTTAATCCAATAATATAGTCTAGAGAGGTTCTGACTTGCACTGCAGCTGGAGGTGCTGTGAATTGCACCAGCCAAGTCAGTACAGAGATGGCTGTACCCAATCAAGAAAGCACCATATTATTGAAGTCAAAAGATCATATATTTGCATTTGCTGTACTGAATATGTTTTCTTCTGAGAGGTCACTCTCACTAGATGACCATGTCTTACATAACTGACCATCCTTCTTTCGTCACAATCTAGACTAATCACTTAAAGCATGTAACGCAAATGCGCTCCTTAAAAAAAAAAGACATACTTCACTCCTCAGATGTACATTAGCAGATAATGGTGTGTGATTTCATGTATAATTCAATCCTTATTCTTTCTAACAACACCTTCATCCCTAAAGGCGCATGCCCAAAGTTTTCTTTATTCACTATCAGTATTACAATTGTATCAGGTAGCCTTCCTTTATTTAAAGCAGTTTTAAGAACACAGGTAAAGGTAAGACCATGATCTAGGGCTGAAGCAGATCCATTTATGTTAAGCTATTAATCTTTTTGCAAGATTCAGCATTAAAGAGGTTCTTTCAGATGCTAACTTCAATACATTTGTGTATTTTTATAAACATATGTTTTATAGACACATATATTTATTTGCAGGTTCTAATGACAAACAACAGATATTGAAAAGCTGCAATCAATAATTTTGGGCAGCCACTAAGGCAAGAAGAGAATTCCAACAGTTGTTGCCAAGCTAATTACTTCCTGTACTTGTGATCTATTAAGATGCAGAAGTAAGCACCATGAAACATAAGTCCTCAAGTTAGAGTCTCTCTTCGAAGAAAACACATTGATTTTAAGGTTTAGAACTTTCATTAGTGCCCACAGCAATTCAAAATGAAGAACATGGAATGGGAAGGGAGCAGTGAAGGTGGAACTCCAAGTTTTAAACTCTATGTTAAAGAGTAGCAATTTAGCTACTCTTGCCACTGTCAATATGAAACAAGATCAAAATCATTCGCGTTCTGAGCATTAGAAATGGCTGGAGAACCTTGATAATGACCTGATTCACAAAGGCACAACAAAGGAAGTCTCCCTAACAGTCTGCTGCTCAAGTGCCAAGCTTGTTTTACAACCACAGATTAAAAATTTGTCACCTGCAACCAAAGTTATGTCTTCCAAGTCAGGATACTGCCAAAATAACTCCATACACCTTTTTCCAAGATGGTATCATTCACTCTGTTCCAACATATTCCTGTGAACAGAATTCTGAGTGCCTGGCTTTTTTATTACCCTAAATAAGTGCTTCCCGTTTTTATACATCAAAAAAAAGGACAACTGCTTTGAGAAACTGAAATGGTGCAGCTACAAGATGTTTACAGAAATTCCCTCCTTTGGATGATGCTAAGGGAATAATTTTCATCTCACTACTCTGTCCTAGCACACTAACTCAAGATGAAACATCTTGGACTATATACAAAGATCAAGTATCAACAACTACGTCAAAATGCATCACCAGCAGATTAATCTGACAACTCAAGTCTATATTTCAGCACACTTCCCATTTTAAGTGTGGATTCCTGACATCTTTGTTGGAATCTTGGTTCTCAAATAACAGAGGTTATAATTCTCTAGCACACAATAATCAGTCTTTGAGAATCTCAGAGGAAACCCTTGGCAACCAAGAGAATCTAAACAAAACCCATTACAACCCAAACAGCAACACAATAGTTTGATGCCTGTTCCTTCTAAATTCAAGAACTAACAGAAGGTACTGAGCAGGTAGAACTGAAGTATCATATCCTTCTGATGACACCTTCCATCTGTTAGCCAGATATCACCATTTCACACTGAAAAAAACACAGTTCCTCCAACTTAAAGGAACTAGTCCCACTAAATGTATTCCTGTCCTCTACAAGACTGCTCAACGCTATTCTTAGGAGTTATGCTCTTCAGTATCCCACTGCTGGACTAGTGAGTGCATAAACTCACAGGAGGGACTTTTACACTACTTTGATAATCTGAGAAATTATGAGGCTTTTTTTTTATCCCTATATTTTTGCCTCATTTTTGGATTAAGTTTTGATGTCTTCTTCCAAGGCTTAACTGGAACTTTAGAGATAGTTGTGATCAGGCTTAAAAAAAAAAGGATTGAAAAAAATATTTAAGACTTGTGCATACAGGGCAAGCACAGGTTTGCAATGGCAAAGATCCACATAAGTTGCTACAGAGCTAAGTCAAGAGACATCAGTGTCCACTCTACCAAAATGCTTGTTCCCATCTCCTTCACAGCACTGCTGCCAACCCTCAAGGAGGTAGACACTTGAGTGGAGATGAACACAAACTAATCAGAGACAATGACTTGTCAACTGGGCAAGGTCCTGAACCCTTGGAAAAGCTTGTAGTACTAGGACAGAACGAGGAACAGAACTAAACAGATCAACAGAATTCTAGACACTATCTACATACACCTGACAGGTAATTTTAGATACTGCAGGAACATGTGATTATCAAGAGATCTAAGGATGCTGTACTCATGAGATCAGATTGAATGAGCCATCCTGTATGTTCTATGTAATTTTCCTCCTAGCTCCATCAGGCATCTCTATGGTAGCTGCCAGAAAATACCCTATGGGACACAGTGGTCAGATAACTTCAAGCTATTGTCAGCTTTCATTTCCATTGTCAAAACACTATCTCCTGTAAGAATTACATTATCTCATCCCATATAAATTCCTCTAGAATTTAATTCTTATCAACTCTTTGATAGCATTCAACCAGATATCTTTCTTCTAAACTACAGTTCTTTGCTGCTGCAAGATTTATGGTAGGAGTGTCAGTTCAGAATCCGTATTGGACTTGAATTTTTTTTTCTCCAAAGCACCATTAGCAGTGATTAAACATTGTGTAGCATACATAATTTATTTTCCTTCAGTCCCCAGCAGGTAGGAAAAAACAGAACTGGAGGGAAGTAGATGTTTTTGACTCTAAACAATTGCTGCTGTTCAGATGGGTCCTTAGGCGAGCAAGTACAGAGCTCCTGAAGGGAATCTCAATGACACAATGGCAGTTCTACAAAATCACACCTATGCCTGGCCAAGCATAAGAATCACAGTGGACAGAAACTCAGAGCTACAAACATGTTAGACAAGTATCATAGCCTGCAACCTGTTCTAAAGAACTATGAACATTCAGCATATTGAGTATTTAGAAATATGTCAGACTTCAGCGCCTGATCCATGGTATTTGCTTTAACAGTGCTGTACATAAAAGCAGCCCATGCACAAGATGTGACAGTATGGAGTCTGAGTGCCAATTACATTTTAGAAATACTAATGCTGAAGTCCAAATTAACTGAAAATTGACTTTGGTAAAAAGCTGTTTTGGAATTTTAACTCCTTGAGACACCTAAATAGAATACAAGCTGAGTATTTTAAAGCTGGAAATGTTTTTGAGGCTCTCAGCCAAAATTAATCTTGATTATTTTGGCGGTTACTCAACCAAAACCAAATCTTGAAAAACAATAATTTTATGTTACTTTCAAAAGAGCATGCAACTATAACTGCCATTCTCTACAGGTCCCTGTGCAGCACAGATGCCATTTAGGCAAACCACTCGCCATGTCTCCACTGTAATCAGCATATCCTCTGCTGTACACGTACAGACAGATACCCATATTCCTATGCAGTCTCTGTGGCACCACCCTGAAGGACAGATATCTCATCTGAGGCATTTCTTTCCCACATGGTATAATTTATCTCAAGTATGGCACCACAGACTGTGGCAGGAAAAGCTACACCTTCCATTCTAGTTCTCATAATGAACAATGGAGAACTGTTCCTACTAACAACTCCTGCTCCCAGGATTTCCTAGACTTCTTCCTTTCACTACCTCTCAGTGCTGTCAAAGAAGTTTATTATATACTCAACAGAGTTCTGAATCTCCAATGCATTATGCAACTGCACTGTTTGTGTACAATCCAATTTACTCACGCCATGAATCTTGGGAGACTTCAGGTCCATATTGCTTAGCCCTTCTCCATAACTGCACCTCTACACCAGCAACAGTTTCCTCTCAGTACAGCTTCTTAAACTATTTGACAGGCTAACAGGAGCTGTGAGAGCACAACTTGAGCCAGAGTCCTGGAATACTGCAAGAAGTGTTCAATCTTACCAGGCAGGAGAGGATCTTCAATACATAGCATAGATGGTCTGTATCCATTAGTCATGACTTTCATGATTTCTTCTTTGGCAATATAGGCACCTCCATTTTTTATTCTAATACCAGTTTTCAAGTAGTTAAAATTCCTCCCATAGAGTTCAAAAAATTCTATTAGAAGCATTCCAAGGTTTTCATCAGCCCTTCTGGCATCAATTCTTGGATGCAGCTGTGACAAAAAACAGTTGTTTATTATTAAAAATTACCAGTTTTTCAGACCATAACGTAGGGCAACCAAAAAAAACTCTTAAGTTTCAACACTCATTCTTCATGTACTTAAACTACTGTCACATAACCGAGAGGGGGCAGCACTTCAGCAGAATCTGGAAGCCAAAGAATTCTCTCAATCTTCCTCTTGCGGTTTTTTGAGGACTAGGGAATTATTTTCCCTAAGTCAAAAGTAATAAAGAAGTTACTGTATACTAAATTACAGCTTAGTTCATAACAAAGTAATACCTGATTTTCCACTGAAAATATATTCCTCAGTTTTCAGAAGGAGAGGGGAATCTATCTCCTGAACTGAAACACAGTTCTTGTCTCTATTTCCATATATTTGGTACATAAAATCTATGGTAATATTTCAATCATCATCATCTGCAGGAAATATATAGGTTTTATCCATTATCACAGCTGCTGAGAGACACTAACTCTGTACTTTTCATACCTGTAGGAAGTTTACTATCACAAAAATGTTTTAGAAGACATTGGAACTCATTTCTAACATTGTAACTCAGTTATGTGCAGCACCAGCCAGTCTTAAGCATGTCAAAACCTAAACAATTTACAATTAAAAAAACCACCTGACTGTTGGAGTTCATAATTTTAATAAACATTGAAAGCAACTACTCTGCACATTCAGTACCAGGAGTCCATGAAGCAACAAAATACACCCTGGCAGATTCACATAACACCATCAGGATGATTCAGGTACAGACCCCAGAATAAAAAGCAATGCACAGTCCCCATGATTTTCATAAGGCTCCTGCTGCTGTTTCATTTCACACAGGGAAAAGAAGATCTTACATATCTGAGAGGCAGTCCATAGGAGATGTCAGGAGTCAAACACTTAGAGCCATAACAACAACGCAGGGGGAGGGGGTCAGAAGAAACAGTACAATTAAAGAGCATAGGTTAAAAAAAACCAAAATATTTTAAAGAACATAGGAGCAAATAAGTAACAGACTTACCTGCAGGAAACTAATTGCCATTAAAATTAGGCTGTAAGAGCTAATTCCTCCAGTAAAAACTTCATTCAAATCCCTCTGAAGGAGGAACTGTTTCAACACTAAAATCAGGTAAGGCAGCAAAGAGTATTTCTGGAAAGCAAAATAAGTCTTAGCAATGATAATGCCAACATTCCCATACAAATAAATAACTACACAATCTCAACACACAGTGTCATCTAATAAAAAAGTATTTTCAGTGGTGTGCTCTAAAGTGTTTCCACAGGAAGAATTGAAACATGGGGGTTTTTTTTGTTCTAGAAGCTGATGAATAGGCTTCAACTCTTATTTGATCAAAGAGCTTGGATATCAAACTTATTTCCTACCCAAATATAAGATTTTTATATCCTTCTTTGAATTCCAGTGTCACTTATTATAGGCAAAGCTTTCAATCTGACTCATACTTTAACTACAAAGCATAAAAGGAAATTTAAGTATATAGCTACAGAACTGTTTTTTGAAAGTTTAGCAAGTCAGTATTCACAATCAAGGATCACAAATTCCAGGTAAGCAAACCTTGAAATCAGATTTGCTTGAGCAGCAAAGTTAAATACCCATCAGCAGATCTAAACATGACTGCAGAAGTCCTTTCAGTGGACAGGTTTATTCATGCAAACACCTAGCATGTGAAGGGAATAGTGAATAGATACCAACAGAAATTAAATCAAAACATCCATGTTTAATTAATATTAATAAAAATAGTCTTCAGCAATAAATTCTCAAGCCATATAAAAACCTATTAGCTAAGCATCTAGTATATCCTTGGTAAGTAGTATAACATGCACTATATGGCTGATACCTTCATGTATTCCTTGATAAATCGAGCTGCCTTCACACCAGTTTCAACATTAAAACTGATGTCAACTTTCACTTCTGTCTCCTGGTCAGTGAGTTTTATTATTGGCACCTGAAAAGATTAAAACAACATTATGAATCTCCAGAAACACAACACTGGTGCTATTCTCTAGCTTACTCAAGACACACAGACATTACCAGTCCAAATCAACCCAACTATTAAGTCTGTCCTCCTGAGAAGAAGCAACAATACTTTAACTCGAGTGACAAGTGAGCACCTTTTAGTTTGGTGAATGAAAACACGTGCATGTACCATCACATTAACTTAGAATCACTGTTACACTCTCCCATCTATTAGACATCTGCCTTCATAGTTGCAGTATCAGTGTTTCGTAAGACAACTAAATTTACTTAATTTAATGACTTGCCCCTGTTAATTGATGTCCCAATCTCAACCTGTGAGAACTGAACTCCTCTGACCCAGCACTGCACAGTTCATTTGCTAAACTGACAGAAGACTAACCTAGCATAAAACAATGTCTGATGGTTTATCAACTTGGACTGGTTCACTGTAGAATCAAATGAAAGCCAGAAGAGATAAAGCAAAGTAGGAGTAGCAATATGGCAGCAATAAATTATGATAGAATGACTGAATATGTAGTTCAGCCTCATACCACCACCTGGAAGGCAGTACCTTACAAAACCACTTTACATCATAAACATTATCAGCTAAAGTTTAGCTTATTTTAAATTCAACTTCTTGTATTTTTAATCTGAAATGGAAAATTATAAAGAGCAGAAGTATAGAATCATTTTATACCAAAAGCAGAAGGAATAAAATAAGAAAGGCTAGTAGAATTGCAAACCTAACCTAGTGCCATTTTCCATCACTAACTGGTAACACAGATTCTGAAAATCCCATTTGTTCTCAAGTAAACTACAGGCTACCAGAGCTACTGTTATGAACTACTACTCCAAGGGAAGCCACAAGAATATTCTGGACCTAAGAGTTAGCCTGTTTGGGAGACCACAAAACATAGCAGCTTGCTAACAGAAGTTTGGAATATTCACAATATTCACTTGCTCAGTAGTATAAAATTCTCATACATTAGGTTTTTAACATACTCAATGCAATTTGTTAGGCTTACAAGAGAGATGCAAGAGATAAGATGTATCAGTTTCACAAATTAAATAAAGTTCTCAACCAACGTATTTCGGAAGGGAAAACCAAACCTTAGAAAGCTTCACTGTGCCACCTGAAACAAGACAACCTGAAAATCATGTTGCAGGATAGAGTGCTCTACTTAGTAGCCCCTGGTTAAATGAATTCCCCTCAAAGGCCAGTGGAAAAACGTCATGCTTACAGTCAATTTATTTTACTGGATATTTTGTAAATACTGACTTTCAGATGTTTATTGACAACACAAGCCTAAGGGATGGCCTTCCAGCAAACACAGTACACAGAATTACAATTGTCCATGTAAAAGACTACACATTATTGCTAAGCACACACACATTCTACTGAAATCTTGCAGAGAGAGCTTAAGACAATATAATTTGCTTCATGAATTAAGAACATCACCAACATCTTATGGGGTCTGAAAGTTTTTAGTTCAGCATTCCAAAGACTATTACTTACAGTAGCTTTATCAAGTACTTTAATGGAATACGGTTCAGCCACATTGTGTTTCCTTAGTGCCTGCTCCAGCAGCTGTAAAGGAGGCCTTTCCCATTTCCCAAAAACAACCAGATCAATATCACTAGACAAAAAGAACATAGAATGAAATCCATTAAGTCTAATGCATAATACACCAACAGAAAATACAGTAAAATTGGTGTTCTACATATTACAAGTCCTACAGGGTGATCATTTTGCAACTTGTAATCTAGATTCCCAATAAGTTTCTTTCAGGAACATTAAGCAAGAGACTCTACTTGTGCTTTAGGACCCAAAAGCAGCTTCCTAGTTTCTTGCTTCCAGTTCTCTATTGAGTTCTTTGAGCTCCTCTCCCTTTTACCTTTCTTCTTCCCTCTCCTATGACTTCCACAGACCAATTTTACCTCTCATCTATATACCTACGTTGACAAGCACGTTAATAGTCCCAACAATTTTTATCACTGATTGCTATTCATAGAAATGACATTTCCAGTGCTTTCCTAGTGAAAATTTAATCAATGTCAAGACAACATAGTCTTTAAGACAGAGCTACACAGGTTTTCCACATCCAGAAATTGAACCATTACACGATATAAAACACCAAATTAAATAAGACATTTTGCTCTCCAAAACAATGGGAATATACCATGGTAATGACTTAACTTTACACAGTAACTCTGTGGTAAGTGACACACACTCTGCAATTAATCTTATTTAACAAAACACAATCTTTACACAGGAAATACTGAACATTCAGTTTCACTGTATGTTTAAAAGGGTCAATAAGTTAATAGAACAATATGATGATACATCAAATATTTATGGCAAATCTTGAAGTTCAAAATCATAGAATCATAGAATCAACTGGGTTGGAAAAGACCCCCAAGATCATCAAGTCCAACCCTTGGTCCAACTCCAGTCCATTTACCAGATCATGGCACTCAGTGCCATGTCCAATCTCAGTTTAAAAACCTCCAAGGATGGGGAATCCACCACCTCTCTGGCCAGCCCATTCCAATGCCTGATTACTCTCTCTGGAAAGAAGTTTTTCCTGATATCCAACTTCAATTTCCCCTGGCAGAGCTTGAGCCCGTGCTCCCTTGTCCTATTGCTGAGTGCCTGGGAGAAGAGACCAACTCCCACCTGGCTAGAACTTCCCTTCAGGAAGTTATAGACAGTGATGAGGTCACCTCTGAGCCTCCTCTTCTCCAAGCTAAACAACCCCAGCTCCCTCAGCCTCTCCCCATAGGACTTGTGCTCCAGTCCCTTCAACAGCCTTGTTGCTCTTCTCTGGACCCACTCCAGCACCTCAATATCATTCCTGAACTGAGGGGCCCAGAACTGAACACAATACTAAAGGTGTGGCCTCACCAATGCAGAGTCCAGGGGAAGGATCACTGCCCTGGTCCTGCTGGCCACGCTATTTTTGATACAGGACAGGATGCCATTGGCCTTCTTGGCCACCTGGGCACACTCTTGGCTCATATTGAGCTTCCTGTCAATTAGTACCCCCAGGTCCCTTTCTGCCTGGCTGCTCTCCAGCCACTCTGTGCCCAGCCTGTAGCGCTGCATGGGGTGTTGGGGCCAAAGTGCAGGACCCGGCACTTGGCCTTATCTCTTCCCTTTGTCACATGAAATATTAGGCAAAAGTTTTACTGATAGTTTGGCAGGTTTACACATTCCAGTCCAAACTCCTCTTTGAAATTTACCATTTGTCTAAAAGAAGATTTTTACATAAAAGTAAACTATTACTCACCTAGTTGGAAGATAAAGCCCGGTACTAAAGCTGCCAAATATCTGGACCTGAAAAAAAGAACATGCCATGGAGATACTTATTGATTATCAATAATCACTTAATTTTACTTAAGAAGACTTAATTTTTTTCACAACTTGTTAAGGAAATAGCCCAATAAAAAAGTACTATATACTCTGTTAAGCATGTACAAATACACTTCCTTACAGATGCAACTTTAGATGATATTGGGCTTTTTTTTAACATGAAAGAAATACCAATCCTGCTAGCAGAACACAAATTTAAACATGTCCTTTTCATTGTTTATTTCCAGTTTGACAGACATATAAACTTTTAGCAATTTCCTTCCTTACTGCTTCCTTTCCTCACAGGACAGCTTTACTGAAATTGAAAGAATTTAAGGGAATAATTTTTCCAAATTTTTAGGTTTAAAAAACATCAAGTGCATCTAAACAAACAATTCAGATAAACACTCCAGATTTTACTGTTAAGGACGACTATGAAGTAGCAACATGTGTCTGTGTGTGGAAAAGAAGGGATGCTGAAGATTGATAGATCCACAGTCCACATCATATACTTTTAGTGTGCTTCCAATCTAAAGAATTGAGACCTTCTTCACCCTCTGATAGAGCGGATCACAATTTACAAGTTCACTTCTTTCTTCCTATGAAAAGGCTGGGCAACACTGGGCTATTTCAGTGTTTGTATCGATTTCCACTAGGCAGACAAATCTTACTATGAAGGAAAAACACAGGCGAGGATGAAGCAGATGAGCTTTACAGTATCTTTAGTTCAGTGCTGGAGGCCCAGAGGCCTCACTCTCGGACATGGAAGGCTACAAAATCACAGTGCTGTGATACATTTTTCTGCTTATAAATGACAATGCTACTATCTGGTAATCAAAAAGGAGATGCTAGAGATACAGTTTACAACACATTCTTTCTGTATGAGCAAACCTACTCACTGGGTAACAAAGTATTTGAAATTACACCACCTTTGGTTGCCAGCTATCTCAGGGAGTGCAATTTTCCCACTAAAGCAGGGCTGAAGTAATCCCCTGAATGTCACACTCAGAGTACCAAAAAAAACCCCCAAAACTGCTCTTTTGTACAATATTTTTATTTATATATATATCCACAGAGTCAGGACTCCTTGCAGAAATGGATACATAGGTAGTCAATATTCAAAATTCATTTATAAGACAACATATTTAATAAGCTTTTACTTTAAGAAATGCACTACTTAAATTGGACAGCTCTTCATATTCCCAGTTCTCAAAATGAAAAAATAATCAGTAGCATTCATTAACCAAAAATCTAGGTTTGAAATTTCCTCCACTTTTTAAAATGAACTGCATATACTGAAAAAGCTGCAATATCAAGTCAATTGTTTAAAGTTTGAAGTATTATCTGTTCGTTTCTAAACCAGAGAAAGATAACAGCAAGGTTAAGTGAACCAAGCTCTACAGGTCATTAGAGAAGCAAACCACAACTTAAATTACACTCACATCAGCTGTAGGCCAAAGATCTTTGATGACTGTTTCTATTCTTTTTACCACTTCTCTTCTCATAGCTGCTTCTTCAGGACGAGGGGACATGAAGTCATAGAAGTCAATTATTTCTTCATGTAGCCTAATGGAGGAAAGTAGGATCAGTTATAATGACAATTTAACTAATACAATAAATTTTACCAGAAACAGGCCACAGGCTTTATTTAGTATTACACTTTAACCAAAAGACTCGGAGTGCCGACTCTAGTAGACATTTACTACATTTCTTGCTGGTGCAAAAGTGGAAGCCAAATTCAATTCCTGATTCTCAATGATTATTTTCTTTGAAAAACAAAGTTTTAAAAACTACATAATGATGCAAATGTGAAGCCACACTAAAACAACTAAAATCTTCAAGTAGGTTTAATATTCCAGCAGTTCTTACTTTTGTGCACGTGGTAGCTTACACAGACTTGCAAACAGGCCACTGGCATTGATAAGGTCTTGTGGAGGGCAATAAAAGGACATTTAAGTGTTTCTTGATGTGACAAATGGAGATTCCTTTGACACTTAATCCCTTCATTAGACATTAATTCATACAGGAATCAACCTTTCAGCTGAACTCGGAGTGAGAAGTGTTACATCTATTCTCAAGTGTAAAGTACTTTAATACCAGTATTATATGAAGAGTTCTGACACTGGACCCCTATACACCTATTAAGCCCTTTTGTTTCCCATCTCTCAATACTAAAGAACATTTGCTGCCAAATTTGAGTTTTCAGCTGAATGCCATGTTTGCTTTCAGTGGAAAAGCATCAAGCTATGCCAAACAAAAAGATGCAGGTAACTACTGCTGTGACATTTTACAAGGACAGCTTTTGATGTTGATGTATTTCTGAGATTTCTAACACAAGAAACTCAACAAACATATCTAGTCAACAACGTAGTAAAATTCAAATACCATCCTAAACCCAAAAATAAAACTATAGTTTATACATTTAGCCTTTCACAAGTAAAACTTAATACATCTCTAGTAGAAGTCAACTCTTCACCTGAGACTCCTGCAACTCATTTTCATAGGTAATTCTCCCTCAGATACACCTAATTTTTAAGTGTCAGGATTCCTTTTAATACACAAAGATTTCAGCAGCAAAGCACAAAGGTATTTCCAAAACACCTACATATTTAGAACTACCCTTTGTCCTTTCTCTGATCTTAAACTGAGCCTGGATCCATAATTGAACATTTAAGTCCAGTGCAGACTTAACTAACATTTCAATCTGTTGATGAATCTACTTGGTTCCAAAACTTTCAAGCAAGATAGAAAATGCAAACTAACATGACCCTGTTTTATTTTGTTTATAGAAAGTATGCTATTTTTATCCTTTGCAAGATAACAAGACCAAAGAATAAAATACTCAAATACACCCAACAGCAGTAGGGCCAAACTGAAGACTTCCTGTTCTCCTGCCTATAAAAACCTGCACTAAGTAGATACAGGGTGACAGCAAGGAGAGGCAGTGAAGGGGCAGCCATCCTTCCAAGCCTCTAGTAACTTCATCTGCCATACTTTTGGGGTGGATCCCATCCATGACGCATATTAGTGCAAAGGACTTTTCTTCCATTGATTTTTCCAGGTCTCTTAGTCCCTTTATGCTTTTATCAGACATGGCATTCTGTGAGAATTTAAGTGTGCATTAGAATAATGTGCTTTATTTTAAACTGCACCTGGTAATGATTTTATCTGATGGTCTTTTTCTTCGGTCAAAAAAAGTTATTACTGGCAGTTCATCTCAAAAATATAACACTTCTCAAGCTCTCAATTCATGTCCATTTCTCTCTATCCATCAGCAGTTTTCCAAGCTACCGATTCTCACTGGCTTCTCATTCCTTAAACAAGAGCAAGTCCAAAGTTGGAGCACTGCTGATGTTCTTCAGCTTCTTTTCAGTCTGCACATTTTCTGACAGGTGGGCAAAACCACACAGACTTGATGTAAAATTTCGCCAGCCTGTCCACGACACAGACATTTTCATTTTATTGTCCCTACACTTGCAAAGATTGCTGCTGTTACTTGACGGTATCTGAGTATACAGCTGCTCTTTAGAAGAAACCGTCATGAAGGAGCTTTAAGGTGTTTTCTGAACAAAACCACCAACATAAAGCCCACCCACTGGGTATATTCAGCCTGAATTATTTTTCTTCAGTGATGATTCTGTACTTACTAGAATTCAACTTCACCAGCAAATTTATAATCTAATGAACTCCCACTGCAACTGTCTGCAGTCAGTTCTAGCTTTCTATTATCCTTTCTATCCTTTTCTCATTCATTTCTTCCCTCCAAGTATTTCTGAAGATATCAGGAAACAGCATCCTGAGTAAACTTCCCTTATTTTAAAGTAAATAATTTCTTCTTTCCTTGAGTTATTTCTAAGCAGCTAACCCACAAACCCAGGAAAGTTGTAACTGCTCAGTTTTCACAAAGTCTTCAAAAAACAATCTCAGAAACATTCCTCTGAAAGAAAAATCCAGCAGCTCTGTGTTATCAGACTGAACACAGAAATGAATCCTTCAAGAAAGAGACCTGTGAGACACAACTACCTTTACCAAAACATGTACTTCTTTATGTTTGGTCATGCAAGTAAATTCTCTTTTCTTACAGTATCTGCCCCATCCAACCACTATAGGAGAGCCAGACATTCATGGAAAAAAAATGCATTTACAGTAGCTATCCTGTATTAGGCAAGGAGAATAAAAGGAGTCTCAGTTCCCCCATGCACTGCAACTTCTACCATACACAGCACAGCCTTTCAGAATCAGCCATTAGTGTGTCAGAGAGCTCAGAAAAACAGCCAACACATAAGCCCCTTCACTTCGATGCCTCACTGAGCTTCTGTTCAGAAGATCAACACAGTCACAATTCTTAGTCATACCATGAAAGACTCAGAAGAATATCACCCATCCCTGATCTACTTTTTAATATGGAGGTGGCTTCACATTCTTGACCTTGCACTGGCAAGACAGTACTTTGCTTAATCCTTCAGTTTGCGCGGGACAACAGCAAAGGGCCAGATAACCAAAAATCATTCACAGTTCAAACCATTCCCATGGCTAATTCTTCTGAAATTCTTTGGCATATGCCACAAGACATGTCTGTATAACTGGTATCATTCTGCTGATTGGATTTAAACACTCTTACTGAAATTTAAAATGACAGTTGCCCAGAGTCAAAGCAAGTTCTCATGAGAAGTCTCTTATGTCCTTCTCTGACAGAAAGCAATACAATTAGTTCACTTCATTCTTACTACATGATCTGACTTCTCCCAGGTGCCCTTTCACATCTCTCTATGAGCCCTAGTGACTTTGGCAAAGTTTCTTGCTTTTGATGTGCAAGGTTTTCAGGTCTTAATGCACTTAGCAAACCAGCTCTCAAACCCTCTGTCTTAACAGACTTCTATTTTGTTTGCTCTTTCCAGTCTTCCTGGATTCAACAGTTTCTGCTTTGTAGAGAACATCTTACTTGTCTATGTCCTTCTGGATAGGAATCAGTGCTATCCTCATGGTCAGTATATGACAACACAACCACTTCTGCATTTTACCCTTTTGGCTTCCACCTGAAGAAGCTTCTCCAAACTGAGATTTTACGTTTTTCTAACCATCTTTGCTCAGAAGTCACAGAAAAGCAGCTCTGATATACATAAAACAAGATCCTGTATGCTGCTCATGGCTAATCCCAGAGTATCTTACCTACTAGCTGAAGGAATAATGTGGTGTCTGAAAAAACAGGTAACAATGGGACATTCAGCCAGCCAATACAGGGATAGTTTTTACATAAGTATTTTGTCCAGAGAGCCTCTACAATTTTCATAAGCACCTCAAGTCAGGACTATGACAATATTTTAATCATTAGGAACACAATTTCCATTTTCAGCACTTGATATACATGCAGATATAAATAACATCCTAACATTTTTTAAATAGAGCTTCCTTCAACATATAGCTAGTCAATTTTTGCTGGCTTCTTAAAGAATCCGGGCTCCCAGCAGTATCCCAGCACCCATTTTCTGTAACATTTAAAGATGCTTATTGTGTTATTTTTCTAGCAAATGTAGGCCTTTAAATCCACTTTTTCACAAAGCAGTTTTATTATATTTATAGAAACACTAGGAAAGAAGCTTGATGAGCTGTAACTGTACTCTTAATGCAGGATGGAAAACAAGAAGAGAAGCTACTTCTACTTGCTGCACTACTCAGCTTGCTAATTTTAACAGCCTAGAGGAACCTGCCATTCCCTGATGCTATCACTGCTAAGCACAGCAAGCACCTGCTGCTTACAGGCTGAACTATGCAACAGAATTAACACCTTGCATTTATCAAAAAATTATCCCTTTTACTGTTTTAGCAGACACACTTCTAGTCTCCAGGTTAAAGTAACACTCAGGTGACATTCTCAGACATTTGTAATGTTTTTCCTTAAAGGCAGGTTTCCAAAAAAAGAGATAATGTACTTCATTCATTTACTGTATCTGCAACTACTATTATACATAAGATTGACTTATTACTCCAAGAGCTAACTTCAATGCACCAAAATAAAATTCTCAAACAGCATCACCAATCTAGAAGGTGAATGAAAAGCTGCAGAGACTGTTCCCTCAAGTGAGGAGCCTGCTTCTTTTCAATGTGTTCTACCAAGCACATTCATTTATTCTAAAAGAACAGACAGAAGGAAGACTACATCCTTTATGTGGAACAACCAATTATTTTTAAAAACATATTCTTTACTTACTGGAATGAATATTTTTCTAACCAAAGAGTCTAACACATTATCCAAGAATCCGTATAAAAGAATAGATGGCACAGTTAAAAGCATGTGGGTAGAACTCGGCAGGAGTGTAGGAAAGGGAGATAAAGAAATGAGGAGGTATAGGCAGCATTTCAACAGAATCTTTGTTGAAACAAAATGTTGCAACGTCACGGAATACGTTCCTTCAATGGAGCACAAACTCCGAGACACATGTAAGGACTTCAGCATCTTGAGGTTAAATGGTGAAAAGCACAGCAGTTACTGCACATATTTTGGAAATCTGCTGAAACTATGAAAACACTGTGTTACATTCAGACCGTATTGCTGCACCAAATCACTCATATTACTACATAAATCAGGCAGCAGTTATCTTTGACACTGAACTTTTATGGAAGGCAGCAAACTACAAAGACTGGCAGAATAAAAAAAAAAATCTCAACTATACAGAACTTACACATCAGAGCTGTGAAATGTTTTATGGACAGGTACTCCAAATACCAAACTCAAGTAAGAATCAAGCTCACTTTGCAAGTTAGCTACTAAGGAGAGAAGGGAAGAAAAAAGTACTTTTGTTCCCATCCACAGCACAAAGAGTAGTTTATACTGTACCTTTTCCACAAGAGATAATACTTACCTTATTTCCTCTCTAAGTTTTCCCTCTGCATCACAGTCCTGCAAGTCAGAGACCATCCTAATTTTACACCAAGTTTCTTGCCAAATAGACTTTACTTCTTAGGAACACTTCAATAGTTGATGTGCTCAAAAAACTAAGCTTGTTGGACTGATTTACACTGCAAGTTTCCACACTTAAGTAACAGAATTTGGTTGCATTTTGAAAAACTAACGTATTTTCGCAAAATATGTCAAACGAATGAAACTCAACCGATTACCTTATTAATGGCTGAATGTACTATGAAAAATTTGTATTATGAAAAATTTAAAGCAGATGTACATCTCCAATTTAGTATATGGCAAAACAGATCAGCTACATAAGCTTCTGAAGTACATAACTCCTGACTTGGATTGCTGGACTTCACCACACCACCAAGAAAACATCACATAATTACTTTGTTGCACCACTGAAGGAGAATACCATATGTTAAACCTTGGAACTAAATCAGAAAGCTCACTACGCCAATAAATAGAATCACTAAACCCCAAAATTCCTGTCTTAATACCATTCTTTTCCAAATGCCCAAAGATAGCAAGCGATTAACATCCCAGACAAGTCAGGTTACAACAGCAGAAACACGTTAGTGATGAGAGACTAGCCATGCCCAGGTAGATCAGGTATGTGTTACACCAGGTCAGCCACTGCAACATTTAAAAGAAGCAACTCAACATAATCCCAAGGAGCAGAATCTAATTCAAAATGCATCCATCAATGCACCACCAGCAATAAACCCTGCACATTCAAAGTCAGCATCTCTGCAAGGCAACAAAAGCTAGAAAAGCCTTTTCTGGATTTAAGTACTGCTGCAGTTTATCATACAAAAGAGGAAGCTCCTTAAGTTAAGCATCATAACCAAAAGAAATAAGGTGTTTCCTGACTATTAAAGATATCACACTAGTTGTTCAACAAAAGTGTGCAACACTAATCAGGTTTTAGGGGGAAAAAAAGACCTGCTACTACCTTGCCACAGGATTCCATCAGAAGATGTCTTCAGAAACCTGAAGTCATGTACGAAGCAGGAAAAGAGGATTGGAGGATTAAGGATATCAAAAACGATTATGAGGAACAACTTAATAAGATGCAAGCTATGCTTGAGAAAGGCTGAACTAGTTCAAGAGCCCAAAAACCTGCTTCTGCTAAGTGAATTAAGTGATCCATACAGAGAATGAAGTTACCCCAGTGTATTACATGTAGAGAAACTAGCTTTTTTTTTTCATCCCTGAGGTTTCCCTGTTCCATAGCGACACAGGGACAACTTTTGCCAAACAAACATTTTAGTAGAAAATACTCTACGACAAAATCTGATAATTTGCTAATCACCAGATGTCACACTCACTTGTTACTGCATTTGTGTCAGAACCACGTTAAGTAGTTAATCTTTCTTTTCTTAGTTTAAAAGCATTACTTTCAACATTCAAAATAGTCAAAGTAGCTAAAAGTAGAATCAATTCAACACATGAATAGTTATGACTGTATCAAGATGCTAACACAGCTATCATAAATGGATGTAGTGTCTTAAAAAAACCCATTAAGAGCTAGTTGGATGAATCAGTGAACCACAAAGGAAAATTACTTATCTATTTGGATTTCCAAATGGCATTTGACAATGGCCCCTCATGTCATTATGCAGGTTTATGAAGAAACTAAGCTGATATGGGATGATGGGGAAGACTTGATAAAAAATTGTTTTAAACAGAAAACAAGCAGCTAGAACTCTTAGTTTCCATATTAAAGAAAGATCACTAGTGAAGCCTCAAAGCACAAAAACAGGGAAGTCCAATGTTAATAATCATGAAAAAAAGAACGAGATAGAACGAGCTAGAACGAGCTAGAACGAGATGCAGGAATACTGTGACTATCACACACAGGTCTGGTTCATGCAAGTCTGAAAGATACAACAGAAGTGCAAAGCATACAGAGGAGACAAACATCTAGAGGCAGAAAATGGTTTCAACAGAAGGAATGATTAAGCAGACTAGAAAACAGACAACTATCAGGTGATTTAACTTTTCCCATTCCCTTTTTAAGTCAGCTGCAAAAAGCACTCATGGAGTGCCTCAGTGATGCAGAGATGTGACCAGCAGCAACCACAACCCTAGTGACAGCCACAGGAAAAAAAAAGGATCTTTATATAATGCATAGCTTAACTGAGGAACATCTAGGAACATCTTCCAACAGGTCACTGCTGATCCCAGATCATACAAGCTGAAGACAAGACATTCATACACAAAATCCACCGTAAGTGTAACAAGGCACTGTGTGTAGCCCCAGGAGTCTGAGAACCACAGATCATTTACAGCTGAGAGATGCTTCCAGGAAGTATCACCACAGGCTCATGTTGATAGATTCCTCTGCCAATATTTGGCATAGGCCTCTAATGGTCTCACCCTGTACAGCTGTTGATGTTCTTAGTGCCAATTATCTCTACTGCCAAAGCCTAACAACTGGCAAAAACATCATGAGGTTGATGCCAGGATGAAACTACTCCAAACATGCCCCATTCTCCTTTACACACAGATGCAAGCACTTGTCATGCAAAGCCTTCTCAGTTTTACCACTGTAGCTCAGGCTTTCTGACCTCTAGTACATCTATTGACTCTCAAGTCTACTGCTGCCAAAATATTCCTTTCATTCCACAGCCAAAAGCATCAGTCTCTAACGGTACACTTCATCCACTTTGCAAGGAAACTTGGAGCTCTAGTTAACTTACTTGACCACAGAAAAAAGACAATGTTCTGTTCTTTTGACAATTTATCCAGCAGCTACCCTTGAACTTGGCTGCAGAGCAGCCTTAAGGCATGAAAACAATCCATTCAACTACACCCCAGTGCTCTTTCCAGAAATTTACTGTGACTAACAGGCAACTACTCCCACGCTCCTCCTTGAATACTACAGTATATACTGCCTCGTTCTGCCCTGATCCTGTAGTCAAACAAAACAAGAATTGAGTGTACCAGCACTACCTGCCTCCTACATTAAGGCCTCCACAACAGGTATCCACCTAACACTGGAGATAGCAGACACCAAGGATTTAACAGCAGCGTGGATGAAGCATAGCCTGCTGTGTTGATTCTTTATTACAAGGTGTTGGAGCAAGGCAGCACTGCTAAGTACAGGGACAAGTTAAGAACCACCACTCTTGGGAAACCTTTAAGGTCCTTACAAGAGCTGGATACTCCATGCAGTCAGTAAAGGCTTCACAGTTTCCAAAGTCTACGTTATTCCAGCTCAAAGTATGAGAAAACAGGATTTGCTAAAGAGGCTTACAGTGTGGCATCCCTACATATCAATTTATATCTGACAGCCCTGACACCAGCCTAATAAGAAGCAAGTGTTGACAAACATGGAACTGGAGCTATGCAAGGTCCTGAATGCAATGCATTTTTAATAGTGCATTGCACAAATGCATAATTATATTGATTTTGGTCAAAGTTCAGCAATGTATCAAAAAGCAAAAAATCCTGAAAGACTGAAATTAGAAACATTTCCTACAGGTGAAGGAATAAAGATAGCCTAATACAGACTTTAGCATACAGTAGCACCACCACACCTCTGGATATCATTTCTTGCACACAGCATCATTCAGCTGCAAACTGGTGAACAACTGAACCAAGTCTTCTGGAGAAGCATTGTCATAAGTTTACCTTGCTTATGAGATCTGCCCAGATACCTGATGTGGTCATCAGTGAATGCTGGCCTGAATCCTCCTTCAGCCTAAGGACATGCAGGTGTTTGCACTCTTGTGCTCTACAGCAGAACTTCTGTGTCATTATCAAGAGACAACTAAAGACAACTGCTATGTAAGGGGAAAAAAATGAACACAGTAAGTCATCAGACACTATGCAACACTAATTAGTCCAGGCAGAGCACCATTCCAATGTACCATAACAGTTCTGGTATCTAAACTAATCCTCAACAAGACAGTTCTGCTGTTTCTGCACAGCACTGTAATGTGCCAAGCAGATATGCCAGGTATTTCAGTCCTAATCTCATTGAACATCTACAATTAGTCTGAACACTCAGGGGAAAGTATTAAGCAGAACAGGTTGATACTGCCAAAAACACTAATTCTTTACTTAATTCATTAATTTCATATAAGAAGCAAAATAATTAAATCTGGTATGATTTTATACTATTCATAAGCTATTCACCTTAACAGAAAGCACTTGATTAGCTCCTTGTCCAAACAACATTGGTAGAGTACTTAGTAAAAAGTTTAGAATAGCCTGATGCCATATTTTGAAGAAACAATTGAGCATCTGTAAACTCTCTGGATGCTTAAGCCACTTAGGTACATTTAAGATACTGACTTCACAGAAACAGAGGTATTTGCTGAACAAAGAATGCAGACCCTAAGATGCTGAGCATAGTTCTAAACCACACAAGAGAATACTTTACAGTACACCAAGAAACATGTAGTTCTGAACATCAGTCACAACAGTATGAACTAACCTCCTAATATTAAAGAATACTTGTCTACCTTGCATCTGAAACCAATCATTTTGTCATCTGTAGTCCTAAACTAAACCCAGGCATATAGGAATTCATACTGTTGCTATGTTAATCACTCTGTGGAAGCTGTATTTATTCCAGCACTTCAATTTCCTCACTATTTACCTTCCAAAACTCCGTAAAAAGATGACACAGGACAATCTAGGGCATCCAAAAGCACAGCTTTAGGATGAAATCTAATCAAGCACTGCTACTCACACTTATGTTTTACGAGAAAATTTCCTTTACAAAGATTGTCATACTGATGTCAAAAAGTGGTGAAAGCAGAAGTCCACTGGAAAAAAAGGAATGCTGTATAAAACCAGAGCAAAACAGACTCTTTATAACATACAGAGTTCCTAAACACCAGCACACCTACCATCACAAAGCCACTGACTATCAGCAGTTTGAAAAAAACGGAGGATGACTTGCACTGCTACAGACTATCTCCAGCTCTGAATGCGAAAGCAGAGAGCACAGTTCTGTTTCGAAGCACGCAGGTAATTTATCAAAGGTACTGCTGCAGCCTAGGAGAGGGCAAACAGATTACCCTTCTTAGTCTGTTACCAAAAGACAATACAGTAACACTATGAGCTACTCTGTATTCCTTGGAAACTTCAGCATGTTGCAGAAAAACATTTTTCGAGAGCAGTGTTTCCAGAAGAATAAACGACCATTCATGAGCATGAGTATCGATGATAATTCTTTTTCCTATAATCTATGCCCAAACCAGACTGCAACTGAAGATTTAAAGGATCACATTTTTCAACAGTTGAGAACACCAGTCTGGAACAACTGAAGATGCTCTGTCAATAGAGTTACAAAGTGATGCTTCAGGACCAGGCTGACCCTTCCAAGGAACAGCACGCAACTAAAGAGGAGCATAAAGGATCCACAAGAAAGTCCTGCATGGATCTGTTCCCACCTCAGCCTTCTCATCACAATTTTTATTTGCATCACCTACACCAGCCAGACTTCAGGAAAATCAAGTTAAACTCACCAGTAGTGAGGAACTACTGCAGAAGAGAGATACCTAAATCCACTCCATCAGTGACAGTATTCTGATTTCAATCATGCAAGCACTTCATAAAAATCTACTAACACCAAACAGAAAATTGTTTTAGAATACATATTTGTCCAAGATTCATCTCAGATAACCAAATTCAAAACTTCTGCCTTAAACTCTTTCTCATATTTAGATCTGTGGTCTCAACATTCACACTCTCCTTCAGCACTAGCTCCCTGCTACTTTAAGGAAAGCTCTGGAACTCCAGGAGCACACATGCTGCAGCCACTGGTATCTCACTCCTAGAACCAGGTCCCACTGTAGTAATACAGACACTTGACAGAAGATCAGGAAAACAGCTTCCACTACCAAAGATATTTAACAAAAATCTTGTCATTCACGAATCAGCAAAAGAACTACCTGCATTACAGAACTGAACAGTGCAACTGAATCTCAGCTATACAATCTGCTTGTGTATGGATTCTCTATAAACTTACACTTGAAGAGTGGCATGGTAACTATTAAATAATAGTGGTAACTATTAAAGGAAAGCCAACACACAAAAAAAGGCAAAAGATGAAAGATAAACCTAAGTGATTGGCATAGGTGGTGCTGCCTAACAGCTAGAGGACAGAACCTGCAATGCCTGGATTTGATTTCCAGGTTTGCCATAGATGGGGTTCAGTGACCTCAGGCAGTCCCCTCCTCTGCCTGCCTGGAGATCTGCCTCACTGACACTGACTTGTCTTACATAGATAAATTAAAAAGTTACTCAGTACTCTACTGCATCTCTCAGGAAATAAAACAAACAAAAAAAAACCCCACGCTATTTTTAAGATTCTATTGAAATTTTAGACATACATCTTACTAGTACAGGGCCCAAAGCTCCCAGTGTAAGACACCTCTTAAAGATTCAAATTCTAGATTCCTGTAAACAAGTTGAATTTTAAAGTGTCAGTCTGGAATTCAAAAGCAGTCATCACAAGTCCTGCCCTTTCCAGGAGAGGTTATGGTTTGCAAAAACACAACTTTAGAAACATCTTTTGATACTTCTGAATAACTTTTGCATACTCAACACCTGCCAGTGCCACACAAAAGAGAAAAGGAAGACTGTTCTTAAGTTAAATCTCTCTTAAAAATCACCGCTCTGAAAGGGTACCCTGTTATCTGTAGCTATTTCCCCTCTACAAATATGCAGAGCCTTTACTCCACAGGCATCCAAGGGTCTCCTGGATTTTAGGAGTTCCAAGAAACTATTTTTGAAATGACATCAGAAATCTGCTGTGGTCAGTCAACACAGCTAGCACTTCTTCCAAGAATAAAATAGCCTTAATGTTAGAAAGCAACACTTCCCCTTGACTGAATGAAATTTAACAGGTGAAATACAGCAATCTCATTGAGCATCCCAGAGGTGCTTTGTTCAAGTTTAGTCTGTTCTCCTCGACAATCAGATCAAAATGAATTCTCAGCCTTACGGAGTACCCATTTATATGAGAAAGACATGACATTTATATGAGAAAGGATAGGGTAAGCTTCATAAAAGTGTTCTCTTCCAAAAGACAAAATTCAGTTCAGATATTGGCTGCCTCAACGTATCCTAGAGCTAGAGCACACTTGAGAGAAATGTTTTAAGACCACACTGACTCTCATGCTTATTTATTTCAGACAGAACTCAGCAACCCACCGTTCAAGTGATGTTCCTGACACTCCTCAAGCTAACCATTTTGCTATAGCCTAAGCAGAGGCATTTAAAAATGAGCAAAAGGGGTTTCTTTCAGTTCCTCTGAACTGAAGCCTTCCACTTTTCCCTTACAATCTGAATTGACCCCTGGAAACTCCGGCAAGCATTCGCTACCCATCCCTGTTTTAATTATTGTAGGTGACCTCTGATACTGGCCTGACAATTTCACCTCCTAACCTACTACCAGGCAAGGCCTAACGCCCTGTACCGACGGCTTCCCTGGCCCTGCCTGAATCGCTGCTTCGCCCAGGAGCCACCCAGTCGGCACAGACCAAGGTGATTTACAAAAGAGCACTGGTTTGTGCCCCCGCCGCCCGCTACCACCGGCCTGGCTGCCGTGCCCGCCTCCAGAGGAGTTCCTGTAACCCCAACCCAGCGCTCCCGTGGCTCGGTGGGGCCGCAGGAGAAGCGGCCGAGGTCCTCCTTTCCTCCGGGGCTGCAGCAGCCCCAGGGGCCCCGGCTGCTCACCCCTGCACGCCCGGGCTGTATTTCCTGGTCTTCCAAGGAGTGCCGGGGCTCTGCAGCGCTGGCTGAGGCTGCTGCCGCTGCTGGTGGGGGGAGGTGTTCACGGCGACGCCGCGGCTGCCGGAGAGCAGGTAATTCATCCCATAGGTGCTGGCTTTATTCTCCCGTTTCCTGCGGCCCGGGTGGTACTGGTGCTGCTGGGGAGACGCCGGCGGCGGGTGGGGGCTGCGCGCCGGGTGCGGCGGCGGGTGGTGCCCGTTCACAGCGCTCACTTTGTTCTCGTGGAAGTTAAAAAACTCCCCGGGTCCGGCGCCGCTGCCCAGCAGCCCGGGAGGAGCCACCGCCACCGCCCGGGGGCCGCAGGAGGAAGAGGAGGAGCCGCCGCCGCCGCCCGATCCCGAAGAGGAGAAGCCGGGGCTCTCGGTGCCGGACTCCACCGACGAGCAGGAGGACGAGGAAGACACGGAAGGAGACTTCTGCAGCCGCCGCCCTCCCTCGCCGCCGCCGTTCACCGCCGCGGGCCCGGCGGGGGCAGCGGGCACCAGTCCGGTCAGCAGGGCCGGCGGGGACGGCGAAGGCGAAGGCGGCGAGGATGAGGAGCAGCAGTCGGCGGGGGCCCCGAGCCGCACGCAGCCGTGCCCGCGGGGCGGAGAGGCGGCGGAGTCCAGCGCCGGGGAGTTGAGGCAGAGGTAGTGCGGGAAGCTGGCGCCGCCCCGGCCCCCCACGCCCTGCGAGGTCTCCCAGATCTGCATCCACAGTGCATTCGCGGGTCCTTTCTGCTCGGGCTGGATCCAGGCCACGCGGGGATCCATCCACGCCCGCCCGCTGCCGC
>VWZD01002452.1:448633-461051 GCA_013396695.1 Sakesphorus luctuosus
AGGAAGAAGCGGAGGCGGCGCGCACTGTCCCCGGCGCTGCCCGGAGCGCTCCCCGCGCCTTCCAATGTGGCGTGTCCCCCTCGCCAGGGCCAGAGCGGCACTGCGCATGCCCCGCAGATTTTAAACCTTCACCGGAGACGGCCGCCCTGGCAACCGCACATGCGCGGCAGGCGGGGAGGGCGGTGCTGGGGACGGCGCTGGGCACGGCCCCGCCCGGCCCTGGCTCGGCATCCCCGGGGGGTCGGCATCCCTCAGGCATCCCTCTGGGGCTCGGCATCCCTCCAGCATCCCTCCGGGGCTCGGCATCCCGCTGGGTCTCGGCGTACCTCCCCGTCTCACAGAACTGGCCGGGTTGGAAGGGGCCAGTGGGTCGTTTGGTCCGACCTCCCCGCTCAAGCAGACTCGTCCTAGAGCACATGGCACAGGATCGCGTCCAGACGGTTCTTGAATAGCTCCAGTGGGGAAGACTCCGCACCCTCCCTGGGCAATCTGTTCCCGTGCAGGGTGACCCTCACAGTAAAAGAAGTTCCTCCTCATATTCAGGTGGAACTCGGTGCACATCAGTTGCTGCCCGTTGCCTCTTGTTCTATTGGTTGGCATCACCGAGGAGAGCCTGGCTCCATCCTCTTGGCACCCTCCCTGTAGATCCTTACACACATCGCTGAGGTGCCCTCTCAGTCGTGCTCCTCATCTCACAAACACTGCGTTGTCTGTCCCCCTCCATGCCGCGGCTCATCTCCTCACAGAAGAGTAGCCCGGATTCCCCAGGAATAGAAGGATGGATTTTGGGGAGTAATTGACAGAAGAATGGAGTGCAGACAGACCTCCTTCTGGAGTGGAGGGCGGAGTGGCTGGGAGCGCGGGGCTGAGCAGGGCCGGTCACCCCGTGGAGCAAGGGGAGGTTTCATCAGATAGCAGCAGGCTGTTCCAAACCACGGGAAGGCTCTCCTGGCCTGGCTTGGGAGCACCAAGGCAGCAAAGTACTACATTCCCATTGGGTCCTTAGTTTTGAACTGGGCTTGGGTCTCAGGGAGATTGCCTGTTCTAAGGGATATCTCTAATGGATGGGTTTCACTTGCAGGGATCACTGAGCAAAACGCTTGTGGCTGTTGGAATGCGATCAAACACAGATACACCGTGTGCCTCCTGTGGCTCAAAGATCACCTTTAACAAGTAGCCTCCCAGAAAAATGTTTGTAACTGTTCCCTTTCTGATCCAGTGGTCTGGCCTTTTCCTTGCACAGCTTCAGCATGGGTATGGATTAGGTGTCCTCTCCTATGATACCCCCAATCTCCATCAGTCCAGGACTCCTCAGTCAATTGGATACAGCCTTTAACCTAACCACAGAATAGCAAAGAGAAAGGTTGTACGTGCATAAAGACAAATACTACCAGGGAATCCTAGTTAGAATAGCCCTCCAATGCAGTTGTGTGGTACATCTTGAGTGATCTTGCTGCCACAGGAGAGAAAAGGAGAGGTCCCACTCTCCGTAATCCTGCTAATTGCTTTCCTTGCTCCCTTGCACAAGCCCTGATATTGATCAGTGAGCCAATTTAGCTTGTTAAATTCAGAGAAGACTTGGAAGAAAAGTAATAGTTTTCAGCAGTTCATTTTGAATTAGCTTATTTTCTGATCAGCACTGTCACTATGGAGGTTTGGAGAGAGGACCCTTAGACATCAGAGCAAAGGAAATTGATGTGAAGGTGACAGCCTAATGTTTATTATTGGAAGTCATTTAGAAAGAGCAGGTCATTAATTTGTTTATGTTTAGGAACAGGCTTGTCTTCAGGACTAACAGCCAAAGTACACATAAAATTGCACAATAAGCCAACTAAAACCAAACCACATGAAAGAGCTGTTAAGCTTGTCTCATATAAAAGCATGTTCACCCAAATTTCCATCTGATGAACCCAAAGCACCCTGCTAGCTTGCAGGGTCAATGAGGTATTCAGACCTTCAGCACAGATTTCAGCCATTTGAGTTACTGATAGTAGTCTTTGGGTTTATGGTTCATCTTCCAAAGGATTTTGGATAGTTTGGTTTTGCTTTTAATTGAACTTGCCTGGAGACAAATGAACAGCTCCCTTACCTCTGTTCTTTTTACATAAATGCCATATATTTTTATATAAAGAAACCATAGAATTAAAATGTCTCTTTTTTTCTTTTAGCCCTGAGTACTTTGTATTCTTGCCTCTGTGATAGCCCAGGTTCAGCAAGGAGAGGTGAGGATAGACAGTATTTCTGCCAGCTTAGCTAGTGTGGTATGCTAGCAGTTGGAAAGGTTACTTTGTAGATGCACTGTAAAGTACAGAGAAGGCTGAGGAAGCTATAGAGCCCAGATCTCAACCCTTTTAGTTCTGTGTGCTGACTTTTCATACATCCAGTGAAGATCACATCTTCAAGCTCCTGAGTTAAAAGTGTTATTTTAAGAAGTGGTTTCGTAGCATCACAGAATCACAGAATGGTTCGTGTTGGAAGGGACCTTAAAGATCCTCTATTTCTGCCCCGCCCCTGCCATGGGCAGGGACACCTGCCACTAGACTAGGTTGCTTAAAGCAGGGGTGCAGGCAGGAAAGCAAGAAGACACAATGACCAATCTTATGGAGGCCTTTTCAAGCTCAGCAGTTTTTCATTACCTGTTTTCTTTACTTCCTTCCCTGCCCNTTGGGTCCTTAGTTTTGAACTGGGCTTGGGTCTCAGGGAGATTGCCTGTTCTAAGGGATATCTCTAATGGATGGGTTTCACTTGCAGGGATCACTGAGCAAAACGCTTGTGGCTGTTGGAATGCGATCAAACACAGATACACCGTGTGCCTCCTGTGGCTCAAAGATCACCTTTAACAAGTAGCCTCCCAGAAAAATGTTTGTAACTGTTCCCTTTCTGATCCAGTGGTCTGGCCTTTTCCTTGCACAGCTTCAGCATGGGTATGGATTAGGTGTCCTCTCCTATGATACCCCCAATCTCCATCAGTCCAGGACTCCTCAGTCAATTGGATACAGCCTTTAACCTAACCACAGAATAGCAAAGAGAAAGGTTGTACGTGCATAAAGACAAATACTACCAGGGAATCCTAGTTAGAATAGCCCTCCAATGCAGTTGTGTGGTACATCTTGAGTGATCTTGCTGCCACAGGAGAGAAAAGGAGAGGTCCCACTCTCCGTAATCCTGCTAATTGCTTTCCTTGCTCCCTTGCACAAGCCCTGATATTGATCAGTGAGCCAATTTAGCTTGTTAAATTCAGAGAAGACTTGGAAGAAAAGTAATAGTTTTCAGCAGTTCATTTTGAATTAGCTTATTTTCTGATCAGCACTGTCACTATGGAGGTTTGGAGAGAGGACCCTTAGACATCAGAGCAAAGGAAATTGATGTGAAGGTGACAGCCTAATGTTTATTATTGGAAGTCATTTAGAAAGAGCAGGTCATTAATTTGTTTATGTTTAGGAACAGGCTTGTCTTCAGGACTAACAGCCAAAGTACACATAAAATTGCACAATAAGCCAACTAAAACCAAACCACATGAAAGAGCTGTTAAGCTTGTCTCATATAAAAGCATGTTCACCCAAATTTCCATCTGATGAACCCAAAGCACCCTGCTAGCTTGCAGGGTCAATGAGGTATTCAGACCTTCAGCACAGATTTCAGCCATTTGAGTTACTGATAGTAGTCTTTGGGTTTATGGTTCATCTTCCAAAGGATTTTGGATAGTTTGGTTTTGCTTTTAATTGAACTTGCCTGGAGACAAATGAACAGCTCCCTTACCTCTGTTCTTTTTACATAAATGCCATATATTTTTATATAAAGAAACCATAGAATTAAAATGTCTCTTTTTTTCTTTTAGCCCTGAGTACTTTGTATTCTTGCCTCTGTGATAGCCCAGGTTCAGCAAGGAGAGGTGAGGATAGACAGTATTTCTGCCAGCTTAGCTAGTGTGGTATGCTAGCAGTTGGAAAGGTTACTTTGTAGATGCACTGTAAAGTACAGAGAAGGCTGAGGAAGCTATAGAGCCCAGATCTCAACCCTTTTAGTTCTGTGTGCTGACTTTTCATACATCCAGTGAAGATCACATCTTCAAGCTCCTGAGTTAAAAGTGTTATTTTAAGAAGTGGTTTCGTAGCATCACAGAATCACAGAATGGTTCGTGTTGGAAGGGACCTTAAAGATCCTCTATTTCTGCCCCGCCCCTGCCATGGGCAGGGACACCTGCCACTAGACTAGGTTGCTTAAAGCAGGGGTGCAGGCAGGAAAGCAAGAAGACACAATGACCAATCTTATGGAGGCCTTTTCAAGCTCAGCAGTTTTTCATTACCTGTTTTCTTTACTTCCTTCCCTGCCCTGCTGCTATCTTAAATGTCAGCACTTGCAAGAGGGCCTGATTTCCCACTTTGCTAAAATTATCTCAAACTTCATTTGGAGGTGTAACTGGTAGAGACCACTGCCTTGTAAGAGGCAATAACTCAAAGGTAGATTGTGGTTGAGGAGAGACAGTATCCTGGAGATTCTCATCAATTCCAATGCTGTCTTGGAAGAGGCCAGGCTGTTTCCTGAAGTAGTTACAGAAGGAGTTGCCTCTCGCTGGCTTAAACTGTGCTCCTGTAGGTAGAATTTCTGACTACAATAATGCTTTGTCAGCTCTTTCTATGGGCGCTAGGCAGCAAACACCATGTGAGCATTGTAGAAAACATGGGACGGATGGTATGGGCACAACCTGCTCAGAGTTCCACATTTTAAGAACTTAGAGAAGAAGGAAATCTCTTCTGAGAAATCTGTAAAGAATAGTTTGATAATATGCCAGTTCATTCATCTATCTTGTGATGATTTGTCAAAGCTTGTGGCATATCACTTAAATATCTGCAGAAAAAGAGACATTACATGTTTCCTGCGTAAGTATGTATAATACGAAGAAATAATACCCAATGACCTGATGTGGCACAAGGACAAGAAAAGTTATCATCTTCCAACATCAGTTTTTACTCTTCTCTGTTTCTAGACTCTCCATTGAGAAACCTAAATAAAGAATGTTTCTAATCTTCTCTCCTTAAAGTGAGAATTTCCCTCTAGAAGTAGCAAGTGAGAATTTCCTTTACAAGGATTAATTTTTTTTAAAGTTTGGTTGATTTTAATTCAGTTTTCCTTTACTGTATGAAACTATAAACTGAAGGTTAGACTCTCAGAACATTGAAATATAGTTTGAATCAGAAGTATAGTTGAAATATAGTTTGAACCATTAAAAAACCCCTATTTTCAAAAGAGCTTCCATCCCACTGGTGAACTTGTGATGATGCAGTTAATGAAAAGCCTCCCCCGTACTTGGCACTGGTGAGGCCACATCTTGAGTACTGTGTCCAGTTCTGGGCCCCTCAATTCAGGAAGGACACTGAAGTGCTGGAGCAAGTCCAGAAAATAGCAACAAAGCTGGTGAAGGGTCTAGAGTGTAAGTCTAATAAGGAGCAGCTGAGGGAGCTGGGGTTGTTTAGCCTGGAGAAGAGAAGGCTCAGGGGTGACCTTATCACTCTCTACACCTGCCTGACAGGAGGCTGCAGCCAGGTGGATTTGCTTCTTCTCCCGGGCAACCAGTGACAGGATAAGAGGACATAGTCTTAAGCTGCACTAGAGGAGATTAAGTTGGATATTAGGAGGAATTTCTTCCAGAAAGCATGATTAAACATTGCAATGGACTGCCCAGGGAGATGATGGAGTCACCGTCTCTGGAGGTGTTTAAAAAAAGACTGAGCATGGCACTCAATGCCATGGTCTTGTTGACATGGTGGTGTTCTGTCATAGGTTTGACTCGATGATTTCAGAGATCTTTTTGATACCTAAGTGATTCTATGATTCTGTGATCCTAACCTCAGGAGATATAATGCCTTGTTTGCCATGGGGAACTTCAAATATTTGATTCAGATTTTAAAGGTCATATTTAAAGGCCTCATTACTAGCATTGTCTATCTAATGCCAGTAACACAATGTCATTGTATCTTCTGTTGTTTCATAACTTCAGTTTCTTTAAGGTAGTATTTGATGTTGAAGTCATAGAACTAATGACTAAAAGGGTAATCTCATTACTCCTGAAGAAATGTAATTAATCTGTTATAATGTGTTTTAATTGGTCCCGTGTCACAGAGAACACAAACACACTCCCTCTTGAATGAGCATTATATTTCAGTTTTAGCTTCAGCACATATGTATTTAATTTGGCAACAGTGATAGTGCTGGAGTCTTTCGTAACTTTGTAGTTGATGACTGTGGTATCTTGATGGCTGTAATTCCAATTCTGTGCATAGTTCATACATATGGGTAAATAATGGCAATTAAGTTGAATACTTAGGTGTTGCCCAGTGCTTGCTATTAACATATATTTTTAAGGAATGCTCTGAACTTCAGTAACACAGATAAAGGCAGATAGTGTCTCATACATTTATTATGGCCCAATTCACTCCCTTGGAAATTATGAGATGCAAATACAGCATACCTGTGTGATGGACTTCAGTTATTTTTCGTTTAAAGCTCAGAATTGCCACAGGTGTGATTCCACCAGGGCAACACAGCAGGTGAGAGATGACCAACAGGTTCTTCAACAGCTCACACTCTCCAGGATATCTCTAGGATTTTGACCCATAAGACCTTCATCCTGGTCACCCACAATCAGCCTGCAAGCCTCTGATGCATCACCCCCTACATGCTCACCAGCTCTGATCTCCTTCATAGCCTTTGTGGCCCCTATCCATTCACTTAAGAGCTGGACTCAATGATCCTTGTGGGTCCCTTCCAACTCAGAATATTTTGTGATTCTCTAATAGGTATAGAGAAAGCAGAGAGAGTAGGGTTCAGCAGTATGCCTGACCAGACTTGTATCTGATAAAGGCAGAAAGAGGAAAAAACTGAACAAACCACAGTCTCAAGCTGGATGAGGGTGTGACAGAAAGGCTACCAGCTGAATAATGTGCATCTAACAAGTGACCTTCAGAGTGTGCTAGTCACCAAAAGATAGTGTTGGGGAGGAGCTACAGTTTCCTTAGCTGCACCCTTGTCACCCTTTGTTTCAGTAAATATATTCCTGAACAGGAGAGTGGGGATACAGTTTTCATGTCTCAAATCTAGCTGATTGGGAGAAAAGTAGAAATCCAGAATAGGAGTTTCTAGTTCTTACAAAGTGTAATTTGGGGCCTTCTTGTAATCTATCCTCTGAAAATAAGGGCTTTTACCTTCTTCAAAATGCCTCATGTCTCCCGTTAAAAGAAGACCTGGCATGAGTAACCGTGAACAGGCTTAAATCATGTTATGTATTTTCTCTGCTTGGCTCCATCCTCTGTCTCGTCAAGGCTCTGTGTCCTCCTCTGATGAACACTAAACATTAGCCAGATTTAGAGTATTAAGGCATATTCAGAGCCAATTAAAGTGCAGAGGCTGAAACAGCTGTCAACTACCAGCCATCTTCTCTTCCCACGCCGTCTTCCGTACTCTTGCAAGGGTTGCCAACCCTATGTCAGAGAAGCTGAACACACGATAAATCAACAGCTGAACAGCTGCAGCTGCCAGCCAGCCATGTTCATACACATGAAAATACTTTTTTGGCTGCCTACATAAAATAGCTGTGTAGTGAGTGGAGAAAGTGTGGGAGGTGGTTCACAAGCCACTCAATTATGTTTTCATTCAAGGTGGCAGCGTGGGGGGAGAGTGTGCATGGACAGCCAGGTGTGATTCTTGCCTCACACTGCTGGATGTGTGTCAACACTCCTGGTGGGAACTCTGTCTTGCAGACCTTGCATCACTGTGCGCATTGTGTAGATGTGCAGTGCAACAGCAGGAGTAAAGTAAATGTGTCACCTTGACATTCCCACGTTCTGTTCTATTGATATATTTTGGACTCTGATGGAAATTACTTTCAAAAGGCTGCTTTATATGAATATTTATATTGGCTTATTACACAGCAATTAAATACTTAACGCAGCATATTTTTACAGTATTTGGTGACATAAATGATTATTTAATTGTTCTATATTGAGGATAGTTATGAAAATTTTAAAGTTATTCTTGTGTTCTATTTTGTTTCTTTTCCTCATCTAGAAAAGGTTTGGAAGCATACAAATTTTGGAAGGTTTGTTTTTTAACTCAGAGATCAGGAATTCTGCCTTTGAGACTTGTCACTTTTCTCAAAAGAGAATGTTCTGCCAGCAGTAACAGTTAATTAAAGACAATTAAATCTTACAGACTTTCCTTCTTCAAAGGCTTATTTAGACATGGAAATTAAATTGTGATAACAAGCACAGAGAGGGTTTTAAGAATAATTTTATCTGTAGAATATAGTCTAAGAAAGATCATAAACAAATGAAGTTTATGATAAATATCTATAAAGCTTTTGAAATTATTTTCTAAGTGAGATTTAAAGAGTTGAATGAAAGCAGAAGCTCTGTCTTCCTGTCCTGGTTAACACAGACCCCTGCAGAGAGCTGTTTTCGTCAGAAGAGTCACTTGCCTTTGAATGGCAGGTTGAGAGAACAAATTAAGGAGACTCTCACAAAAGTTTCTGGGAATGAACTGATCAGGATTCCTCCCTGACTTGTGTTTGCAATCTAGGTGGCACCAGGATCATCTTTAAGTTGCCATTTTCCAGGCTGCTACGTAGAGGACAACTGGGGGAATGTGGAACCTGTTGTGTGAATCTTGGCAGGGAGAAGGGATCCCAACTCACAGTGTGGTTGCATGTGCTCTAAAATGGAAGGCAAAAGTAGATCTGGCTAGATTGTTTGCTAGGAGAAGAATCTATAAGTAATGCATTGTTCCTTGTAGGAACAATATTAGAATAAAAACACTTTCCTTCCGATCTGTTGAATGTAAGCTTTCTGCCAGGGAGAGCAAGTTCCTATTAAAAAAACCCAGTGCTGAGATGTATGGGACAAACTGTGAGAAAGCCGATGTAAAATTTGCTCGGTAAGGATGTGCCCTGGAGCCCCCATCAGATAGGGCATCAGATAGGGCACCAGCTGCTTCTATACCAAACCTGGAAGAATCATATATGCATAGCAGAATGACCACAGTTGGAATTAAAATAAAGTTACATCAGGTGTCAGCAAAGACTATCACTGTGTAAGATGCAGCTCATTTTATTAGTTTCTATGATAGTTCAAAGCCATATTTGATCTTGTACAGATTTCTAGAAGCTAATTTATCTTGTGTGGTCAGCTGCCTAAGTGTTTTTATTGGTTTATCCTGCCCATTGGTCCTCATGTATAGGCAACACAGACACATACCTACATGCATTCACTCTTTAAATAGAAACTGCTCTGTTTCAATGCACATCCCTCTCCTTAAATATATCTATATCTTGCATCTCCACCTTCAAAGCTATTATTTTAACTGTTCTTGGACCACAGTTAAATCACTTGGACATCTCAGGAAGGTGATTTCCAAATGAGAAACAGCTTGATGCCAGTCCTCACCTGAGCCTTATTCACATCAAAGGAGAGCAAGATTTTTTGGCAGGGTTTCTAGCTAACAACGTGCACAGCAGCTGTAGGATAGATTAGACAGGGACTGATAAGAAAGAGTAATATGGTTTAGCAGGTCCTTCAGAGTGAGGATAGAACAAGGATAGGAAAAGTGCATACCAGTAAGGGAACATGATTGAAAATTTAATTTGCTGTAGAGAAAGACCTGAATTAGGAATAAGGAAAGCAAAGGAGGTAGAGTGGACAAATGCAGGTGTTGACCAGGGGGCTGGGAAAACTGGGAGAGCAATAATTCATCCATCAGCACACACATCTCCATTTGCTCTTTAAAGGACCTAAAATCAAGGCCAGGAACCAGCAGTACAACTTGCTTGCATCAAATCATCCTAGCTTAATACTGGAACCATATAGCACTTTACAACTTTCTCTGCCCTTCTTGAGTAATGAAAAATAGCCTCACTATCAGTTCTTTCCAATGTGTGGACAGACTGTCAACAGAAATCAGCTGGTACTTCTCCAGGACTTCTTCAGTTTGTCAGTACCATTTCATCCTGGGACCTTACACACATGCAATGCAACAGACATGCTTTTGGGATCCTGAAGACTGTAAATGAACAGAACATACCTGGACATTCCAAAGACCCTTTGTGATGGCAGTGCCTATATCTTTTGTCTGTGGATATTGGCAGTGAATCATAGAATTGCTTAGGTTGGAACAGACCTCTAAGATCATCCAGTCCAACCTTTAACCCAGCACTTCCAAGTCCACCATTAAACCATGCCCCTAAGTGCCACATCTACACCTCTTTTAAATATCCCCAGGCTCTGTGGAGGGGATCAACCTTTGGTAACTCAACCCCATCCCCAAGCTTGACAATCTTTTCAGTGAAGAAATATTCCCTAACAGCCAACCTAAACCTCCCATGGTGCAGCTTGAGGCCATGTTATCTTGTCCTGTTGCTAGTTGCCTGGGAGAAGAGACCAACTTTCACCTTGCTAAAACTTCCTTTCAGATAGTTGTATAGAGTGATAAGGTCTCCCCTGAGCCACCTTTTCTTCAGGTTAAACAACCACAGCTCCCCCAGCCACTTTTCATCAGACTTCTCCTCCAGCCCCTTCACCAGATTTGTTGTCCTTCTATGGACGCGCTCCAGCACCTTAATGTCCTTCTTGTGGTGAGAGGCCCAGAACTGGACACAGTAGTTGAGGTGTTGCCTCATCAGTGCCAAGTACAGGGGGACAATTTCTGCCTTAATCCTGCTGGCCACACTATTTCTGATACAAGCCAGGATGCCACCTGCCTTCTTGGCCACCTGGGCATGCTGCTGGCTCGTGTTCAGCCAGCTATTGATCAGCACTCAGGGCCTTTTCTACTGGACAGCTTTACAGCCATTCTTCCCCCAACCTGTAGCACTGCATGGGGTTGTGACTTAAGGGCAGAAACTAGCACAGTGAACATGATAGTTACCTACAATGGCAGTCTCCACTCCGGAGCCATGCAAACCAAGTTAAGGAGTCTGTTCATACTATCAGTGTCCAATTGCAGCAAGCATCAGCTTCACAGTAAGTCTGTGCCTCTGAGCTCCTGGACTGATGAGCACTCTATGGACATAAAAGTAACACGGAAGAAACAGCATTCATTTCTTGTGGTGAGAGCAAAAATAGCATGAGGGAGAAGGAGTGAAATGTCAGCACTGAAACAGATTGGGCTTTCTGGTTGCCTATGGTTACTGGGCTTAGGTTGAGCTAGCAGAATAGCTGTCACTTCTCCAGGCAAGTCATGCACCAGAGCAAGGAGAGACTGATATCCTGGTGGGTCAGCTTGACTTTTTCCCATGCCTCAAATCCACCACTGGCTCAAAGCATCCAGAAGCCTAGAAACAGCTCTGTGGTCCTGTAGTGAGGCCATAAGGGAGGCTTCACAGGTGGGTGATCCTCTCCACTGAGTCCTGCTGTTCAGGCAGTTCACTGGTAATTCTTGTACTTCCCAAGTGAGTGAGTAGTCTGACAACCCTGAAGCCCAGAGCCTGCCTTAAACAGCTCTTAACTGCAAGATCTTTGTTGTAGTTGCTGACAGATGAAGCTTGGAATGTGATGCTCTTTTTTCTTGCAGAGTCTCTGGCAGAACTCATAGTGTGGTATTGACTGATGCCATTGAGCAGGTAGATGGAGTATTCATTCTGCTTACAGAAACACAAAACTTCAGCTGTCTTTAGACATGGTGGCAATAACCCAGTTAAGCCATGGGGCTACTGGTGCAGGAAGTTAAGATCAGTACTTCCTATGCATCTTGTACGCTGGGAGAAACAAAATGCATTGGATGAATAACTCTTGCACAATCTCTGCATCTTATTTGCTCAGTTCATCTACCATGAGTTAATCAAACTGGTCATACAGAACTCCACAGAAGTGATTCTGAGCATAAAGCTGTGCTACTGCTCTTTCCAACTGCACACATATGTCACTTAGTGGTTGAAAAGTGCATCTCTGAAAACTTTGCTGCCCCACCATCTCTTTTTACGATCAGGTGACCCACCTGGTGGATGAGGGGAAGGCTGTGCATGTGGTCTATCTAGACTTCAGCAAGGCCTTTGACACTGTCTCCCATAATATACTCCTGGAAAAGCTGGTAGCCCATGGCTTGGACAAGTGTACCCTCTGCTGGGTTAGGAGCTGGCTGGAGGGTCGGGCCCAGAGAGTGCTGGTGAATAGAGCTGCATCCAGCTGGCGGCCGGTCACTAGTGGTGTTCCCCAGGGGTCTGTGTTGGGTCCAGTCCTGTTTAACATCTTTACTGATGATTTAGATGAGAGGACTGAGTCCATCATCAGCAAATTTGCTGATGACACCAAGTTGGGAGGGAGTGTCGACCTGCTGGAAGGCAGGAGGGCTCTGCAGAGGGACCTGGATAGACTTGAGAGATGGGCTGATTCCAATGGGATGAAGTTCAATAAGGCCAAGTGCCGAGTCCTGC
>VWZD01002452.1:461441-486221 GCA_013396695.1 Sakesphorus luctuosus
AGCTGGACCAACTTGATGACTTGATGATCTCGGAGGTCTTTTCCAACCCAATCGATTCTATGATTCTATGATTCTATTTTAAGTGCTTGTATTATTCCTTCCCTTGCTGATGGTGTAGGTCATACTAGAGGTCCAGAGCTGATCCTTTCTGATAATAGTGTTCTCATAGGTGGCTGTAGAGCAAGCCGGTCTCCAAATCCCAAGATCATGAGTTCGAGTCTCAGTCTCAGTGGGGACCATCCCCGGGAGTTCAATGCCTCTCTGCCATTCCATCCCGTCAGATCTCAGATGCTCAGCAGGGTCAGCCCCGGTTAGTACCGGGTGCTGTGACAGTCCCAAGGACTTCACTGTCATTGTCCAAGCTTGCTCGGCCGTGGCAGATGGACCTTGGGACTTAAACGGTGGGGCCAGTTCTGTGCACGCTGTGCCTTACCTAAAAGAAAATCCACTGTGCAGGCTGGAAGGGCACACCCACGTGGGGAGAGCCCTGCCCAAATCTTCGTTTGTGAAGATTGGCCATTATTATTATATACAGTCATCCTCCTCCAGGTCCTTGTTTGCATGGATTGATCAGTCCCACTGTGCCTCTAGTGTGGACCCTCTCTTGATCATTCTCTTCCTTAACTTACCTATGAGAACCCTAGGTAGTATCACTCTATACCTCATACTATCCAGTGGGATGCTTCAAAAGTATCATTGCACCAATCTTGGCTATGGAGTGCAAATCCTGTGTGTCTTCCCTTGGACTGGATCTGCTGGGATTGGACAGGAAAACTTACAAGGATCTGTCCTGAAGATGTGAAAGCTGCCTGTGGGGTGATGAGCTGATAAGGCCTGATGGGTTGAGGGACATGCCTCAGCCCTGCTTGGAGAGATGCTCCAAGCAGAGGACAAAGGCTTTCAAACTGATAAGATTAACAAAGGATGGAGTGCTAAAACATAGCACGGCCTTCTTTTGCGATATCTTCAGAAGCCACCTAACCTCAGGGCATCTGCATCACCCCCCCTACAGACTGACTATTGGTCACACAGACACTTGGAGAAAAAAAAATATAAAAGAAGTGCAGTTTAACTGCAATTTGGGGAGAAAAATTTTCCACCTCAGGGAGGGCAACCTGAGAGCTACCCTGTCTCCCTCATTCCATCAACATTGCAGGGGTAAGCCAGGGAATTCTTACTTTATTTTTCTTATACCTTATTAGTTGTAATTTGCTATAGCTCACTGGGTGTATGGGTGTTAATGGGAAGTGGCTATATTTTTCCTGTTGCTTTTCTTTTGGGTTATTGAGTGTGTTTACTGGTGGTGTTGAACTGTCGTGTTTCTGTTTAGTAATCTTCTGTTAGTTAAGTTTGCTATGGGAGTGATATACTGCTGGGGTGGTCCTTGAAATGTGTGTTATGCTGATGTCTTTGGGGGGGTATTTTGTACAATCCTCCAGCTAAATGTTATCACCGACTAAGTAACCCATATTAGTTATTGTCACATATTTGTATTAATAAATGTTATTTCGGGAGCTGTTGTGAGAAAGGTTCTTTCTCCTGTTGCTATTAAGTGTGGTCCTCATAGGGGAGTCAGCAATGTTTCCAGCCTGTATTCTGTCCTAGTTCGGCAGGCAGTGCTGGGTTTATAAAGTTTTGATTACTCCGAGGACGCTTATAGCTATTTCCCCCTGGCTGAAGTGTGGCTTCATGTCAGAAGTCAAAACCCCTTCCAACCTGTGTGCTGTCAGTTAAAAGGACAGATAGTGTTGGGGTACATAAGGATTTGATTGTCTGGAAGCACTTACAGCTAATAACTTTTAATTAATACAGTTAAGACTAGAAATCTTTGCATTTCTGTCTCCCTCCTCCCTTTCATGTGACACTGCCTTTCATATCTTTTTCCCTGTGTTTCTTCCTGACATTTTCTACTTTCAGTATCCTTGTGACAAGTGAAATCCTTTCCCTGCTCCGAGTATAATATGTTTCTTGTTGAAGAGAGGTTACAGTGCACAATGTGCTACTTGGCCTTGCCATAAGGATTCTATTCCTTGGTACTGGCCTGGAAACCATCTGTTATTACTAGCAAAGGCTCTGGCATAGGGCTAGGACACAGGGTAGAAGTAGTTTGACCTTGACTGTGCCATTTATGGGATAGACTGCTTTGCCTTAGCTTTCTCCACAGCTGCTAAGAAAAATTTCTTGACATTTTTACTGCATGTCATAATCCTTTGCTGGATTCATTTTGAACTCTCAAACATTCAGTTTGAACTCTTTCATTTGGGCCACATGGAAGCCAGTAAGAATTATGGATAAAATGTTTTGATCCCACAGAAATTATTTCTGCAGTTACCCACAAGGAAGAAGAAACGGGCTGTGATGTCTCAGGGCAGATCTCATCAACTACCCAGGAAAGTTTCAAATAGGATCTGCTTGAACAAAATATTTACAGTATACATTAGGAAAGGTAAAACCTTTTCTAGATCAAGTAGAATTCTGCCCAATCTTGCTGCCAAACATCTGGGCTTGGTGTTGGAGCAGAGTAGGAAAAGGCAGTATGTTTCTCTGGAGGAATTTGTACAGCGGTTAACAAAGATATGGGACCTTGTTCCTGTAGATCAAAATTACCTCTAGACGTCACTAGCATCCATTCCAAATCCTTGCTGGACAACCTTTATGGAAAGTGATTTACTTAAAATGAAAGCCCGTTCAAAGGCTGCTGTTCAAAATGCTCATGAAGATATACTTATCTACATGGAAAAATACAGTGTTATGGAAAACAATCTCTATAAACAATAGAGATGCACTTTGTATTTTGTGTTTTCTGCTACATCTTATTCTACATTCTTCTACTTTAGAACATATTTAAGTTGCAAATCACTAATAAATGTAGAACCTAACTTTTCTGATCAGTACCAGCATTTCCCTTTCTGCTCCTCCTGCAAACAGTGCTTTGCCTAAAATTCACCAGCATGAGCACAAACTATTCTATATTAAAGTCTTGATATTATTAAAATAAAGATCCCAACCCAAAAGCTAAAACCAAACAAAACCAACAAAAACCCCCAAACCAAACCAACAAAAAAATAAAACCAATCAACCAACCAAAAACAACATCACCCCCCCCCATCCCAAAACCAAACAAAACCACAGAAAAACGCCACTACAAAGTCTAAGTCTGCTTTGGTAAGCAATCTTTTCTCTGTAGTTATTTTCTAGATAGGGACTAATGCTGTCAAACTGATGAGACTAATACTGACATAATAATACGAAGTCCTGTGATTGACTTAGAGAAGCTTTCTTTTCCTTGCTGGCCACAGCTCTCACTTGCTTTGCTTTCTGTTGAGGCTTGGAAGGCCCCTCCATTCAGCCTGCACATATATGGGCCAGCCTGCATCATAGTTATTTTTACATATGAGTACTTCACTTGTGGTAAGTGGATAGAGGAGTTAAAACCCTTCTGAGGACATAAGACAGAAATTCTGTTTGTGCAAATGGTTGTAGAGTAGATTTTGTACTTAGGAAGTCATTTCTGATTGCTAAGGGAAACATATTTTGCTGAAAGGACATTAATTCAGAGAAAAAATGTTATAAAAGTTAGATCTTGTTAGTCAAGAAAAAAGGAACATCAGAGATGACTGAGCACAAGTGATTTTCAAGCATCTGGTATCCAGTAACTCCTCTTGTGATCAGTTCATGAAATAGTCCATAAATTCACTATATGTAGAACTATGTTACATGAATAAATCACTGAATAGTTTTTTCCCCTGAGTGTTGGAGTTTTGTTTGTTTATTTAACTGAAGGTGTTTAGAGAAAATCTGAGAAGAGAACCGAATCAATATACTGGCAGGTAGGATGGAGCTGCAGGTGTCTCAGAGTTCTGCGTGCCCAAGTGCTGTCAGCTGTGGAGTGAGCATCCAGAGCTGCTTGCTGGATGCCTCCACAGCTAATGGTGGATTCATACTGTCTCTCCATGTGTGTGTGCATGGCTGTGAGGAAGCGAGGGGCTGTAACAGCAATGGCAGTGGGGCTGCAGACTCAGGGGCTTGGACATCCAGATGCCAGGGACTAGGGAGGCTGGGATCCAGGGGCAGGTGCTGGCCAGACTGGGTGCCTGAGCCCAGCTATGGGAGGGGTCCACCTTTTACATTTGCATTGACATGTTTCCCCGGAAAAGACAAAAACCATCCAAACCAAAATGAAACTTGTAGACCTCTGAAAGGCTGAATTTAAAAATTTTCATTGTGGGTTTGCATCTTTCCTGGCCTACTTGGCTAAGCACTGTGATGCCAAATGGGGGTCTATGCCCTAGGTGCACGCAAGGAACCGGTCTAGTCATCAGTAAGTTTAGGGAGGATGGAGCAGCTTACTGAGGACTGCCATGCTGGGGGTGGATGATAAAGAAGATCCTGAGCAGGAAAGTTAGCATCCCTTGTGGTTCTACACATTGTGCAACATAGACACAGATGGCTCATGCAGACCTCTGCTGATAACATATGCATGCATGTTTGGGGGTATGTTCTTGTCTGCTTCCAGCATTCCTGAACTAGAGGAGGGGACTGTCCTTGAAATTGGTAGTGTGACTAGCAGTTTCTGCTCTAGACAGTGCTTAGAGGGGACCCAACACCATGATGCAGTAGGTATGCAGTGAGCCCATATCTGTGCAGTGCCACAATAAGATGATTGGAAACAACGTTTGATGGGATTTTATGTATCTAAGAATATGTTAAATAATCAGTTCATGTTTCTAATTAGCCAAGTGTTAATGCAGACATCAAGTGGTAGAAGATGACATTATTACTTGATGAAAAATAAGGCATGGTTTGTTATCTGCAGTGTTACTTGGTATTTATCTTTTTTTGATCTGATTCAGAAATGTAAATGTTCAGGAAAATCTCTGAAGCTTAGCCACAGTAGCAGATTGGCTTGCATCTGTAAAGGAGGTGCCTGTTTTGTCTACTTTGAATTAAAATGAAAAGCTGTTGCAATGACAATGTATCTAGTATGAAGAATTAGGAGACAAAGTACTCTTACTTTGTTTTTATGGACTTTCAGTAGTAACCCTTTTAAAATTAGTAATTATAGCATATTATTCCTTGAAGTCTGGAATGGCTACCTTCCAAAACATTGCATGACAGTTTCAGCTTAGGAAAACCACTTAAAGCAATTCTTAAAGGACCTTTCCTGCAAGTGCCATGTAATTGTTTTATTTTGAAATTTTATTCATTCAACCTTTGTATTACGTCTGTGTGGCAAGGTTTTGGTAATGGAGGCTACAGGGGTGGCTTCCATGAGAAGCTGCCAGAAGCTTCCCCCATGTCCAACAGAGCCAATGCCAGCTGGCTCCAGGATGGACTTCTCACTGGTCAAGGTCAAGCCCAGTTGAGATGGTAGTAGTATTAAGGAAACTTCCCTGTGTGACCACCCAGGAGCCACTCTGGCAGTCACATTTGCACCCCCTGAGCTGGGACCGAGGCCACCTTGCAGCTACACCCCCACACTCAGACCAGGTTTCCTTTTGGGCCCCACCCCAGCTTTCCTATACCAGTCTCAGATGTCCAGATCCCTAAAATAACTTAATCATGGTGCAATATCAGAATAACAGCTTGAGCTGGTGCCTACAGGGAGGGACCCCCAAACAAAGGGCATCCTGGGCTTTTATACCCCCACAGTGTAAGGGTGGGGAAATCAGTGGGCTCCTGCTGTGCCTCTGAGTGTCCCTGAGTGCCCCCAAGTGTCCCTGAGTGTTCGGTCCCCGGCTGGGCCACAGGTCCCTTGTGCCTTTTGTTGTGCAAAGGGTCTGCAGGTCACGGCCTCTTGCCTTGGGCTCCTGCCCCCCCAGAGCTCACCCTGCAGCTCCCACTGCAGCTGCACACCGACCTACCTGCACTGAATGTATTCTTGAAGAGGTAGCACTCGTGGGATAACATAGTTCAAAAGGAAGAAAAAATGCATCTGCTGCTGGAGAGAGCAGTGGGAATATGTGAGAGAAAGAGCACTGCAGACACTTAAGTCAGTAAAGGAGAGGAAGGAGGTGCTCCTGGTGCTGGAGCGGACATCCGCCTGCAGCCTGCGGAGGACCCCATGCCAGAGCAGGGGGATGCCTAAAGGAAGCTGTGTCCCTGAGGGAAGCCCACTCTGGAGCAGGCTCCTGGCAGGGGCTGTGAACCCATGGGGAGAGGAGCCCACACAGGAGCAGGTTTGCTGACAGGACTTGTGACCCTTCAGGTGACCCACACTGGAGCTACTCGTGCTTGAAGGACTGCAATCCATGGGTGGAATCCACGCTGAAACAATTCTTGAAGAACTGCAGCCCATGGAAAGGACCCACACTGGAGAAAGTCCTGGAGGACTATCTCCTGTGTGTGGGACCCCACACTGAAGCAGGGGAGGAGTGTGAAGAGTCCTCCCCTTGAAGATGAAGGAGCAGCAGAGGTACGGTGTGATGAACTGTCTGTAACCCCCATTCCCCATCATCCTGCACTGCTGGTGGAGAGGAGGGAGAGAAAATTGGGAGTGAATTTGAGCCTGGGAAGAAGGAAGGGGTAAGGGGAAGGTGTCTTTAAGTTTTGGGGTTTATTCTTATTATCTTACTCTGATTTGACTGGTGAAAAATTAACTAATTTGCCCAAGTCGAGTCTGTTTTGCCCATGATAGTAACAGGTTACTGTTCTCTCCCTGCCCTTATCTCGATCCACGAGCCTGTCCTTACTGATCTCTTCACTCTTGTGACCAGCGACAGGACTTGAGGAAATGGCATGAAGCTGAGTCAGGAAGTTTAGGTTGGATATCAGGAAACGAGTTCTCTTTTTGCTCATAAAAATAGCTAACTTTTTCTTGGTCATTTAGCTTTCTATTCATAAGACTACACTGCTCCATGCTGTCTGCATAACTATTCATATGTTCTAAACTAATTTTCCTAGTATTACTTTATTTTATCAGTAATGATCATATATTGCACTGGTTTAAGCTAAATATTATGCTTAATCTATTACTCTTTAGTTCTGAGGCCTAGAAAGATTTGCAAGGATTATTTGAAGCATAATAAGGACTATTTTCATCTTTGGTTACTGATGTTAGCATATACTAATCACTCTCCTTTAACGCTTGAACACTTTTATAACGCTATTTGGGACTTTCAAGTCAGTTCTGTTCAAATACCACCACTGTTTTCCAAAGATACAGGCAGAGAATGAAAGAGGAAACATATTTGCCTGTGTAAAACATTAAAATCCTGCAAATCTGCACTATTGTACTGGGCTGCTTTGTCACAGGGTTTGGTTGCACAGTAGCAGAACCCTGGCTCTGTACAGCATGTAGTTCGTGGTCTCCTGCAGCAAACACAACACATGGAGTGAGGGGCACAGCTGGAAACCTCTTGGACTGTCCACCAATACTCTGACATACATTAGAAAGATTGAACNTGAATTTGAGCCTGGGAAGAAGGAAGGGGTAAGGGGAAGGTGTCTTTAAGTTTTGGGGTTTATTCTTATTATCTTACTCTGATTTGACTGGTGAAAAATTAACTAATTTGCCCAAGTCGAGTCTGTTTTGCCCATGATAGTAACAGGTTACTGTTCTCTCCCTGCCCTTATCTCGATCCACGAGCCTGTCCTTACTGATCTCTTCACTCTTGTGACCAGCGACAGGACTTGAGGAAATGGCATGAAGCTGAGTCAGGAAGTTTAGGTTGGATATCAGGAAACGAGTTCTCTTTTTGCTCATAAAAATAGCTAACTTTTTCTTGGTCATTTAGCTTTCTATTCATAAGACTACACTGCTCCATGCTGTCTGCATAACTATTCATATGTTCTAAACTAATTTTCCTAGTATTACTTTATTTTATCAGTAATGATCATATATTGCACTGGTTTAAGCTAAATATTATGCTTAATCTATTACTCTTTAGTTCTGAGGCCTAGAAAGATTTGCAAGGATTATTTGAAGCATAATAAGGACTATTTTCATCTTTGGTTACTGATGTTAGCATATACTAATCACTCTCCTTTAACGCTTGAACACTTTTATAACGCTATTTGGGACTTTCAAGTCAGTTCTGTTCAAATACCACCACTGTTTTCCAAAGATACAGGCAGAGAATGAAAGAGGAAACATATTTGCCTGTGTAAAACATTAAAATCCTGCAAATCTGCACTATTGTACTGGGCTGCTTTGTCACAGGGTTTGGTTGCACAGTAGCAGAACCCTGGCTCTGTACAGCATGTAGTTCGTGGTCTCCTGCAGCAAACACAACACATGGAGTGAGGGACACAGCTGGAAACCTCTTGGACTGTCCACCAATACTCTGACATACATTAGAAAGATTGAACCCCAGCTCAGTGCAGCAGCCAGCAGGACACAACAATAGCAGGTGCTCTTTTTTTTTTCTGGTGGAAGTTTATAATTGTTTGCAGCAGTTTTCCCTTTCAATATCCCAAGAAAAATGGAGCACACCCTCACAGAGCAGTGTAACAACCTTCCCCAGAAGGGGAGAGTAACCCAGGTTCTTGTTAATAAATCCCTTGGGGTGGACCAGCGTGAAAGGACACTGAACAATCGGTGTTTGTAAACATAGGTAGGGTTTATTTTAGAAGAATTTTGTTTCAAAGGTAAACAGGTTTGTTGCCATTTTGGGTGTTACCATCTATAGTAATGCAGCAATGTATAAGGAATACAGCAATATTAATAAGGCATGAAAATCATCATCATGGCTTGGCTTTGTGAATGAAGATTTGGGAAGGGCTCTACCAATGTGGGTGTGTCCATCGAGCCTGTGCAGTGGATTTTTTAGGTGAGGCACAGCATGTGCAGGCACAGAACTGGCCCACCCTTTAACTCCTAAAGTTCATCTGCCATGGCCAAGTGCGCTTGGATGGTGACAGTGAAGTCCTGAGGACTAGAACCTACAGCCCCCAGTATTCCCAGGAGGTCTCCCATCCAAGTACTAACCGGTGCTGACCCTGCTTAGCTTCCGAGATCTGATGAGATCAGGCATCAGGGTGGCATTTAACTGCCTTAAAGCATAAAAATAACACCTAAGGAAAAGAAAGAAAAAGAGGGTGGAAAGATATGTATAGACACCACTCACTGGATCCAGCAGTGAAACCTGGTAGTTGCAGCTTCTGTGTCTATTGCTTGAAGGGCTCATCACACTCCTGTGGAAGTAATGATCTTTATCCACTGGGTCTGAGGGAAGCCCCCCACAAAACACAAAGATTTTATGAGTTAGTATACACTTCAAGCTCAGGTGGGAAACCCTTGTACCTCCCCTAGGGTTGGGAATTTTACAATGGAGAGTGTCACGGGACATGGTGTGAGTCTCTGACATCTCCTAAGACTCAGCATTGATTATGGTTCATCCAGCTGATCCAGCATTTGAGATGAACAGCCCAGGCCAGATGCGAAATATCTTCGAGGTTCGCCAGAGGGAATTTTACAGCAGTTACCATGTAAGGGACAACATTAGCATCATGAGAAGGATTATCCCACCTCACAGGATTTGCCTCTTAAAAGCCTCTTCCCTTATCTGGAAATCGTTTGTAGCTTCAGGTATGCATATCCTTCTGCACTTGGGACACCGGGACAATGGCCCCCAGCTATCTGATCTGAAGGTCCTTTTGCAGTAGGCCTATTCAGGGAGGGGTAGGCTTTGCTGAGTGAACAGCTGTTTCTTTACTGTCTGCTACAGTGGACAAAAGTCTTGGTGATCTTAGAATGTTTAAGCCATTAACTGTTTCAGTCTCTGACAAGCAGCTGGAACATCTGGGTTCACTAGTGCTCTCTCTTCAGATGCAGCCACCTGTATCTTCTGAGAAACCAAACAGGTATTTCCAAAAGAAGAGACTGGAAATATTAAGAAGGAGGGACAAATACTACCATTGAGGGGGTCTTGATAGCACACTGGTAACACAATCTCCAGAGAAGTTTTGCACCAAACGTTGTACCAATTGTTACATAGGTTTTGTTCCATTTCTACAAACAAAATAACCTACTGCTTCCACTATCCACTTGTACACAACAAAGCATCATGTCTTGGCTTTGAGTTTTAAGCAAACATAGTAAACCAAGCAAGGGACGTAAAAACCACATTCCTTCAAGAAGCTTAAAAGCAAGCTTCAGTTGTGCAACTTTCTCAGATGTAACCCATTTTAGGATTTACCTTTAGTTATCCTGCAACACGAATTTCCATAATTACTTGCGTATATGTATTTCATGTTTTTCTGTGTGGGCACATAAAGGATGACAGATCACTGCAACAAGTGGTGCAATTTTACCCAGCAGTCTGCTGTCTTCACAAAACTGATGTATGAAAGGCTTCCCCAACAACTGCAACTGTTATTGGCAAAACTTAATAGCATAGAACAGACTGGGACAGTCTCATACTAAAATTATTAATATATTTCAATCACAAACAGGTGCTTATTAGGGGTGTTTCACAAATAGGCTACAAAAACTCTGTGTAGGCACTTGGGATTTCCTGGCTGGTGGTAGAATACAAGTTTATAAGGCAAGTCATTTATACACTATCTTTGCTACTTAAAAAGATAATATGATGCTGAACTACAATGAAAATAGTTGAAACAGCAGGTGCTACAGCTGTTTCAAGTGACGTAGAAGCAGGAGAGGAATCCAAACAAGTAGCTTCTGCTTGTGTTAATCTTTGCTCTAACTGCAACTGTAGAGCATCTCAGCTACACACTTTGTTCTAGATAATAAAGAATGTATCACTAGACAAATTTATTTTGTGACTTTTAATAATTGCTTCGAGTGCATCTTGTATAGTTCACATGGGGATTCTAATCCAACCTTATTATTACAGTCCCCAAGATCTCAACTGGGATAATGAAACTACTGGTACAAAAATCTTGCTCAACCTCCACAAGTTAGAGCACGGATTACTAAGAAGAAAAAAAAAGTATTCTAGCAAGACACCACAAATCATATTTTATTAGTAGGGGATTTGGGGGGAAGATGTAGACAATCTGACTAGAAGTATCTCTTAAAAAAAAAAAGCTCCAGATATTATACCCAATAGCAAGCATGCGTGTTTTCTCCCTCTGGAATGGGCTAAACAGAGTTCACTTGCACACTACATATTCTCAAGAAAATTTTTTCAGTGTTAGGTATTTTCCAACAGAAAAATTCTGTCAAAGCTGCTGAAAAGAGAAGGGATTACAAGTGAAGTATAACAAATAAGTGGGATATTGTTTAAACAAAAGGCAGTTCTAGCATTTGACCAAGTTGATCATATGCTTTCAACAGTGTACCTGGGTCTTGAAATGCAAGAATCACAGAGTCATTTAGGTTGGAAAAGACCCCTAAGATCATTGAGTCCCATCTTTAACCCAGCACTGCCAAGTCCACCACTAAATCTAAATCATATCCATAAATTGTCACAACTACGTGTCTTTTAAATACCTCCAGGAATGGTGACTTGACCACTTCCCTGAGTAGCCTGTTCCAATGTTTGACAACCCTTTCAGTGAGGAAATTTTTCCTAATATCCAATCTAAACCTCCTCTGGCACAACACAAGGCCATTTCATCTCATTCTGTTGTTAACAGGAAGAAGAGCCCAACCCCCATCTTGCTACAACCTCCTTTCATGTAGCTGTAGAGAGAACCAAAATTCCTCTCCCCATCCCCTTCTTCCCCTTTCCTCCCTGAGCGTCCTTTTCTCCAGGCTAAACAATCCCAGCTCACTCAGCTGCTCCTCATAAGACTTGGGCTCTAATAAACTGCCTTAAATAAAACCTGTACTTTACTTAGTGAAGGTTTTAGAAGTATAGTGAGAATAATAAATATAATCACACAAAGTACAAAACATTCTGGTTTGGGGGTTTTTCTTGTTGTTAATCCAATTAGCTAGAATTCCTAAACACACTGACATACACATCCCATAGACTTTAGCTTTTCCTCTTCTGTAAGAGAAAAAACATTGATAAACTGTCAGATCATCACACTTCAGAACTCCATCCCACTACAGGCAAACTGCAGATTAACATTATGTGAGCAAAGCAGCTGAACTTTTAGCCAAGATAAGTGTTTAGCAGCATAGTAGCAGAACAAAACTGAGGCATCAGTACAAGTTTTCTGTGAACTATGATAAAAGACTACGGACTACAGAGCTAGAGTGTTTGAATGTAAGGAGACATACTGAACACAAAGACCTTTAACTCTTTACTATTAAAAGAATCTTTGCCTTTTCATAAAAGGAAAAAAAAAAGATGATATATTAAAGTGCTGTGGCCTGATTGTTTTTACTGGTTGGTGGTCTCATTAGCAATTTTTAAACAAGTATCCCTGAAGATACAAGATACTAATTCACCATAAACTATGCAAGAATTTAAACTCCTCAAGTAGATACTGGTCTTTAAATACTGTATTTTTTCCCCTACTAAAACATAGTTTGCTAGCTGAATGATTTAGACAGCAACATTTTAAACACCTGCTACAGATGTGACTGTGTTTAGAAATATCCTGATATACAAGAGTAGGTTTCTAAACTTCTCTTCAGAATATGCTTTCAGTGATCCTATTGAACTTTTATTGTCCACTAACTCCATTTTACAATTGAGGAGTAAATCATCCTCTTCACTACCCTCTCTCTCTCTGTCTCCAGAGAACATCATGACTGAGTGTTCATCAAAACATCTATGATCAAAGCATTAAATTATAGTGTGATAACAAAACAAACAGGGGAAGCCTCAAACTTCCTGTAAAACACTAAAGAAACATGTAAACACTAAAGGAATTAAAGAGTTTGAGAATCAAGTAATGACACTGGCATCAAGAAATGGGTATTCCTATGTTGTCCCAAAGATGGACTTTTTGCATGCTGGCTGAGAGCAGGACAATTGTTCTCCCAATCAACATTACAAGGAGCCACTGGCAGTCCAAGGGCTCAGCTGTAGGTAAGTTAGAAAACTAACATCTAAAATTTTAAAGGTAAATTTCATCAGATCCATTACTTTGATTACTACAGCAGTGTAATTCCACAGCAAAGAAAGAATTTTGAGCTTTAGACAAATCTTATGCAGTACCACAGTGGAAAACCTGGCATCTGGCAAATGTACATTACCAACTTGTTTTGAAGAATATAATCCAAAATAAAGTGCTAAGAGATCAGAAGACACACGCTGGAAGTTTGATTTCCATTTATTTCCAAATCACACTAGCAGCAGAATTTTTGGATTACGTGGAATTTTTTTTTCTTGTTAATTTGTTTGTTTGAGTTGTTTTATTATTATTATAATTTGGTTGTTGTGTTTTGTTTTCTTTTTTGTTGGTTTTTTTTAAATTAGCTTCTGTTGAGTTTCTTAAGAATTCTAAAAATATTATTTATTATCACAAGCATGCAAAGGACACAGATGTGCCTGAAACTTGAAAGTCTGTATGCTTGGAATCCCATCACATTCTTGAAACCATTCTGGAGTCCTTCATGAGTAAAATGTTGGGGTATGAGCGCTGACACTAACATGACAAGCAGCACAAAATATTTCAGAATATAAAGTCATCTGGAATGTTATCAACAGAAGAAGTAAAACACTTGAATTTTTTTAAACAATGCAGTAAGAAATTTTTGTAAAAATCCCAAGTTTTTTTATAAAGTTAGAAAACATTACACAATTTTTAATAGTACTAGACTGGCCTAAGTATCCTAAGTAAAGAATGCCTTCCAAAAGCAGTTTAGAGTGAGAAGACATATATTGCATACTGAGATGACTATCAATTTCAAGAGGTAGATGACAATATTATCTATTACCTGGGGAAGACAGCACTACAACTTTTCTGTAAATAGCATTAACTATTATCTATACAGTATCCCTCCATTTGTAAGAGGGCAAAGAGGAGAAAGAACACTGGCTCTCACCTAACCTGTGTTCACTTAATTCCTTGGTCTACATTATCACCTTTCCTGAAAATGCAGGTAAGGAGGAAGAAAGGATTAGAAAGGCAAGAAAAAAAAATCAACCCTATTTGTGTATGCAGGCAAATAATAGGCAGAACACACCATCCAGACTGCAGTGAGGGTGACTGAGGTCACAGCACAATCCTCAGGACAGTGTGACTAGGTTGAGTGGAAACAGTAGAAGCCTGCACAGGCAGTCAGACTCGTTGCCTAAGGTATTGATGAAGGTGCTTCACTGCTGGAAAAGCATTTCAGTTCCTATTCACCATGTTCATCAGATTCTGGGTTACCATTACGAGGAAAAAGCAGAAAGTAATAGCGGCACTGATGGAAAGGCTTTGTCACAGTGAGGATCAGAGTATGTTTTTGACTTGCCACCACCTGTAAAATGTTAGCTGTCACTAAAAGCATTCATCTCAGATAGTGTTAAAAGCATAGCTCAATACAAAAATGGGATCACAATTTTTCTGTCCTTCGGGTAGTCTTCAAATTTCTCAAGGTACCATCTGAAAAACAAAGACAGAAAGCTGATGAGTATTGAGTCTTTCAAATGCTGTTGAGGAAATTAAGTAATTGTACAATGTCTTCAATTTAATCCACATGTTTTCTGTCTACAAACAAAAAAGTGCCTTTAAAACCTACTCTGGATACAAAATTGGCATATATGGACTCATCCTATCAACATCTAATCACCAGCTACAAGCTGCTGCTGCCAGCAATGGGAAATCAAACCCACAGATGTGGTGAGAGCAGTCAGGGAAGGAATAACCTGTTCTTTCAAAATGTATGTTGTTATGCATTCTGAGTATTTGCATTTTAGAAGTAGAGGGGGAAGAAATTAAAATAAAAATATGTAATTGCATAATGACTTCACATAGAAGCAAGGGATACTTCACATACTGGCATGAGAGTCCCATCCTGCACAGAAACATCTCCAGTTTCAGTTAGGATTTGGATAATCAAACTGAGTATGACAAACATTACACTAGCCTTACTGCTAATACCTCTCAAAGATCATCAGTATTTTCAAATCCAGACATATAACAAAGACCACATACATAGCACTATCAAATGTTATTTGTCTTTTCACCACATAACAAACACATTTACTCCCATTTTCGAATACTTATTCTTCTGCTTCTCTGAAGTAAAAGCATTAACTTTGCCTTGGCTCCTCAGAGTTGCAGACATTCACGATCTTGCTAACTGCAAGATCAAGGCTGGAATAAGCAGAGGACAAAACACACAATGCACAATAAGCTGCAGCTGTGGAATACCATCATTACACTAGAATTTATTCTAAGTTTTTTAAAATAAAGCGACTACACTAAAACGTTTTTTCACTTAAATAGATTTGCTATTTTTGTTTGGTTTTTTCCTTTTATTCCTCTTGCATTTTTTTTTGCATTTTTCCTTTAATGCAAATTATTTTCTTTAACAACATTTAGCTTTTCCTAATGTTCTGAAAGAATGGCATCAAGGCTTAGGATTGATGGAAACCAATGATGGAATTTGAACCTAAAGAATGTAATATACAAGGAGAGACAGAGAAGCCTGCTTAGCTTGGCAAAGAGGAGACCAAGGGGCCCTGTTACTGCCTGCAGGTCATGGAAGGGGAGTTACTCAAGACAATGGAGCAAAATTATGACTGAAATGCCAACTCTTGCAGCTGGAACGCAGTGTCCCCACGCAAAAGTGCAGGGTGGAGGCTGCCTGGCTAGATAGCAGTTTTGCACAAAAGGATATGAACATCTTGGTGGACAAGTTAAGGATGAGTCAATAATGGATCCCTGCAATGATGAAGCCCAAGGCCTGCCTTAACAAGTATAGAGCCACTAAGTCAAAGGAAGGCTTATTCTCTTCACCATTTAGCAGCTGAGAGCATGCATCTGCATTACTGCCTCCAGTTTTTGGCTTCCTGTGCAACAGAGGTGTCCACAAACTGGAGAAGAATCCAGCAGATGGTCAGTAAGACAACTACATAGCTGGAGCATAAACAAGGAGACATTGAGAGAACTAGGTTTGTTCAGACTAGGAAAAAAAACAAGTGAAGAGACACATCTAATTGCAGTCTTCCAACACCTACTGACCTATTGTGATATTAAAGAGAAGGCAGAGCTATACCTTTCCTGGAGGCACACAGCAACTGTGCCAGGAGATAAAAGTTGCAACATGGAATATTCCAACAGCTCATAAGTAAAAAAAACCCTCTTCTCCATGAGAATGAGGAAAATCCTGTTTCAGTGCTTTGTCAGAGATGTGCTGAAGCCTCCAACCTTGAAGACACTCAGAAGTGAATTGGATGAGGCCCTGGGCAAAAGGGTGGTGGTGTGTCACATCAACTGACTGGGCAACCTTCAGATACTCCTCCTAATCCAAGATACTCTGCAACTCTACTCACTAATAGCAGGTGATAAAGAAAAGATGGTCATAGGCAACAGGCCGGGAAGGTTCAGGTTGAACAGTAGGAAAAACTTGTTTACTAGGAGGGTAATACAGACCTGGAACACCCTATAAACAAGGTGCAGGAAAACCTCTCTTTCTGGAGGTTTTCAGGACTCCACTAGATATACCCATGGCTGCCCTCACAGACACTGAGCAATGGCATTTTTTCCAACCTACATCCCTCCATAAATTCATGTTTATTTCCTGTTATGCCACTAAGTTTCAGCACGAGAACCAAAGCAGGAAGCTGAAAATAACCAAAACAAGATTAACGTTCAAATTTCTTTAAGCGTGCTATTCCTTAAAGAGAATAAACTACTCTTCACAAACTACAGCCCTCCTGTTAGCAGGAAAACCACATTACGAATACAGTACATTAGCAGTCAAACTGTTTAATTAGAGCAGAGACTTTATTAAATATCCTCTACCAGAACTGTCCAGTGTCCATTCACTTGATTATAGACAGTATGGTAGGGACTTGACTATAAAGTGTGCCTGCTAAAGACTACTTTGGTATGACTTTCAAAATTTTAATATTGTAGAAACCAGTTCAAGCAGCAAAGGAAAATATAACATACAATAATTAATACAATAGTGCCAAACTTGTCTATAATCTTTATAGATCCAGGATGAACAACCTTCATTTAAACATTGTTTTGACCACCTCATTGTATATCGTGTGTGTTTATCTCAGTACTATCTTGGTGAAATTCTGCAGTGCTTCATCTTCTCAGAGTGTACTCTATCCTATTCTCCCCTAGAGCAGCACTCTTTCACAAGACCTGCTTTACAACATCCCTATGTGATGAGGCATAATTTGTAAAATGTAAATGCAATGTGGCAGACAACAAAAATTATAAGACAGAAATACTTACCGATGGTGTTGCTTTGCCCTTGAACCCAAGATGAAAAGACTACACAATGCAAATGCAAGGCTTTCAATGGTGCAGCACGCAAGGGCAAACCCAAACCATTCCAGGATCTCTCCAAAAAAGTTGGCTCCACTGACATATTCAAACATTCCTCCTGAAAGCAGAACAGTTATTTCAAAAGCACTATAATCAAAATGTCCAATGCTATCTTTCACTGTACGTCAAATAAGAGTTACATCACCAATGCCTCTACATAACTTTTAAAGGTGGTGGAAGCAGTGTTTTTCAGCTCAAGCTGCACCATGACTTCACTATCACTTCAGGCCTCTTTCTGAGACAGATTTTCTCTAGCTCCATTTTCCTCTTCAAATAATGAAAGAAAAGCAGATTTACTAGTATCAGAAGCAAGTACATGCCTTTGTAAATAATTATTTAACAATATATCAAACTATCTTTTTGTTCATAAACCAAATCATTTTTATAATATGTAAAAACAGAAGACAGGCTTCCCTTGAGTCCCAGAAAATACTCAAAGCGTTATTAGCCGACGATGTTTCACTTCTTTAAGTACTTCAGAAATTAAGTTAATTATGAACAAGATTATTATTATGAGGTAAAGTCCCAAATTTAGTTTCTAGCTTAAAATGTGCTGCCCCTTTTTCCCATTCTTCATCAGGTCTACTGCTTCAGCCTTGACACACTGAAAAAAGGGACTGGCAATCTGTGTTAAATCTGTTGTGCAGACAATTATTTATAAACAATGAGTACTCACCTGCTGGCAATTTTGTAAAATCAGAACTTCCACCCTATTCCAAAGTCAGTGTACAAAGTGATAACATCACAGTATGTGCTTTACCAGTGGGACTAAATAAACAAGTATTTGTCAAGTGTAATAAAGGACATGTTTTGACCTTGCTTTAATTACTCTACTTTTTTGACAAAAGAGAGGTGAAATTCTAGCACTTAAACTGGATAAGCAAACATCAAAAAGACCAGGTCCTCCTGATCTTGCAGATAACGACATCTTATTTCTTTCAGAATTTTTTTGTATGCTGAACAGAGTACAGTATGTTCATATTCATTTTTCACACGAGCACTTGGACTAACATGTATGAAAGTTTTAAGTTACTTTCTAGGTGAATAATTACAGTCTACTGCCTTATCTATCTTAGTTCTTCCAGTTTTATTAAAAAAAATCCAACAAACTAGTAACAGAGAGAAAGTGACAACTAAGAAAAACCAGAGAAACAGCAGAATTCAGAGGTAGTATTATTTTTGTTCTCTCAGTGACTATAATGTACCTGAAAGAGTCTAAAGTTTCCAAAAGCATCGATAAACCTTAACACTTCAATAGGCTCCATAAGAAAACCTTTCATGTTGTCCATTTCCCCGTGAAGGCAAGAGTTTATAATGCCCTAATTCATTTGGATTTCTGGTCTCTTTTTTCTGTGCCTCCCTTTCCACAGTAGTTGCTGTTCTCTGATTACCTGAGGTACCTCTCTCTTCATACACAGGACATTGGATAGGCCAGTCACCGATATTTTCTGTGTTCCTCTCCTGCCCCTGCGCTGGGTTGATAATTTAGGACTTTCTCCACTCTCCTGCTGATTCTCAGAAGAATTGTGCAATACTGTGACATTTTTACCCCTTTTTAAAGGAAATCCAAAGAATTGCACAAGACAAGTGGTGTCACAAAACAGATTCCTTATGATACTTGGCTTAAGAAGGAAAAAATAAAGTGAGCCTTTTCTCCAGTCCCAGTTCTCTCTACCACTTCTCATATGAAAGAATACTTTTGTTGTATGAATGTCTATACCATTTTTCACTTACCTCTTGGTATCTTGTAACCAGTTTCCCCTGGTTTTCTCAGATTTCTGAGAATATGATCAGAATGAATATTGATTGCCATGCCAAGCAACCACCCCATAAAACCTGAAAAGAAATATTCAAAGTACTATCTTTAGTACACTGAGTGAAAGCACCTGTTCAGAAGGCAAACTGCAGTCAGGTATCACATGTTAGGCATATTGTCTCAAAGCAGTAGTAATGTAAGCAGTATAAATAACTCTGGTGGCAGCCAGTCCCAGCAGAGCTCACAGTAATCAACAGCACCCTAGACAGGAAACAGTACTGCAAGTACGAAGCTTATTCTTACATTGCTAGACTTGTATAAATGTAAGCATGGGCACATATGCAGATGTAACGTGTGTCCTTCCCTAACTTCCACAAAAGAAAAACAAATACACTAAAATTTTGAACACTGAAAGATACAGCCATTCTCATTCTTCCCAGAGGGGCATATCTTAGCCCCACGCTCCTTTTCTTTTTTTACTGGTAGAATACCAGAATTTCCACAATAGACTTTTGTGCAACAAAAGGAATAGAACCATGAAGGAGTTAATATACCATTTACTTGTGTCATTCAGCAAAACAGTTTAGCTGTTTACACCAGGCTCCCATAGAAACTGAGATTGTTCTCTCATTTTGCATCCTTATTTCTTGTTGCTATAACTATGGGGTAAACCAAAAGCAAGTTCAGATTGAAATTTCTTATTTTCATCCTTCGGCAGCTTGCTACCTATGCTGTCTTTCTTTGAAGGCAGCATTTCTTGCTATTAGGAGCAGACAAGATGGATAGAGCTGTTGTGTTGTTTTGAATCCACCTCCACATTTATCAGCTTTACTTAAATTACCAAGAATATGTCAGTGATGCTCTTCTAGGATAAAGTCACTTCACATGCCAGATAAAGAAACTTTTGCTTTTTTCCACCCATAACTTGAGCCTTTCAGATGCCTCTTTTTCAACACAGAGAAATCCAGTAGTGTGACCATGTCAGCAAAGGCACTAACTGTACATCCAGGTGTACAAGGCCACATTGTGAGACTGGCAGGCTGTCAGAGAAGACTTTACCAAGACTTAAGCTACCTTTCTTAGTGAAGCTACAGATGCAAGTGGACCTTGCTTCTCAAACAAGATGTTAACAGCTTTCTTCTCTCAAGCCCTTGTGGGCTGCATTTCCTTAAAGGACCTAGATGTCTGCTTCCACATGTATTGTAAGAAAATGTCTGCTCTGAAAAAAAAATTAGGTGTCTGCTTGAAGACTCTCTCCATTATTTACCCACACAAATTAAAAAAATGTTGATTGCTTAACTTGTTACCATCTGCTTACATTCTAAAGCTCGTAGCAGAATTTAGTCCTGTGAATAAGCATGTTTGTTAACCTTTTGATCATACAGCATAGCAAGTTTTCATTAGCATTAAGGTGTGCAGATGCCATATGTAAAGTGCCTTTTGTAGTAAGATTTTACCATAATCCTTTCAACTATGTAATCAATGCCAATACATCATCATGAGATAGATCAGATATACTTTATTTTATTACTAGACATACTATAATTTACATTATATACCTATACTACTATGATCTATTATATATTAGATATGCTATAATTTTGGTGCATGTTTCTCCATTTTTAGCACACAAGCAGTACTCCACCTAATATTGGCAAGAGAACTTACTTTGATTTAAATTTATTCAATCTTACATAGTCATGACAGCATTTAGCACAGTGGTCTTCTATTGTCATCCACAATAACACTGTAATAAAGACAAAAACTTCTTTTTCTTGCTAGGAAAGACTTGAAAAATCCTGGGGAAACACTAATGTCTTTTGGTTACAGAATGACAACAAGAGGGTACCGGTTCAGATCAAGGATTTACACAGCCCAGTACTCTGTCTTTGACTGATGAGGCAAAATATTCTGATTTATTTTCAGATGAAAAAGATCTTTCCATGAAGACTTAATTGGAAAATGATACTATGATTTTGACAGTCAACCAAAAGAGATGCCTAAGAAACAAAAAAATAGTGTGACAGTACTTCCTCATTAAGCATCTTAGCTTTTAGTCATATCCATATGACTTCAAGTATAAATGTACCCTCCCTTCCGGATTGGGAGTGAATGATCAACCCCTCCACCCACTTCCTTGCGGACCAGTTTTGTCCTTTGACAAAGTTCACCCCTATTATGAGGGTGGGTGTGTTGGGGCAGGTGTGTATCACATGTAAATATCCTGACACCAGGATCTTGTGGCATTAGCAGTGGTATCTCGGTAGTTAGCAATTATCCTTCCAAGATTTTTACTCTATGAGTTCGTTTACTTCAGTTCAATTTACATGTCGCACAGAAAACCTGCTTTGTTTGTTCTAAATGCGCATCCTACTGGTTCCACACAAGGCTTCAAGTTCCTACGTTGAAAAAAATACATGACCTGTATACTCTTTGGTGTTAAAGTGTAAAGATGACAGTAAGCTCACCTAGCACGCTGTGGAAAGAAATGTCAGTTCACAGTTCTAAAGTAAAAAAAGGTTAAAAGGCTTACAGCTACACCACTAAGAGAAATAACTATGAGAAGACTTATAAAGTGGCATTAAATACCGTATAAAATGACAATAAAAAGCTGTGAAGACAAAGGAAAATTACACCTGGTGTTCTCGTAACATTACGTGACTCACCTGTAATGAAACATGGATCTTTCAACCAGCCCGGAGGGTACATTGCGTAGTTGCTTAAGCTTCGGCCTTGCAAATACCCATTGAAAACACAGAACAGAAGTGCTAACACAAACGTGAAAAATGGCGTTGGTTTTCCTTCACGGATCAGAAGAGGAAATATGAGTGCCCTATAGCAAACAAGGAAAGAAAATTTATTATATTAACAAACAAAAAAAAGAATTTTGAAGTTCAAATCCTGTGATCCACAGTCCACACTATCCTACTTTTCAAATTCTCAGCATTAGAGCTTTTGGTCTCTGTTCTAAAGGACAGTTGCACTTGCTTGAATACCTAAACATTTATTTTGTAATTCCAATCAGGCAACAAGACCAGTCCTCTCTCCCTTTGTGACAGACATTTTGAACTTTGTATCCAAGGCAATTACTTTGGTGAGAGTAAAGACAACTGACGTTTAGCACAGCCTATTTTTATCCTCCTTTGTTCCTAAATCCTCAGTATTATCAGGCTTTGTGAAATGACCCAAGTCTCACAAACCCTACACCAAATCCCCCAGCATTTCTGGGGGGAAAGTCAATGCCCTCAAAATGAAGCTAATTGAGCTCAGTTTCCACCCTACCTTAAAAGTCACGTTAAAACATTAATTGCTTCACCTCAACAATTTTGGTCTACCCTATGACACCTGCTGAAGACATGGCAAACCCACAATTGCCATCCCATTTGCGAAAGGAATCTTGATTGCTTTTCCTGGGGAATTATGGGAACAAACAAACAAGCTCTAAACAAGTGCATGTGAATGTTCTCATGCTCTTTCTGGTGCAACTAGCCAACTCCCAATTGCCTATTGATTTAATTACAATCTGTAGCGATACTGGAGCAGGATTACTGAAACCTGAGCATTCTTCACGCGCTTTCCACCTTCCCAAGGACTACTGCTTCAAAGTAGCCTTTCCAAAGGAAGTAAAAGCATTAACAGCTTTCAAGAAAGAGTAACAGATTTGTTAACAGGATTATTTAAAGCATGCTGCATCACAGCAAAAGGAACTGGATAACAGAGGTCTCTTTCAGTCTACGTTTACCTATGGAAGCCTCTCTCAGTCTGGCAATAGCAACAAACAATTGGAAAAAACAAACTGCAGCCAAGCTCTGCTTTCTCTACAAATCTTCGCCTCACATTCCTAGCAATTTCCAGACATCGAGGATGAGTTAAGATCCCATGCCAAAGCTAATACCTTTACCCTTAAGTGTAGAAAAAAGAGTAAATACACAGTCCTGGGTTTTCAAAACCAGCCACCAGACCAACCAATGTTGCTTCCTTCTCCATCCTGAGGATATGGAATACTTTCAGTCAAAAGCACGAGCTTCTCTCACTAAGCAGTGGAAATCAACAGTCTGTCAGCCACACAGAGAGCTTAACAGGAACCTGACAAATCTATTGCTCCTGTATTAGTATGGCAGCAAAATTGCTTGTGGAGTATGACCAGTAGATACCGTCCCTAACTGGAAGGGAACAGCAAAATGTTACCTGAGTCCCATTTCCTAACAGAAAAGAACCTAACTGTCAATGCCACCTTAAAATACTGCACAAGATGAAAAATTCAGGGACTTCCTTAGCCAACTCTGCCAGGAAATTAAGCTTCTAGGTAAAACAGCAGCACTCATCAACAGCAGAATCTTTCAAGGACCCAGAATAGAAACAGGCACTTCTAACAGCTAGAAATTGCATTGTATATCAGACAGACAGTTTATTTGTTTCCATTTCTAGAGGAGTAGAATTGATCATGACAGTTTTCATTAAAACAAGATTACTAAAAACTAATTGCCATTTCAGAAGACAGATTTTGCATTGTCTACTGCTATTCTACAGGCTTCTTTTCTTGCTTCTGCACCAGCCCAAGGTCTCTAGACAAATTCCATTCCTATCTTAGCAGTTGGCACCTGCAAATTTGCCTTTGGTTTGCTAGCCTGAAAATGTATGAATCCCAGCACCTGAGCTCCAGCTAAGCTGCCTTCTCCAAGTGAAACAGCCAAGCTGACCACACGGCAGCACAGGGCACTCGGCCTCAGATTTGCTCGTATTTTAATGAACCACTGAATATCCTGAGCTGGAGAAAACCCTCACCAGTCCAACTCCTTCAATGAACGCTGTCGAGAGACACTGTTGAAAGGCAGAACTGAAAACAGACAGTTTCACAACATTAAAATTATATCGGTACTACACAGTGCTGGACTTCCCCTGTTGGAACACTCTGTCCCTTAAGGCGGCCTGATGGGGCCACTGCTGACGGGGGGTCGGGCCCGGAGGTGCCGCAGCAGCCGAGGGAGCCCCACGGGGCCCGCACAGCGCAGCGGCCCCGCACCCGTCCCGCGGCAACACACGGCAGCGCCAAGGACTCCACTGGCTATTCCATTAAGTAAGAAGCGCTACTTAACACGACAACCTCAACCGCTTCGCCCGGCAAGCAGCACCAGCATCACCAGCAGCAGCCAGGCGTTCCTAGGAAGACCGGCCCCTCCTCCCGCCCCGCCGCACGGCCCCGTCGCCGCCCGCACCTGTGCGCGTAGTGCAGGACGAAGCAGCCGAGCAGGACGCGGTTGGGCCGGGCGGCGATGGCTGTGCCGCCGCAAGCGGCGAGCGCGATGGGTACGAGGAGGGAGGGCAGCTCCTGCAGCGCCCAGGCGGGGCGGGCGGGCAGCAGCCAGCCGAAGCGCCGCGAGGAGTACCGGCCGTAGGGCATGGGGATGAAGCAGAGCAGCAGGGCGGAAACGGCGCCCAGTGCCATCAGCGCGAAGGAGAAAAGCTCCAGCAGCCGCTGCTCCTCGGGGCCCTCCACTCTGCGCCAGAACCCGCACACGCCATCGCAGCCCGCACACGCCGCCATCGTCGACACCGACACAGACACCGAGCCCCATCGCGCCGCGGCGCCNGCTCGGGATCCCGGGAAGTTCCGCCGGGAAGCAGCACCAGGAGCGGGTGTGTCCGCGCGTGCGCCCCCCGGGAACGAGCACGCGGCCCGTCCGTCTTTCCCCACGGCAGGGCTCCTGTCGCGGATCGGC
>VWZD01002452.1:486536-551598 GCA_013396695.1 Sakesphorus luctuosus
TCACCTCCCCGCCATGGGCCGGCGGGCCCGGGACCGGCGCCGCCAGCAGCAGCAGCAGCAGCAGCAGCGGCAGGAGCGGGGCGGTGGCGGCGGCGGCGGCGCCGGGGACCAGGCGGTGAGAGCCGGGCCGGGGCGCGGTGGAGCGGGGAGAGGAGCGGCAGGGCCGCCGGGCTGAGAGCGGTGTCGTGTTTGCTCAGGGCTGGGAAGGCGGCTACCCCGAGATCGTGAAGGAGAACGAGCTGTTCGAGCGGTACTACCGGGAGCTGGGCATCGTGCCCGCCGGCGAATGGGACACGTTCATGGCGGCGCTGCGGGAGCCGCTGCCCGCCACGCTGCGCATCACCGGCTACCGCAGGTAGGGCTGCGGGCCGCGGGATGCTCCCGGGAGAGGGGGTACTTGGGCCACCGGCTGCGGTGGGATCTGTGCCTGCCCGTTGCACTTGGTTGAACTTGGTGGTCTTAAGGTCCCTTGCAGCGCAAACCATCCCGCGGTTCTGTGGTTCTCCATCCCGTTTCCCTCTGCACGTCTCTCTCCTGCAGCCATGCCAAAGAGATTCTGCACTGCTTGAAGGAAAAATACTTCAAAGAGCTACAGGACCTGGAGGTGGATGGCCAGAAAGTCGAGATGCCGCAGTCGCTGAGCTGGTAAGTGATGTGGAGGTGAGAAAAGGCGTCTTGCCTGTTCCTGACATCCAGCCTGATGTGTCAGTTTCTTTCTTCTGCCTCTGCCCTTTTCCCATTTCTTTCCCCCAGGTATCCCGAAGAGTTAGCCTGGCATACTAACCTGAGTAGAAAAATCTTACGCAAGTCTCCACAACTGGAAAGGTTTCATCAGTTTCTGGTTAGCGAGACAGAATGTGTAAGTTTTGGGTAGATCCTGATTTTTTTCTTTCATATCCTGAGCAATGCTTTATTAAAATACATTATGGGAGATTGAGACTGTACCTTTTCTCTCAAATGTCAAGTAACTCAGAAGAATCAGAATTTTATGTTGCCATTGGCAGTGATTCATCCCCCGACTCTGGCACATAACTGCAGTTACAAATACTTGTTCTAAACTAATTGCTTTTTTTTGTTGTTGTTTTGGAATGGTAAAATGAGTCCTTGTAAAATAATGCTTTGTCTCAAAATACTGAGTTTTTCAATTAGTTGAGTTGCTGTTAGAAACCCAGTGTTTAAATCTGGTAAAAAGTGCGTGTGTGTACATAACAAGATTTACCTTAAGTGGTGGATGTTTGTCACTTGGTTGAAACCAGTTTCTCATCTCTTTTGAGCAGAAACTGTATCTGTAGAATTAATACAAATTAAATATGCAATTATCAGAAATTGCAACTGTGCATATACTGTGGAGTTGGTTTTTTTGTTAAATTCTAACCAAATTTAAACCTGGATATATAGAAGTGCGTTTCTGACTACTTTCTTATTTTATTACATAGCGATTTAAAAATTTTATTGAAAAAAATTGTTCTTTTGTGAATAAAACAAATTTAATTTCTTTTTTCCTTTCAAGGGAAACATCAGTCGTCAGGAGGCTGTTAGTATGATCCCACCTCTGCTGCTTAACGTTAGCCCTCATCATAAGGTAACTGGAGTATAATGTGTGCTAAAGTTTTTTTCTTGAAAATAGTTCGATTGAACTACAAATCATAACAGCATTGTCAGTGCTGACACACAGCTCTGTTTTGCACTGGTACGTTTTATGCTTTCTGCACATCAGCAGAAACACTCAACTAGTGTACAGATCACAGAAACGCTGTCTGAGGAACATCTGCTTTTTCAGCTGTATGTGGTAGCCTGTAAGAAATGCTTAGGTTTTAAGTTGTTGCATAGCCTTATTTTCAAAGTGTAAGTGTGTTTAGTTGCATTTGAGTTATGTATTCACGTTTCAACCTGCTTTTAAACTAAAATTACTGTTTTTAATTTCCTGTTGTCCATCACACTGTGAACAGATAGAGTTTTCCAGATCTGATAATGTTCTTTACCGGGTAGATTTCACTCCTCTATGCCTTTTGAAGAAGTTGCAAACTTCTGCTCTATAAATGCATTCGGTAAAATAATTTGGATGAGCTGAAACACGCTATTGCTAATGACTAAACACTACAGGGTGTTAAATTTAAGTGAGATATGTACAGAATGTCCATGATATTTCCTGTGGCAGACTGTAGGAATGGGGATATCTGGTAGCAAAGTTTGTGGTCTAGCTTCTGTGGTGTTTTCATGCTCTATGCTTGCTTGCATGCTGAATTTGTCAGGTGGCCTTACTCTCTTCATGTGTTAAATTATGAGCTAGTCACCTTGGTACCTCAAGTAGTCACGTGTTCTTTCTTAAATTTTCTTGCTATATCTTAAATTTTTTTTAGTTTTTCAAACTTCTGGCATATGTTTTAGAGACTAGGTTGTAATTACTTATTAACATTACTCAGTATACATAATTTTTCACCTTGTTTTCTCCTACTTTCCCCTCAGCCCAATGCATGACATAGGACTGATGGCTCTTTTTAATGTGAGGCAAGGTCTTCTCATATCTCTTAATTAAATAATGAATTAAAAGGCTCAGTCTTGATGTGTCACAGGTGCATTTTGATTTTTTTTCTGGAGCTGAACAGGTAGTGAACATGTTCAACTTAATGTAAAGCACAAACTGTGGGAGTATTTTTGCACACACCTTACATTGTGCATGGTACAATCGCAGTATGCAGGTTTTACATTAAATGTTTAACTTGGGTGACTGTATTTCAGCAGGCATTTTCCAGGACTGAGTGTAGGATTTCACAGATTTGCTCATAAATCAGGCTTAGAATAGGTTCTTCATTCTGTCTTGTGCCAAGACAGGAAATAGCTGCTGTAATGTTGCCCTGACTGTTGTCATTTAGAACCTTTTCTGCTCTTTAGTGCCTTAGCTTCTGAGCTGCTTGTTATGACCAGAATAACAGGTTACTTTTCTGCACATCATGTTTTATGTGCTGATTCCGTCTTGCACGAGAAGCATCTTAATGACTGTCAAGCCTCTCTGCATCTGTATTCATTTTTAATCTTATTTTTCACAATTCAGGTTTCCTCACCTTCAGTTTGCTGGAAAGTTTTAGAGCATGTTTAGCCTTGTGTATTCTTCATTATCATTTGCATTACCTGCAAAAGTAGAAAGCAGTAGCATCACAACTATTACTTTGAAGAGCAGATATGGTCCTGTCTTGCTGGATGTGTTTCATGATGTGTTAGCACTGCTGCATGGCAGTGCTTACCATGTGCTCTCTGGACCTCTCTTTGCTCTTCTGTGGAGGCTGTTGTGTGGGTTTGGTTTAGTCTTGTTCATGCCAGGGGCTTGCATGAGGATCTGAGCAGATCTGTTCCCATCCTTATCCTGTTGCATGATTTGGGCTAATTTTACTGGAACCAAAAGTCTAGGAGGTATTTGTGTGTTTCTGAAAATCTGTAACTAGGCAAGAAGAAAGACTCTAAGCTTCCTTACTTAAGAGAACAGTATTCGATGTCAGTTGATTTGCTGTGACTCCACAAATGATTCGATCACAGGCCAGGTTTGTGATGCATCAGGAGGGAGAAATACACTAGAATTTAGGTGTTGAGGTCTGTTCTGTTCTGTTCAGATGCCTCAGGGCAGTTCAAACACATGCAAAAATACAGAGAAGAGATTATGCTGCCCTGATTTTTTGCATTAAAATGCAAAAGTGGGGGGGGGAATAGCAGCTCACTGTTACAAAATCTGTCTAATCTACTGTCTCTGAATAATTTACTAATAGTTTAAAGGCAACGAGTGCTTGCTCTGGAGTGTAACTTTGCCCTTAATATGTGTGTATCTGTAAAGTTCCAGTTAACTTCAGTTGGAATTGCTGGTGAGCCGATAAAAGGACCGTATTGCCATATCTGTGTTCAGTTTCCTCTTTCAAACTCTATTTCAGGTGATGTATTTGTTCCCTACAAAGTACAGTCCTGTTTGTATTTTAGAATGCCAAAGGTAAAGCATACAAAGATCAGGCTTGTACTTTGTTTGTTTCAGATTGGTTTTCAGAACAGTAATACTGTCTATACAAAAATACTTAATTTAAACAAGAACACATGGTAAATTTCTTGAGTACTTTAAAAATACAAAGCAGGACGTTTTTAACTCTCTGGTGTTTGTAGATTTTAGATATGTGTGCTGCACCTGGATCAAAGACTGCACAACTCATTGAAATGTTGCATGCAGATATGAACGTACCATTTCCCAGTAAGTCTGAGAAACTACTAAAAACTTTTGTGACTTGAAATTTCTGCATTTTCTTGTAGAAGGTTATTTTTAATGTTGCAGATGAGTAACTATGTATTATTTAACTATGTATTGAGTTCTCAAGGTGGTTGAGTGATATGAGATGAAAGGTACTCAGCCTTTGATTTGAAACTTCCTGGGCTTCCTTGGTGTGAAGGAGAGAGATGAAATATATAAATACATATATAAAAAATATTAAAATATGTATAAATATATAAATAAACAAACAAACAAAAGAAAAAAACAAACACCATTTCAGAGTATAATACCTGTGATTAGATTCATATATAAATCTGGTTTACTTAGTAAATGCTGGTCCATGACCCCCTGTGATTTAGTGCTATCCTGGAAACACTGAATTAAGCTGCTTTAGATTTAAAGTAGTGGTGATATCTATCTTTTTTGTAAGTTTTGGAATCTTGACTTTCAGTTAGATGCTTACCGAAAATCCTGCCCATTGAAACTGTAAAGTTGTGGGAGAGTGTGGATTCTTTCCATGTTTACTGAAAATTTGCTGATGTAGAGATAGTCTTTGGTGGTAGGGGGGGATTTTCTCTGTTACAGGGGCTTTGCTTTGAAAAGTTGAAGGGCCATTGGCTGTGTCTTAATGCCCCTGGATGGCAGCTAGAACTCTTGAGACTGACACATCAGGTAAACCTCAACATACTTGGAAGTTATCATTTACTCAGTAAGGGCTCCTCTATTCATGATCAGTCTTTTAAGTAAAAATCGCTCGTGAAAGGTTTACACAACTTTGAACGTAAGGAAATAAACTATGTAAAATTACTTGGATGTTGAGTAGTAAAACATCTTCCCACTATTTTGTGTTCCCAGAGGGTTTTGTAATTGCTAATGATGTCGACAACAAGCGCTGCTATTTGCTGGTTCATCAGGCTAAGAGATTAAACAGTCCGTGCATCATGGTGGTAAATCATGATGCCTCCAGCATTCCTAACCTACAAATAGATGTTGATGGAAGAAAAGAGATCCTCTTCTATGACAGGATTTTGTGTGACGTCCCCTGCAGGTATCTTATCTTGCATGTAAACTTGACTACATGGATTTTATTGCACTGAGTGCAGGACTCAAAATTTTTGTTTTACCAAATCATGCTTTTTGAGTTGCTTAGAGAGTTATGATTTATAGTAACTTCCGAAAGAGGTGAATGCCTTAAATTATCTTAGGTGTGGGGATACTGAATCAAAGTGAACATTTTTCATTCCAGGTGGTCCTAAAATTTGGTCAGTTAAAGGGCTTCAAATTTTGACCCCACACTCAGGATACTGAAGTACAAAGACAGTGAGGAAACAAACAGTACAGTGTAGGAAAACAAGTTAATACAGGAAGACTGTAAATTTTTTTTCTGCTCTAAATGACTTGGATATGAAATGAGTTTTACACACAAATAATACAAACCCATTCAACCTCTGTTGCAGCGGAGATGGAACCATGAGGAAAAACATTGACGTATGGAAGAAGTGGACAACGCAAAACAGTTTACAGCTCCATGGGTAAAGATGCTTATTACACATCTGGTCTTCTTTCATTTCTCTCCCCTCTTCCCTAATCTTTAACATCTGCATGCATTCACATGGTAATATATGACAAAGCTGCGACTAAGAAGAGTCACTTTTCTCTCAAATCAGGAGCTTGTGTGCAGTTCAGAGGACATGTAGGGCTTCAAATGCAAGGAGGGGAGCATATGAATCTAAAGTACTTGTATTCTTGTGAATATCTAACATGTTAGTGTTCGTTGAATTGATTTAGACAGACTAGCTAATAAAACAGAACAAATCACTTGGTTTGGATTGTTAATGTTCCAAATACTGTTGGAAAATACAGTAACTTGTAAAATTTAATAATAATATTTTAAAGTCTTTAGGATATTAGAGTTCACTGTTACTGTCACAGAGTTACTGTTTCAGTTACCTGAGATTGATTTCTGTTAGTTAGCGGTTAATGAGTACTTAGCCTAATGCAGGTACATGATAAAATGCAGATTGAAACACAGATGAGAAAACTTAAAACATTTTACTATGTGTTTGTGACAAGCTGGGGATGCCATTGATTACTGTAACTCAGCTGGCCTATGACTGCTTGATAACTCACTCATACTTGCAGATTTTAATGTAGTCGCAGTATGAAGGTGGGGTCTAAACTGCTGGGACAGCTCAGTGATACCTTTCTTAGAAGGCCATTGCTAGCTAAGCTGTGTTGCCCATGATATTTGTAATAGTCAGATTACTCCTTGTTTTAACTCTGAATTTCTGAGAATAGTCATGTTTTGGGGTATTATATTTCTAGTGTTGAGTACTTTATAATAAACTTGATGGGGCACTAGAAAGAACAAAATACAAGCATGTTACATTTAAAGCCACTCTGCCTCAGTGCTAATGTTTGACCTAATGCTGTTTCAATTTAATAGGTGTAATTGTGAGTGTGTCTGCAGTATAGACTTCACTAAGCTGATTTGGTTTAAAACTGACTTTAATCTGTATACTGGTGGCAGCTGGGGAACTCCCTAAGTGCTGGCTTAGTCCATGGAGAGTTGTGTGTCTGCAATATAGCTTCTTTTGGGTTCCTGAATGACAGCTGGCTAGACCAAGAGTGTTCTTTTAGATTGCAGCTGAGAATTGCAACCCGTGGTGTTGAACAGCTGGCAGAAGGCGGGAGAATGGTGTATTCTACGTGTTCGTTGAATCCTATCGAAAATGAAGCTGTGATCGCATCTCTGCTGGAAAAGAGTCAAGGTGAGAATGTGAGCTTGGATAGCGTGGGGAACTCTTCCTCAGTTCAAATAAGATATGTGTATGGTGGTACTAGTGTTAGGATTAGTGTGGGTAATGTACTTCTAGTTGGCAGAATTACGGAAATGTTTTGGTATGAGTGGGATTTCATTAATGTTGCTATAAGCATCTTCTTAAAATGGGCCTAAACTGGCTGCAAATATAAAGCCTTAGGAGTTGTGTTAGATGATACACAAGAGACTTCGAGAGGTCAGTGGAATTCTGTCCCTCTTACCTGGCTTCTGCTAACTGATGCCTCTGGTTGGAGTCCATCTCTGACATTCCTAATTCCTTTGGAAAACCTAGCATGGAACATTGCTGCTGTATGTCATTGGAGTAAAAAGCTCAGAGTGTAGTTAAGCTCTTAGAGGGTAGTTATTGTGCATCAGTAGGTGAGGCACTGATACCTTTAGCATCCTTTGACCGACATTTTGACATGTTTGAAATTGTAGTATCTTTAAACTCATGGGATTTCTTACATTTTTGATTCGCATATGAAGAAGAGGTGGAAAAATTGAGATGAGCCAGGAAGCTGTACGGGATCCCTTTGCAGTAGTAGAGTTTAGTAGCCCGTTTAGTAGCCAGTGGGTACTGTTTTTTCTGAATCAGTAACCTGAAATTTGGACATGTCTAATGGGATTTGGCGTGAAAAGTTCCACAGACTTTGTTAAATTGAGCCTTTTACAGAGCAGAAGCAGCTGTGTTGCTCGAGGCGCTGCGCTTCTTCTGGAAGTTGGTAGTCTGTTTTGCGTAATGTTTTCTTAGTGCCCATCACTGTTCTGGCACCTAATGAGATTTCATTGTCTCAGAAACAACAATTTAGCTAAAGTGCTTGAAGGGTAATTAGGAATTGACTATTTAATTTCCATTCAAAGGACATTTTTGTTTAGAGGGAGTTTCTGTGGTAGGCACAGACATGTTTACAGCAAATTATATTATGCTTGGCTTATTGAAGGCTGTAGTAAACCAGAGTTAAATTTAACAATGACTGATTTGGATAGGGGCATGAAGCAGTGTGGATGTTAATAGAGACCAGCCATTGCACCATCTGGGGCAAAATCAGTATTTGGAAGGAAGGATCTTTACTGGCTGTGACATTCAGGTCTAGTTTCTGCCCCAGTGCAGGTATTTTGAGGTGTACGTGGAGGCAATGATGTGTCCCAGCAAGTGATTGTTATTCTTGGAACTTGAACATAGGTGTAGCTAAAGAAGGGTAAGGTAGCACAGTGGTTTGCAAGGGGCATGGACCTCAAGAATTCACTCAGGTCAGTCCAGAAGGTTATTGGTACTTTCTAGCACAGTGTCACTCTGCTAACTTGTGGAGCTTTCCCCTTAAGGGTGAAGGAGTAAGGAAAGGGTGCTTTATTATCCCATAGAAACTAATGGAAATTGTAGTCCTTCTGATGGAATCTTTAGTGCCATGTCAATCTGATGTAGTCTTGAGACATAAGCTGAAGTCATGCTGTAGCGGGGCAGGAATATTCAAAGGATGGATGCAGACATCAAGCTTAATCGCATTTGAAATGTCTTCTTCGATTTTTTTTATGAATTCATGTATCACTTTCATTTATTTAAAAGGCTTGCTTAAACTGTCACTGTCAGAATAAATGGTTAGTCATGTAGAACTAGCTGATAAATTGTGTACAACATGAGGAAAAGCCTACCTGACTCTTAAATAACTTCAGAATTCAGAATCACAAAAAAGAAATGTTAAAGTTAATTTTCTCTGGAGAGATCACCTATTTAAACCATAAATTTTTGTATCATTCTTTCTGGCCTTGGGGCAGTTTAAAGCTTTAATTCAGTACATTAAGTTATGCTCTGTTGATGTTTCTTGCAGTAATTTGACATATTTTAAGGCACATAGTATTTTTGTCCTGTTAGTTTGATAGTTCTTACCTTACTGTCAAACAGTTTGAAGTTTCCTTTCTATTTAAAATATAATAAATTTGCTTTCTTCTCACACTGGAATATATTGAGATTGTATGTCCATAAAATGAGAATATAGCAGGCCCTTTAGAAGGCTTTGTTATCCCAAAAGTTATTCGCTGAAAAATACTTAACCAGTGTACTAAATCCAAATACTAAGTAAATGAGAATAAAAACTTAAATGATTGCTTTACTTGGAACACTGATGTTGAATGATACAGGTCATAGAGCATTACTCTGTGCAGCTGCTACAAAAAATACTGAACCATTAGATCTTGGTTAATTTACAGGTTGCGAACTTAGGTAGTTATTATTAACAGTTCTTACCATCTTCGTTAATTTACATGGTAGTAGTTGTGTAGCATTTTGTTTCTTTAATTTTTTAAAAAGCAGTGTTCTTAAAAATAGTCCTAAAACTTGGAGAAAACCATTGTTAGAAAAGTTAATTTACCAGCAAGACAGATTTTAAATTCCATTTTTGAGACTGTTTATATTTTTTGGTTTTTAGGTGCCTTAGAACTTGCTGATGTCTCTTCTGAGTTACCAGGTTTGAAGAGGATGCCGGGAATTACAAAATGGAAGGTAGTTAACCTGATATTTATTTGAAGTTCTTGATCTGTGGTGGAGTGCTAAAATAGGGAAATTTTGAAGTGTAACATTTTACAGCATTAGGTTGAGCTGGATTAGTGGTAGTGATTTGATGTTCAGGGGAGAGAGCTAAAAGTCTTTCTGATGGTAAGTTCTTGTCTCCTAGTCTGCTCTCTTACCTCTACTTTTGTGGTGTAATTCCCTTTCCTGTTATGTGCATGTGGCCTGTAGATGGCAATATAATTTCAGCCACTTTTAAAGTTATCCATCCTGCTCTGTCTTTAGGGTCTGTGAATGCTATATTCTGCAGTTCTTCAGCTGGTCATTTGAATCATTTGGAAGTAAAACCTGTGAAACCCTTTTTGGAAACAACCTATAAAACCTGTAGTGATGTGACTAATCCAAGAAATTCTGTACTTTGTTCCAGGCTTTATGTGATTTCAGTTCTGGAAACAGACTAGTTAGTAGGGAGGGTTAGGAAAAAAGCTCCTTCATCTTGCTGTTAAGAGCTTCAAGAAGAGTAGAAGGCCATCCTGGTAGTAGTGAAAGAAACTAATTAAATTTTAGTTACGACTGTGTGCCGTTGGAGTGCCATTGGTTGTTCTGTCTTACCATCTCACTAGTCTCTTGGAATGGCAGTCTGCAGGTTTAGCCTGTGTGCAGGCTAATCAACAGGATGTGTGCAGTAAAGATGTGCTTGTGTTCTACCATTGGAAATCCAGCTTAGAAACCAGCTGATTTCCTTCTTCTTACAAATTTACCAAAATTTAAGCTGTATGCTTGTACCTGAAGAATAAATGTGGCTCTGTGATCTGAATTTTACCTTTTTTTTTGTTTGTTTTTTGGTTCTGTATAAAGCCTGTATATATCTGTATATATATATAAAAAAATACATTGATCACTAAGGGTGTATTGTATTCCCCATTGCATTTATTTCTCCGTTTGCAACACTTTTATTCTTCATTTGACCTTAGCAGGTGGTTGGTAAAATGTGCAGGAGGGAAGAGTTCAGCATGTTCTTTGGTGCTTTGTCATTCTGCCAGTCACACCAGTCTACCAGTTAGGCTGGTAAACCGAAACTGAACAGCACAGGGTGGTTGGGCAGTTATTCTGGTAAATCCAAAATAGTTTCTAGACTTGTTTGGACTTCTGTTATCAGTCCCGTTGTTTGTTTTTCTCAAGCTTGAGTCGTGACTTCCAAAGAAGAGTAGTTCGGAAGTACAGTCTGTCTTGTCTCCCTTGAGCACTATGACATGTAGCATCTTTTGACTTGAAGTAAAAATTCTGCAAGTATGGCAATATCTATTTCAGGAATGTGCAAACGCACAGTATTTTAGGTGCGATCTGATCAGGTGATGAGAAATGCCAGACTTCTTGATGCTAAGTACATTTACATTTCCAGTAGAACAGTTTAACTTTCAAGACAACCACACTGAGATGTATGAAACCACTTCACTTCATTGTACTTGCCAGTCCTGAAGTCACCATCACTGCAACTTGTTTATTTTGTTGTCTCAATGACAAAAATGGGCCTTTTTTCAGATACTAATTTTATGCATTTGCCCTGCATGTCCCTGGATGTGACCTTTTTAATAGCCCTAGGATCCAGTACAACAAAACCAGGCATCTAGATAGAGCTCTGAAGTCAGATTTTCCCTGACTTAATTTTTCACTTTGGAATTCTTGCTTAAAGAGCATTCAGAATGCCTTCCTACAGGAGTTATGGCTCTAACCTTCTGCTTCTATTTTAGAAGTTCATCAAATGCTTTGACCTTTAGCCAGAATGAGGTGATGTTAGGCCTATACAGTGTCTTAGAATGGATTTATAAATGTGTTCTGAGTTCTGGGTGAAGGTACTGACACTAGAAAATTCATGTGGGACATGGTTCTTCAGCAGCTTTCCTTGAAAACGTCTCTATTGATGACCTATGTATGCCTGTGTCATGGGGCTCCATGTTTACCAAGCTGTTGTGTTGCACTCTTTCACCTTTTTTTTGTAACAAAATTGGGATTCCTCAGTTCTAAACTACTAGACAGCAGTAGGCCTTTTCTATACTAGAAAATAATTTCTCTTTTTGGCATCTGAACCTTGTTTGTAAGTATTTTAACTGAAACTTGTAAAATGATGACCTATATTCTTCACGGCATTTGTATTTACTCCTTTGAAGGTAATGCTGAAAGATGGACAGTGGTTTGAAGAGTGGAAAGATGTCCCTTCAAATAGACAAACGCAAATACGTCCCACAATGTTTCCAGTAAAAGATGAAGAGAAGCTGAAGGCAATGAATCTGGAGCGTTGGTAAGTTTTCTCAGAGTAGGTCTTATAAGGATCATGATTCCATGATTAACATGTATGATGCTGGAAAAATTATAATCAAGTCAGATTAAGAATGTGTTGCAGTATAGACCTGTTTGTATAGATCTGAGTATATTTTGATTGCTTCATATGTAATGGCAATATATATATGGCCAAACTTTGTGAACGCAGATTTGGGAAGGGCTCTCCCCACGTGGGTGTGCCCTTCCAGCCTGTGCAGGGGATTGTTTAGGTGAGGCACAGCGTGCGCAGAACTGGCCCCACCGCTTAAGTTCCAAGGTCCATCTGCCACAGCTGAGTGAGCTTGGACAGTGACAGTGAAGTCCTTGGGACTGCCACAGCACCCGGTACTAACCAGGGCTGACCCTGCTGAGCATCCGAGATGTGACGGGATGGGATGGCAGGGAGGCATTGAACTGCCAGGGGACGGTCCCACTGAGACTCGAACTCGTGACCTTGGGATGCAGAGTCTGGAGTGCTCTCCTTTACACCACAGGACCACCCTTGTAATGGCAATACACACTATTTAAAGTACAGTGAATACTGAAATTATTGCAAGTTGCTAATGAGAAATAAGTATTCTCACAAAAAGTCAAATTCTTTGCATCCAATAGAGATACATAGCCAAAAGGACTGGAAAAGCACGTAAAATTTCAACATTTTAACACTGTGACTTACTTGCTATGAAAGGATTTCCATAGCTATCTAAAACTATTGTTTAGAAATGAGTCATTGAAGCTCAGATGTGAATGGTGAAATGAATGTGTTGCGCTCATGCAAATACTTTTGCCAGAGTGCTCTACTTTAGATCCTGTTTCTAGCTTGATAAATTACATCTGCACAATCCTACTAGGAATACTTGGCTTATCCTGAAAATTAATATAAATGTGACACTTGTAGTATTTTGTGAGGGCCTGAATGCAGATATGAATACACTGCAACACTTTTTTTCTGTAGTCTTAGGATATTGCCACATCACCAGAACACGGGCGGTTTCTTTGTGGCTGTGTTAATAAAAAAATCTGCAATGCCATGGAATAAACGTCAGCCTAAGGTAACGTCTTTTCATATATCTAAAATGATAATTAATAATAATGTTTCAGGATTTGTTTTAATTGACACGTAGTAGAAAACATGCTGCAACTGTCTTGTATCTCCTCTTCAGTTACAGCTTAGTGTGTCAAGTAAAAATAAATTCCTAAATCTCTTAAGTACTTAAAAAAATTGACAACTTCTAAAATAGAAAAAAAATAACAGGGGATTTTAAAATTATAGTAAAATACCAAGATAAAGCTTGAACCCAAAATTAAGGCTTTGAAAGAATTACAAAAGGAGATTATATTATATTGGGTAGCTAAAGCTGTCACTTCCTTCAGCTGTGTGTAGTCCCCCTGCTGAAGGCTTTTTTCTGCTATTTTGTGAGCTAATTCTGATTTCAGTTTATCTTACTCTGTGGCTGGTTAGTCAGAGGTGATTCACTAGCAGATTAATCTAACAGATCAGCAGGGGGAGTGGATGTAAAACTGTTAGGAGCAGCAGCTTCAGCCATCTGACTTTAATCCATTTGTTGTCAATTGTCTTTTAAATCCTGTCAACAGGATTTTAAGTTGATGTGATTTATGTGATCTCTTTGTCATGTCTATGAGAAAAACACCTTGTGTGAATGCCTTTTAGGTGTTTCTGTTTATTTTATTTGCTTTATCAGAACAACTTAGGAGTAAAATGTATGTGACAGTAGGGAAGAAGCATTTATTCAGAGGCAAGCCTCACCTGAGTAGTTTATGCTGTTCGAAGTTCAATGTTGTAGCACTTTTATGGAAGGTGTGCAGCAGCAGGATGCATGTGCCACTTGGAGTGCTAGGGGGAAAATAACAGATGATGTCTTAAATAGTCTTCTCTGAGAGCTTTAACAGGATTTTATAAGTGGTACAACAATAGCTTTCTTGGACAGTTGGTGTGAAACTGTCCAGATCAGTAGCAGTGGTAAATGCAATTTATAGTGGTATCTTGATCTAGTAATCAGATTAACTCTGTGAATGGCTCTGTTTAAGTGCTTGCCTACAAATTGACAAGAATTAAGCACATGCCAAGAGAAAACGTAGGTGCCTTCTGTTACAAGTTAAATACCACTTTTCCTTTGTTGAAAATAACACAGTAATTTGAAACAGGTTCATCAGAAGTTACCACAAGGAACGGGAGATACTGAAGTGACAGAAGCTAATTCAGGTGATGGTTCTGACTCTATTACTGAAGAACCAATACCTGCTGAAAATGAAGAGTCTAAGAAAATGCAAGAATTGCAGAATTTGGACTCTGAGCAAAACAAAAAGGAAGGAGTATGTGGGTGAGTATTTGTGCTGTGACAGCTTTGTAATTGCTGAGTATTCTATAGTTCTTTTGTTACTGGACTCATTTAGAAGTCGATCAAGAAGAATTAATGAATTCATTCAGTTGTCCTTCATTTCCATGTTTTCTGTCTTGTATTTCAACTAGTTTGGAAACTAAGCAATTTTCTTACTAGCATTTGTAAAGTCTGTTAGTAGTTTCTTTGTTAAGGAAAAAAAATACTTTCAGAAGTTAATATTTGGAAGATCTTTATTGTCTTCATAATCACTCCCATCAGAAATCTGCTTACTTGTTTTTGTGGTTTCTGCTTTGAAGCACTTCTTTCACTTCCTCATTTTAAGAAGTTCTCTTGTGGGCAATGTTGTCTTAGTGCAGCACAGGAAAATGCCGGTATTCTCTTTGGCATACTGTTGTTACCATAAAGCAAATATTGACTATATGAACTGAATATACTGCCTTTAAGTTAAACACTTTTACTAAAATTGACAGTGCAATGTTATTTTCTTTTTAGACCACCACCATCTAAAAAAATGAAGTTGTTTGGTTTTAAAGAAGACCCTTTTGTGTTTCTCCCTGAAGATGATCCATTATTCCTTCCTATCCAGTAAGAAAAAAGTGTTTCTGCTTTGGCAGTAAGATTCCTGGTAGTTTGGGAATATTAGTCATTCAGTTCATCACAAAAGATGGGGCTAGTTGATCGTGTGTTAAAGCTCTTTGCCAAATTTTGCATCAGGGGCCCCTCTCCTTAAATGAAAATAGTCAGCTACAGTTTGCACTGGAAATTTTCAAGTGCATCTTAGTGTCTACGACAGCTTGTCTTTTCTGATGCCTTGCAGTTTAGAAAGTCTAATCTCTGTGTTCTGGAGCCAAAGTGCTAAGTGTTGGCAGAGAAAGCCAGAGGAAATGGTTTAACCCATGCATTTTGAGTATGTGATTTTATTGCCTAGTTAGTCAAAACAAGTATTATTGCCACAGGAAGTTTTATGCATTGGACCCATCATTTCCCAAGATGAATTTACTGACTCGAACTCAAGAAGGAAAGAAGAGACAGCTGTACATGGTTTCTAAGGAGCTAAGGAATGTGCTTCTGAACAACAGTGAGAAGATGAAGGTAAAGATTCATCTTCAGGTTTTCACATAGGAAACAATAACCATCAGTGGGTGTCTCCTTGAACTTTGTTACCAAGCTTGCTGTTTATATAGAGGATTAGCCTTCTGACAAGCTTTTTTTTTCTTTCAGTCTAGATTAATGTTTTTCTCTCAATCCCTCCTCTGTTAGAGGTGAAGAGTAGACTCCAAGAGGTAAATGACAGCCTTCAGGATTAAAATTGGAAAATTTTTGGTGGATGACAGAGAACTTAAAAGTAGAGGGCAGGAATATGTAACTGCTCTGTGTGTAGCAGCATTTTTTGCAGCGTTCAGGTAACTTCACAAGTTGACATTGATGGTGTTGTATTTATGAGCCCCTTCATTATAAAATTATTAAGAGCTTTAAAAACCTATAAAAATAACAGGTATCTTCAGCTGAATTGTTAGCTGGCTGCATTATATGGGGCCATTGTTTTAAAGTAATTTCAGCAACTGAACATTTTGAAATTCGTTAAGCTGAATGATAATGGAATAATAAGTAGTTTCTGTGAATTACAGGGGAAATATGTTTGTATATGATTCCCTATGGTAAACATCTTGCAAATGCTAAAGATGTGTCATAAAAATCATTGAGTAGTTTTAAGTTGGAATGATGTCATCTAGTTCAGCTTCCTTGCTGCATCAAAGAGAGCTGACTTCAAAGGTAGATCAGACACAGTCTGGTTCCAGTCAAATTTTGAAAATTTGAGGATATTCAGTACTTATTTACAACAGATTGTGGTGATGGATAAATTACTGTTCTTTTATCCACCATGCAGGAAATGGCTACATAATTGAAAAAATTTTAAGAAATTGGTGCATTATATTAGGAAGTGAGATTTTGAGTACCACAAAGGATACAGTGTCCTAATAGTAATCACTTGAACATTTTTGATTGTCCTTGCTTGACTTTCCCAGAATGCACAGAAATTTCTTACTCAAACTAAAATTAAAATTAGATACTAATAGTTCATTGCCCTAATTTTAAAACTGCCACTTATTCACACTGTTTTGTTTTCAATATGGAAAGGAGTAAAAAGCATTTTATGTTGAGAGGGCACTCACTACATTTTTATAGTGGGAGTTCCTTTTTCTCTTGGATGAATTTTCACATTAATTCAGTGTCCAGTGCAAATGAACAAATGTTATAGCAGAATTATCCTTTCTTCCTCCTTCTAGTCAAAAAGTTGAGGAAAAACAAATTTCAGAGTGGGACTTTAGAATTTATGCTCCTTAATGACACTTAATGGCTTTGCTGTTTGCAGGTTATTAACACAGGGATAAAAGTCTGGTCTCGCAACAGTGACGGTGAACAGTTTGGATGTGCATTCAGATTAGCACAAGAGGTAACTACATAGCCTTGTATTTTCAAAGGAGATGCTTTGGCTTCCTCTAGAGCCTGTAACACAGCTGGCATTAACTTTGTCAGATGAGTGACAATTTGCATTTTTAGTATGGTTTAAAATGTGAAAATTGTTTCCTGGCATTAGGTAAAGGACATAATCTTTTTAACATCTTTCCTACACAAAGGAAAAATTGCATTTTGGAATAACTGTGTTTGTTTATTAAACAGGGAATTTATACTCTGTACCCATTCATTCATGCAAGGATTGTAAATGTCTGCATAGAAGATGTTAAAATTCTGCTAACCCAGGAAAATCCATTCTTAAGTAAATTTAGCAGTGAAACACAGAAGAAAGTCAAAGACATGGGTAAGCCTTCTAATTTGTGCTGTGGCAAAATTATTTTTATACATTACACAGAGGACTATGAAAATCATGTAATGTAACCTGTGGTTGCTAAAAACTTTGACTAAATTTATCTTGAATACACTTGTTAGCTAAATGTAAGCATTACTGAAACTCAGTGTTCTATTAGAAATTTTAGTCCATTCTGGTTACAGCCTTTGTGTATGAGCTTCAGAGAACAGAATAATTGCCAGACTTGTGACTTTTGGGAAGCAGTGCTATGAGGCAGCATTTAAAATATCTGATGAACAAAAATTTTATATAAGCTTCTGCTCTATATGCCTGTTAGTGCTCCAGCTGAAACTGTNATTAAATTTTTATTTCCTCTCTGCTGAGTGCTTGAAGAAATGAAGGTTGGTTTTCAGCCTTTTGTTTATGTTGTTTAGTTTCCAACTCACCGCTCATCCTTGCACTTAAGTGTTTGATGAGACAAAATGGGAAGAAAAACTTTTCTAAGTTTGGGCTGGCATACTCTTCTGTTCGTTTTAATTAAGTAAGAGTTTCTTGCTAGGCTCACTGAGTAAATTAATCCACTATGTGGGGTTTGTATTTTAATTTGTTTGTTTGGCATTTTGGAGGAGGCAGGGAGGGTTGGCAGTTGCTTCTGTAACTGTAGAAGTACTTTGGTCTGAAAAAGAAGGGAATAAAACCTGGTATCGTCTGTAGTTCAGTGTACTGATGTAGATAACAGCTAACCATCTCATGCTGTGCAGATGTCTGAAAACTTGTGTTCTTGACCATTTTCAGATTACAATCACTTTAACATTGTACCAAGTAACACATCTGTTTTGTTTTTTGTTCCCCCCCACCCCCTTCCCTGCAGCAATGGGAAGTATAGTTCTGAAGTACGACCCAGACCCTGAGTAAGTAGATATGTTGCTTTCCATTTATGTACTTCTAAGACCTGGACAAGAATTTATTTTCACTCAACAAAACAGAAGTAGGGGCACAAAGATGCAGTGAGGTCAACAGTGAAGCCAGATAGGGTAGAGAGACCATGAGGGGGAAAAAAGCTGTATTGCCTGTATTTTCTTCACACAAGTGTAGGATTTAGCCTTATAAAGGTGAACTGGTAGTTCTTCCAGAGATCCACAGGTCACTGCATATGATTTATTTGTTTGTTTCCCTGTAAAGTCCAGCACTGGAGTGGAAGAAGTTACTTTTCATTGTTCCTTTTTGTGGACAAAACTCTTGATAACTTCTTAAATGTAAACTTTCATCTTGTTGTTCCTGCTATTAGTTTTGAAACCAGAGCCAGAAAAGTATTTTGCCTGTTGGAGAAATTTAATGGCATTGAGCTTGTGCACTTATTTTATTGGGGTAGGGTATGGCTATAAAATGAAGTTTTGAAAATGAACTTTCTCATAGCTGACTGAAGGTAACTGCTTGTTTGCAGAAAACCTGATGATCTTCAGTGTCCAATAGTGCTGTGTGGTTGGCAAGGAAAGACGTCACTCCGTGCCTTTGTGCCCAAGAACGAGAGACTTCATTATCTGAGGATGATGGGAGTTGAAGTGTTTAAAGCAAAGAGGAAAGAGGAGGAATCGGAAAACAAAACTGAGGAAGAAGTTCAACATCGGCTGGCACAAACAGAGGAAGGAATGGATGTGGAAGATAAAGAACATGATTTAGTCACAAAAATTGAAGCAGGTGAAGAATCTTCCCAGAGTCCTGTGGAAAGCAGTGCTATGGAAATAGAAAATAAAATTGAGGATTTAGATCAGTCTAGTAAAAATGCCAACACTCACGTAAGCAAGGAAAGCAAAGACACGGATGAAAGTAACATGAAAGATTAGGTTTCTTTTTGTATTGCTTGGCAGCTTCCATGAGGCTCACATCCAGACTTTTGCTTTTAGCATGAAACTGTATTTTAAAATTTCACTTGGAGTGGGATGTTCCTCTTTTAAAGTTTCACCTATTTTATATTTTAAATGAAAAGCTATAAAGACATTTCTTTTCCAGTGTGTCTTCTTTTTACCATTTTAAGTTCCCCATTAGTGGTAGGTTTGCTTGTCTGTTGCTGGCAAAGGACCAGGCACTGGTAAAATCTAAAGCTTGTATTTTAAATGGAACAAATGGACTGCCTGTGTAACTGGGTAAGAATTCCTGCAGAAGAAAAACCTAGAATTTCATTCAAAGCACATAAGTTGAAAAAAAAAAATCTTACCCCACCTGCCACCCAATCTGATTACTGTGTCCGCAGGCTCCTTAATGGAAGAGAGTCGTTGTGAGTGTGTGTACAAATGTGCATATAGGATATCTGGCTACCAACCTGCTGGTTAACAGTTATTCAAAGCAAAACCATATACAGCATCCTGGGGAAAAAAAAAGCAGAATGCATTTTGTCAGAGGCTGATGTCTGAGATTCTTCAGAGCAATTAATTGCTTGACAGACACAGCTAGTGAATGTCATTAACTACATCTTGAGGTGCGCTGAGTGTGCCTCAGACTGTCTTGAAAGGTGCCTTGTAAGAGTTCCATGACTGTCCCTCAGACCTGCTGGGGTTATCTGCTTCTCTGTCAGTTCTTCAAGTGGGAGTCATACCTACTTTTTTCAAGATAATTGTTTATAGCTGAAATAATAGTTCAAAAAAAAAAGTTGTGGTATGTATGTTGTTACATAATAGATGTTTGAAAGAGATAATTTAGGTCCAAAAGCATAATTTACTTAAACTGACTTGAAAAAAAAAAAAGTTGGCTACCTCAGAAACTTTTAATAAAAATTCCATCTTTTATGGCTTATTTTCAGCAGTACTCTCTGCTTGTATGAAGTTGACTTGAAAGGGAAGTGACCAGTGGTACAAGGTACTGTCCTGCTCTAGGACCATGGTGATACAAATACTTGTTTTGCTTGTCAAACTGAATTTTACCGTGTGTATTTTTATCAGTGGAGTCCTAATATGGCTTAGATCCCTTTGCTGTACCTTGCTACAACAGACTTTTGATGCCTGCCCTTGAACTACTTCATCAAAGGGAGTATTCTTGAGGGACAGACATAAAAGAGAAATAATGCCATGTCCTCTGATGAGATATTAGTCTCATGCAGTTAAGAACCATTGACAGGACTCAGTTTCCTCATGAGAGTCCATAAAATAGGTTAATAAAAAAATCAGTTCTTGCCCTTGTATTTTGCTAAGGTTTGAGTTTCTTCTTTGAATCGACAACTATGATGGGCCAGGTTCTTTTTTGGTAGCTCCTTAGGCTGAAGAGCAGCATAGCAGAATTTCCTTTTGAATGGATATATATGCAAAATATAATTTTTAATTCTTAAAGTAAATGAGGGAAAAAAATTCTAGCAAGTTTAACTTCAAGCATGAAACTTAACATTGGTTTTCATATCTTTGCATTTATTCTGACATATTGGGCATTTGAAATGGAAGAAAAGTGGAAAACTGGTGTCATTTTTATGTCCTCATTGTAGTCTGCAGGACTCAGCCCTAAGGATGATTTGAATCCGTCTAATCTTTATGCTTTGATGATCTGCATAAATTATCAAAAGGTCAAGTGTTAAAACTTACGTGAAGAAACTAAAATTTGTTTTGAATTTTACCTGCTGTTTTACTGTATTACCTGGTGTTCCTGAGCAGCAGTTTAAAGCTCCTTTCAGTCACTGACTCGGCTAAGAATACCAGTTTATGACAAGTTAAACTGGCAAGAATACTTGTTTATACAGACAATCCAGACAAATCAGCGGAAAGCAAATTAGAAATTTAACATTCCTGATTATTTTTCTTGACTGAGCTTACCACTGGCAGACTAAAAGGAGAATAGGAATCTTTTATCTGGATGCTGAGGAAAAGTAGGTTCTTGGATCATAAAGTGAATGAAATTGGGTATAACTTAAACTTGTAAGAGGGAAGAGCTCACAACTGCATTATTTTAAATCCTCTGAGCAGTCCATTTTCCTGCATTACCTATGAAATTTATTTTGCTCTTGGCATTCTGGAGTGCTTTTTCCTGTCAAGTGCAAGTGGGAGATTTCAGCCAAGAAACTCAGGGTCTTATTTTCTTGCGCTGATCCGCAGTTTTATGCCGTAGTTCCAACCAAATCCAGAGGTTGCAGATTTATTGTTTGGGGTTTTTTTTTAATGCCATGAGTTTGCTTACACCAGTTGCTCTGTCCCAGTTACTCTTACCCTGATAGCCAGAAAGAAAGATGCCTAAAACTCTCTGGATAGTGGCTGAAAACACTGTCCTAGCTTCCCAGGCTGGGGGCCTGAAGAAATGGAGTGTGTTTTGTTTGTCTGTCATTGCTGAGCTCTCTGCTATTCTGCAGTCCATCCTCGTAAGCAGTCCCTGTTAAATGTGAGATTTCTATAGTTAGCATTGCTGGTTTTTAGAAACATTTGACTGTAGATGTTTGCACTGATGGCAGGGGATTTTATGTGTGATAGAGGGGAAAATAGACAAAATTCTATGCATCTAAATGAATAGTGTGATGGTGTTCTGCATGGAGATGTCCTCAGGAGCTACTGCTGGATCCTTAAGAAAATCTGTTGACTGAATAACTTAAAAAGATAAAGAGGGAATGGACCACATGGGATGCTTTTCTTCAACATTTACCTAATATTAGTAATTTGTTACTTTTGGAAATGTGTTAGAATTTCCTTATGTAAGTTTGCTGCAAAATCCATATGCCACAGCCTAATGCCACTGGGGTGATTTTTTTTTTTGAATGTCTGAATCCTGTTAAATGTCAGTGAAGCTTCTCAAAGTATGCAGACCTCTTGAAAAATTCCTGCCTATGAATTTCAAATTTAGATTTGGCATTAAAAGAAAGCTCATGTAACAACCCCTTTTTGAGGCTGTAGCAAAAGGAAATCGATGCGTTTCTTGCAGCAGGAAACCTCCAGCCTGGAAAAGTCTATGGCGTGCTCATGCTGCATTGCTGCCAGAGCTGAACTCGGCACTCTATTGTCTCTCCCTGCACTCCCTCCAGGACAAGTATTGTAAACAACCCCCAGCAAAGCAGCATGGATACAACAGCAGTTCTGTTAGTCCCAATAAAGTTGGCTGGCTGCTCGCGGCACCGCATGTCCTTGCCACTCGTCTTCACAGCTGCACTGGGGAAGGTTGATTGGCATGTGGGGTGGGGGGATCTGCAGCCACAGAGAGGGGGAGGCTGCCCATGCCCAGCACGGGCCCATTTCGGAGGGACCCAGCCTGCCTTTACCCTGCTGTTCACCTGGGTATGTACCCTGTCTGCACCTTTTTCCTTCTATATGGATTTTCCACACCTACCACTCTTGCATGTACCAAATACCCAGTTGTATTTAATTTTTCAGGGTGATCTCAAAACTAAGCAGGGTCAGCCTCAGTTAGTACTTGGATGGGAGACTTCCTGGGAATACCAGGGGCTCTAGGTTCTAGTCCTGAGGACTTCACTGTCACTTCACTGTCACAGCTTGCTCGGCAGATGAACCTTAGGAGTTTAAAGGTGGGGCCAGTTCTGTGCACACTGTGCCTCACCTAAAAAATCCACTGTAGAGGCTCGAAGGACACACCCACGTGGCTAGAGCCCTTCCCAAATCTTCATGCATGAAGCCTAGCCATGATGATGATGATTTAATTATTATTTAATTTGCTGCTTTATGTTCCTTAAACAAACCTGAGTACTGTTTTTTGGCTAAAATCCAGTTTTCTTCATGGGACATGGGTACTTGAGTTACAAATTTAAGTTTTTTCTGCACTACGTATTTCTATTCAGTTAAAGTTTAAGCAGGCTGTTGGCTACAGAGGTGTTTGGCTGTGTAGCCAGTTTTTCCTTCAATGAGTTTCCATGTGTGGCTTTGGCAGGATGGGTAATTTTGGACACTTTGTCACCAAACCATCATTTGGGACTGTGCCTGTATGCTCCTGCCTCACCTGAGTACCTACATGTGTTTCTGATGTTTTGTCTCTTCCCATTTTCTGTTTGTCATCCCTTGAAAGTACAGATTTCTCCCTAGTTCTCTTTATGTGTAGCTCAAAGGCTTTCAGGTGTGTTAGCAATGGACTTTTGCCTGTTGGGGAAAACTGATAACAACAGTGGCCAAAAAAATGGGCAACTTTATGTAAGAATGGGGTGATTGTACAATCATCCTTACCCAGAATATTCTTTCAGACCTCAGGGATTTCTTGGACTACTTCGGGCTTAATGGTCATCTGTGAACTTGTACTCCATTAATTCTCTTCCTGAGACAAAGTGAACTTTTAGAACTCATAACATCCTATCACAGGGATCCAACTTTTACCTGTTGTATGAAGTATTATTTTAGCTTGTAATAGTATTGTTCAATGATCCCCAATTCATGCATTGAAAGTGACAACAAGTAACTGATTGCTGGCTAGTTTGTCCAGGACACTGGTGATTTTATTGTGTTCTGTCATACCCCTTATCAGTCATCTTTTTTCCAAGCTGAAGAGTCCTAGCTTACTTACTTGTTACTTGTATGGAGACTACTCCAAAACTTTCATGATCTTTATCAAATATTTCTGAGCTTTCTCAGTTTTCATGTCCTTTTCCAGGGGGAAGAAACTGCACATGATTCTTAGGATGTGGCATTTGTGGAAGCATGTGCCCACTGTTCTATCCTCAAAGTCCACTGGTTGGTGTTTTTTAATGCCACTAAATATCAAGCTGACGTTTCAGTGGAATTGGCTGCCGTAACCTCATTATTATGTTCTGAGTGACAATTGAGAACCTGTTCTTTTACATACAATGCCAGCATTATTTTTCTCCCACATAAATAACTTTTATCTGCATTGAGTTTCACTTGCTGTTTGATCACCCAGTTGCTCAGTCTTGTAAGGTCCTTCTGCAATTTTTTGTAACTGGACCTAAGCCAGTAGGTACTGATTGAATTGTATCCCACACAGGTTAGTTTTTTAGGAGTCTGGGAGTCCTTGGCTGCCCTGAAGGGACCCTGGGCTAGTTGTTTCATTATGACTAGGTCATGGCAGAGGAATTTCACATGAAAATGCTGATGAGCAGGATGACTGAGCACCGAAGAGAGTATATTATATTATTTCTACTATTTAAATAACTAAGTATCTGTCCACAAAATACTCTTATAGAATGCCTGTCATCTGGAAAATACCAACTTACGGGAGGGAAAAAAGTATCCTTGGGAACACAGCAATCAGACTTCTGGCAGCCTTCTCTGAATCCTTTCCAGGGCTTGCCAACCTAGAAATCTATCAAGGAGGCTCTTGAGAACAACTGCCCTATTTTCTATGGCTTCTCATGCTTCAAATTTACCAACTAATTCATTGTGCAACAAGGTGATACCCTGAACACTGTGTTATCAGTTATCAGCTCTTAGTCTGATACACTGTCCAGCTGTGTGCCCGTAGTGTCAGCTAGATACTTCAGGGCAGTGAAGACGGAGTTGGAAACAACCTGAAATACTAAAAATGTCTGTTTCAGTTGTTCCAAGTGATTTTAAAGCCATTTTACCCCTGTAGGAAACTTTGCATTTTCAACTCTTCATTCTCCATCACCTGAATTTTTACAAATGCAGATCTCCGGGAGAATGAAATTCCAGGTTCTGCATGGTAGCAAACAGCACCATGAACTTAACACTGTTGTAACATGATAGTAAGAAATACAAATGTAGTGACAACCAGCATAATTAAAGCTTCCTAACGTTTTTTTTGAAACCCACTTGCTAATTATCAGTATTTGGTTAGTTTCTTCTCCCAAAGAAAAAGAAGGGAGGACAGAGCAGAAGCTGCTCAGTAACAGCCCTGGTGCTTGATGGAGATACATGGGATGTGAAGCTGTGTGGTAGGTAATCAGATTATTCCAGGTGAGCTAACTGAAGGATGGTTCTCAGCAGCTGTTTTTGAAATGTTACAGGAATGTAAGTTTAATTAGGCAGCCTTGTAGGTTCCACACGCTTGCCATGGAGAAGTGAGGCAGTCTGGGCTTGCAGATAAAGACCCTACAAGAGAGAGCAGCTGAGGACAGACAGCACATTCGGAGACAGTCACCGGGAGTTTTTCTGATTATAAAATCACAGAAACCAGAAGGATTTAGGTTGGACGGGGCCTCTGGAGGTCACGTGACCCAAACTCCTCAGGGCAGGGCTAACTTCAAGTCCGGGCCTGTTTGTTCCAAACTTTGTCCAAACCAGCCTTGATATCATGTTTTGAGAATAGCACTTCAACCACCGCCCACAACAAGCTCTTCTAATCCTTAACCATTCTCATGGGGAAGAAGTTTTTCCATCTGTGCAGATGGAGTATTCCCTGCTATAACTCCTGCCAGTTGCCTCTTGTCCTATCACTGTGTACTCTTGAGAACAGTTTGGCTCCATCTTCTCTTCAACCACCTTCTGAAGTGTTGAATAGAGCAGATGAAACCCCCCCCCCACAGCAGTCTTTTCTCTCAGAGACACAAACACAGCTCTCTCCTCCCTGGTTGTACCCTGGGCCTCCAAACCACCTTAGTGGGCCTTCACTGGTGGGCTTCTCCAGTTTGTTGGCAGGTCTTCTAATAGGGGACCCCTACTGCCCTCAATACTGCAGATACTGCATCACAAGTGGTAAGTGGAGGGGAACAACCACTCCCCTCAACCTCCTGGCTGTTTCATGCCTGTTCTGAATCTCAGGAAGTTTATGCTGCTGTATTTATTCTAGAATATTCTTGGTGAGCTTCTGTGCCTCGTAACTTAATTTTCATACTCTTATTTTTTCAAATTGCTTTTCTCTTGATGTTTAAGAAAATGAAGCCTGTGCAGAATGTGCAGATCTACTGAATAACAAGAAAATACAACTAGCTTTGTGCAAAGATCCCTTGAATTCAAAAAGAAAATAAAATGCAAAGATTTTTCAGTAATCATTAGTTAGGGGATTTTTATATGGTAACACAGTCATGATGGTAATGTGAATTACTTTGACTGATGATTTTAAAAATATCATGTTTTATGTGTGGATAATATTTAATGCAAAAATAAATACCTTCTTTTTGGACCAAAACTATGTACTACTTCATGTGCAAGAGACGGCAGCTTCTGGGAATGCCTCATGATCTCAGCTCTGGGAACCAATACATACTTTTTTTCTAGAAATTTGGGCTATGGAGGTAGAAAATGTTTCTCAGCTCTGCTGGCAGTACAGAAGGGACCCAAAGGGCAGAAACTGCATCATGGGCTATAAAAAGGAAGAGCCTGAAGCTCCCAGCTTTGTCCACTGCCAACGCACATATGTCCTACGGGGAAAGAGTGTTCGAGTGCACTGAGTCCTGCTGTCTGGGTTGGTGTGTAATGGATCCACTCTTGGGGACAATATCAGAGCACTGGTGCCACAGCAGTGCAGACTGATGCTCATCCCCACCTCTGAGGGACTGTCTGGGTTTCTGGTTGGGAATTCTCTGCATTAGCTTGAAATCCTCTTAAACTTGCAGGTTAGGTTTTAGGTAACCGAGTTTCTGATCCAAAGGAGAGTTGAATCCAAACTAGAAAAAGAAATATTAATTGAAAGGATAACTATGACAGAGAGATGGATGAAGATACTATGTTTTCTTAGGTTTGGTCTGTTGATAAGAAGCCTCTAAATTGCCAGACTGGCCAGAGTTTGAGCACCATTTAGTGTAAGACCCTCAGAATGCTAAGGGATCTCTCCATTTTCAACAGGATACCTACCACAATGATGAAAAACCTCTGTAAACTGTGGAGAAAGAGGAGATATTTGAGCTGTTACCTTCCCTCAGAACTGCATGTTACTGGCCCATAATCAGTTCTCCACCTTTTTTGAAGAAACCTCATTCTATTTCCCGTAATGTGACCAGCAGGTCCGGGGAGGTGATTCTAACTCTCTGTTCTGCTTTCATGAGACCCCACCTGGAGTTCTGCATCCAGCTCTGGGGTCCCCAGCACAAGAAGAGCATGAACCTGTTGGAGTGAGTCCAGAGGAGGTCCATGAAGATGATCAGAGGGCTGGAGCACCTTTCCTATGAACACAGACAGAGAGAACTGGGATTGTCCAGCCTGGAGAACAGAAAGCTTCTGGGAGACTTTATAGCACCTTCCAGTACCTAAAGAGAGCTTGAAGAGGGAGTTTTTACAAGGACAAGGGGGAATGGCTTTACACTGAGAGGTGGTGGGTTTAGATTGGATATCAGAAAGACATTCCTTACTGTTAGGCTGATGAGGCGCAGAAACATGTTTCCCAGAGAAGTTGTGGATTCCCCATCTCTGGAAATGTTCAAGGCCGGGTTGGACAGGGCTTTGATCTGCCTGGTCTCGTGGAGGGTGTCCCTGCTCTTGGAAGAGGCGTTGGAACTAGATGATGGCTAGGTTCCTTCCAACCCAAATCGTTCTGTGATTCTTAGTGCTTTTAGAATTTAAGCAAGAATCTCCCGGAACAATGAGTTGACACCTTCCCAAATGGCTGTTTACAAGAACAAAGAGAAAGCAAGCCCCCACTTTTCAAAAGGGTTTGACCCTGCAACTTTTCTTTTGTAGCTTTAATTGCTTCTATGGATGTTTTAACACCACCTTGAGTTTTGCAGTTTCGGTCAGTCTGTTCTCTCTTTTCAAACTTGTCGTTTGCATAGACACAGACCTTGGGGAGTTAAAAGTAAGCTTATCTTTCATGTATGTTTCTGTATCCTATAATGTCCTAGCTTTGAATCTGAGTGTAGAGCGCCAAGTGCACTCAGCTGATCTGAAACGGTCTTCACCTTAGAAATATTACTCTTTTAAACCTTAGTAATATATTTCATGGCAGGGTTCTGGGGAGTTTAAATTGATTTCTTCAAAATCATCTTAGGTTATCTGGATTTATTTTTTTTATTGGTAAAAATAATTTAGAGCTTGTGAAAGGTGGCAGATTGACAACCTTGAAGTTAAGCTGATTTTCCCATTATTTCCCAGCATCTCTCAGCCTTTTAAAGATGTATGCTCTTTTCTGATCTACCATAACTCGTTTTTTCAGATGACTGCTAAGACTTCTGAGACAGTGAATGCCACTTTTCTAGGTAGTCTTAGAAGATGCTTATGAGACTTGTCTAATTTGAAGATTTTATTTTGTTAGGTGTAACTTCATTACTCTCTATCTTGTTCTTCCTCTGGTCCCTGAGACCTTTTAATTGGTATTACATGCATGAACAGCCTCTGTTTTTTAAAGGGCAAGGTCATTGTATTAGATACATTAATTACTACATTGAGAACACAAGTTCAAAAGAAGTAAAAGGCAATTCAGCTTAAAATCATCTACAGATTCTTTTTTCTTTAATATATTTGTTTTCTTTGGGCCATTCAACAAGGTGCAGAGAATATCTTGTTATGCTGAGATTCTCTTGCTAAGCTGAATCTCATTTTGCACATATTTCTTCCTTATATGTATGTATTTTTTTTACATTCACTTTAGCAAACAGAAAGATTTACACTGTTTTTACGAGTCCTTTTGTTGCTTAAAAGTCCACCAGTGAAGGATCACTGAAGTGCTAGGAAGCTGGAGCACATGCCCTGCAAGAAAAGGTTGGGAGAGATGGGTGTGTTCAGCCTGGAGAAGAAATGATAAGTGAGATCTATTACTCTATGTCAGTAAATAACAGGTGGCTTAGAAAAGGCAAAGCCACTTTTCAGGGCAAAGTGATGGGACTCACAGCAAAGGATACAAAGATCCAACAGCAGAGACACTCCAGTGGGACATGAAAAAAATTATTCACCACAAAAAGAGCTGAGAATTGGGCCAAGTGACCCAGAGAGATATGGATCTCTGTCCTTGGAGATCTCCTTCAAAATTTGTCTGAGTAAGGCCCTGAGCAAGCCTATCTAGGCAGGCAGCTCTGCTTTGAGGAGGGGGCTGGAGCAGCTCACCTCCAGAGCTGATTCAGACTTTAGTCTTTTTCTGATTCTGGGATCACTTCCTGGGTGAATGCCTTCAGTGATGTACAGACAACCACAGCCCCCTGAGACTGTTGCTCAGTACACCTTCACCAATCCTCTGGCTATTCAGACATGGAAATACTGCATTTAGCTATTAGAGAAGCACATGCACATGTCTAACTGGTGTTAAACCAGCCCACAATGGATCTCCTACTAACTATGGACAGTAGGTTAGTATTGCTGGTGCTTTTTGTTTTCTGTAATTCAAGTTAATTCAGTAGGATCTGCCAAAATGCAGTCAGAATAACTTCATTGTTGATTCAACTGTATCATAAATGAGAGGATAAAAGAGTTGAAACTGCTGATGAAATTGTTAATGTTAGGTTGCTGTAGTAGAAATGAACTTGTACCCCTACCCCGTACTGTTACTCAAGGAACACTGCAGAAGCTACAAGGCTGGTGAATTGTGTGCTGTGTTTCAAAATGCTGCATTCCCTCCCAGCTGAAAGGAGCTGCGGTCCATGAGTAATGGGAGGCGTCTACAGATCTGAATTGCTCCTGTTTTCATTAAGTCATAGGTTCAGCTGTAAATGTTACATTGCCTCTGGAGGCAGAGGATGCGTTGTACCTAATAACTGTGAATTTCATATAGAAAAGGCAGATCTGAGCAGCTTTAAAACATTTTCATTTCCTAAAAGAAAAATGAAAAAAAAAATTAGGGCAGGATTATCTGGTTACTACACAGCACAGGAAAACCCATGTTCCCTTTTACCTTTGGCTAAGAGATTGCCACCCACCCAAACAAGCACCAGCCCAGTACTGTGCCCAGACCTGAACTTTGACTGGGGGGGGGGGGGGGGGGGGTAAGATATTGCCACTTGGTATGTGGAAAAATCACGGAATGCAGGAGTTTCAAGTTCTCCATTTTCTCAAAAAGTAAGTGACAGTATGAAAGGAAGGATAGGTGTGAGATGCTCATCTTGGTGGGACTACTGTATGTTCCAAGGAAGTTGGGAAGTTCCTCTCTTGAGAAGAAATACTGGTGGAAAATGTTGATAGCAGGCAAGTAGTTCGCTTTGTTCTAGATGGGTCATGAGACTGTCTCAAAAAGAAATGGTCTGTGGAGAGAAGTAACACGTGTGTGCTCATGGGCCTCCAGTAGGTCCCACAGAAAGTCATCCAGTCCCATGGAGATACTTCCAATGCTCTAGAACATCTTCAAGACAGTTGGATACAGCATTTAGGTAACTGGACCTTTCTTCCCTGTGGGTGGGATTTCAATGTTTAACTGAATGGTTTCCGATATTAGCTAATCTGTGTTTTCATTCTGATAAAAATATTGTTTATTGGTTTGGTTTGGTTTTGTTTTAAATCAAAGCTTTTTCAAGCAACTGGAAAAAAAATGAGATTAAAAAACACCTGGGGAAAATGTGTCAAATAACAAAAGCAGTCATCACAACTGATGAACAATTTATTTGCTTCCTAGGGAGAATCCAGTTATTCTGCTTTTCACATCCAAATAGGATTTGAATCTGCATCTGGTGTTTGAGAAAACTCACTGAATACCTCACTCAAAACCCTCAAGTAAGAACTAACTCTTTAATGTTTTCCTGTGACAAGTGGAAACAGGTCATGGAAGTGACATGCTTTGTTAGGAACTGATGTCATACAAAAGGGTTTGCAGGGTTAAAATAATACAAAACCTCTGATCATGCTATTACAGAGACTGTGCTGTTCCCTTGGAGAAGAAATAGGAGGGGTAATGTAATACAAATGGTGAGTCTGAGCACAGGGAATAACATTAACATTTTGTGCTCCAGGTTGCCTTGGTACAGTGCTGTGATAACAGGGTAATGCTGTTGACCTCTGTGAACTATATTGAAAGGAGAGCCAAACTCAGCCCAATTCTTTCCTGAAGTTTATAGAAAAGCACATTAAATCAGATTTAATCTGAGAAGGTAAACATAATGAAACAGGCTATTTCCCTGATACATTATTTGTAGCATGCAAGCTGTCTGCAAAAAATGATGTCATTTTCCGTCTCTCTAGAGGAATTTCCAGGCTGTGTTCTGAGGCAAACAAGGCTGTGTTTCAAATCAGCTCTGTCCACTAAACCAGCATGTAGGACCATGGAAACAGTGGAACAGATTGGGTTGGAAGGGACGTTGCAAGGTTGTGCAGTAAGCCCCCCCTGCACCTGGTTGTTCAGGGTCCTAGTGAGTCTTCGGAAGGTCCCAGGGAGGAGAGTCCACTGTCTTGTTGGGCAGCTACTCCAGTGCTTACCTGCTCATGCAGGGAGGGTATTCAGCAAAATGTGGTGGATAAAAAAGGCAGCTGGCCCTTTCATGGAATCATTCTCCTCCCTCGACCAGCTGGTGATGCTGTGCCTGATGCTCCCCAGGACATGGCTGGCCCTCCTGGCTGCCAGAGCACTGCTGACTCATATTCAACTTGCCATCGGCCAGGACCCCCAGGTCCATTTCCATAGCACTGCTTTTCAGCATCTCATTCCCCAGTCCACATGTACATCCAGGGTTGCCCCATTCCAGGTGCAGAATCTGGAACTTTCCTTTGTTGAACTTCATGCGGTTGGTGATTGCTCAGTCCTCTAATTTGTCCAGGTCTCTCTGCAGGACCTCCCAGCCTTCGAGGGAGTCAACAGCTCCTCCCAGTTTTGTGCCATCTGCAAACTTGCTCAGTTTCCCTTCCAGTCCTGCATTCAAGTCATTTATGAAGTTGAAGAGCACAGGGCCTTAGATGGAGCCCTGAGGAACCCCACTAGTGACAGGTCACCAGTCTGGTGTCACCCTATTCGCTATTATCCTCTGTGTTTGACCCATGAACCAATTGCTCATCCACATGATGTGTTTATCCAGCTGTGTGCTGGGCATTTTGTCCAGCAGGATCCTGTGAGAGCCAGTATTGAAAGCTTTACTGAAATCCAAAAATATCACATCAACTGGCTTCCCTTGATCGACCAGGTGGGTTACCTTGTCACAGAAGGAGATCAGGTTTGATAAGCAGCACTTTCCTCTCATGAAGCTGTGCTGGCTGTGACCAATGACTGTGCTGTCTTTCAGTTTTGTCAATATTTCTCAGAATAATCTTCTCCATAACTTTACCAGGCACTGAAGTGAGACTGAAAGGCCTGTATTTTCTGAAGTCCTCTTTTTTGCCCTTCTTGAAAACTGGGACAGCGTTTGTCAGCCTCCAGCCAGCTGGGACCTCTCCAGATTCCCAAGACCACTCCAAAATCATCAAGAGAGGTTTTGCAATGACATCAGCCAGCTATCTGAGGATTCTGAACCTTCCCTGAAACAACTTGAGGCCATTTCCTCTTGTCCTATTGCTTGCTACTTGAGAGAAGAGACTGACCTCCATCTGGTTACAACCTTCTTTCAGGTAATTGTAGAGAGTGATAAGGACTCCCTTGAGTCTCCTTTTCTCCAGGTTAAACAACCCCAGCTCCCTCAGCCATTCCTCATAAGACTTGCACTCTATTGCTTTTCCATCAGCTTCATTACCTTTCTCTGGATGTGCTCCAGCACCTTCTTGTAGTGAGAGTCCCAGAACTGAACACAGCACTGGAAGTGTGACCTTACCAGTGCTAAGTACAGAGGGATGATCACTGCCCTGGTCCTGCTGGCCACACTATTTCTGGTACAGGCCAGGATGCCTTTGGCCACCTGGGCACGCTGCTGGCTCATGTTCAGCCAGCTGCTGATAAACACCCCCAGGTCCTTTTTCACTGGGCCACTTTCCAGCCACTCTCCTCCAAGCCTGGAGTGCTGGATGGAGTAATGCTATACACAGCTGTATTGAAGTATTTTCCTGAAATATGTGTTTAACACACAAAAAAAGAGAAATGACAGCCTATGGGATAACAGAGAGGTTAGGATATGAGTGATTATCAACAAATTACCATTGATTTACAGAGACAATGTAGAGAGAAGTTTACAGACGATAACTTTTATCAGGCTAACTGCTGAAACTGCTAATGGAAGAGCTTTACTGTGCAAGAATGTACAGCAGATGCTGATCATAAAATGATTATAAAAAGTCTCGAACAGCTGGTAAGGACAACACATGAGTTTATGGCTGGTTGCACCAAGCAAAGATGCCAACTATTGTTTCTAAGCAAAATCTGAGAACAGGAATCTAAAGAATATATCATGATTACTGGAAATCATTGTATTTGCCTCCACACCCCTTACTGGGCTCAAAGAGCACTGATTCTGGTGAGCAGCTCTGGTGCTGCTCACCCTCTTAGGCCTGGAAAGTGTGTGCTACCAGCAACAAATTGCTCTCATGTATGGCACAGGTAAGGGACGCCCAGAAACAACCTGTCAAAAGAAGCCGAAGCAAATGCAGCTTGTGATAGCAGTCTCACAAGCTCTTGTTATATGGCAGTGTTCTTCAGAAAGGGGTGACTTTGTTCAATATAGTATTCAGAACCTCTGTCTCCTGCACCCCTGAAGGATGTAGGATGGGTCTGTAGGAGCCCAGGATACTGAGAACAATGTGCCTGAGCAATACTTCCTCAAAAGTAGACAAGTAGAACCATTGCAAATGCCACATAAAGCCACTCCTTCCAATAAGCACTGTGTCCCTGCAGTGCTTTCCTGGTGCAGGAGGAAAGCTTGTGGGGCCTAGCTGTGGATATGCTCTTAAATGCTGCATGCCTGCTTCTTCCTGTAAGGTTGCATCCACTCAGAAAAGGGCTCTGTTCTTCCTAGCAGAGAATTGAAATGAGCGTGAGCCCTTGGGGAGGCTGTGAGGCAGGAGAACCTTTAGGGAGAAGGGATGAATGGAAAGTGGGAGGCCAAAGGAGATAAGCACTAGGAGAAACTTGGGAAGCCAGGAAAGACTGCTGAGGCAGAAGAATCCTGCAACACTTAGAATAATAAGCAAATTAAGATACTGGAGCTGGCTGTGGGTAAGAGGGATGTTAGAAGGATTTTGAATGTCAAGCATCTGATGTTAAAAGGAAAAGATATCCCTGGGGCATTGTGTGTATGTACAGCGCTGGTACTGCAGCTTTCCAGGAGTGAGCAACACGATTAAGCACTGATGCACTTACTGGTTCCAGCTCCTAAGGGAAATGTGTCCATGCAAGAGCAGCTCTCTCTAGTGCTTGGAGGGAGCAATTAAGGCCATTGCTAGGAAGCGATGTTAGTTCCTAGCAGCACCCGCCTCTGCAGACAATATTGAAGACATGCCAGTTCTGGGCTTGGGAATGATGACAAAGTCTTGCGAGGATGCGAAGTACCAGAACAAACTGGTGAACAAAATAGTAGGTACCAAACCAAAATGACACACAGAAGATTAGGCCCAGTTGGTTTGTGTTCAAGAGTTTGGAAGGGGCATAAGCCTGACATTGAAGGGCTGCAAATAAAGTTATGTTATAGTATATAACACATGGAAAATATTAATGCATACCCTGTGTTCAGTGTTTATTAAATATACATACTCAGATTACTTTTATCTGTTTAAATTTATGATAAATGTTTATGTTTAATTTATACTTTATTATTTTTAAATTTTATTGAATATTAGTAAGTTATATGTATTTTATATTATATTGTATTTTATATTACATTCACTATATGCTCTATATGTAGGTTGTTATAAATTTATATAATGGAAAGCACATAAAATATGCATATGCCAATATAATTATATGTTAATATATTATGTACTATTAAATTGCATAATAACATGTTACATATTATTTCACAGAATCATGGAATGGCCTGGGTTGGAAGGGACCCCAAAGACCACTTAGTTTCAACCTCCCTGCCATGGGGAAGGACATCTTTCACTAGACTGAATTGCTCAGAGCTCCATGCAATCTGGCCTTGAACACTTCCAGGGATGTGGCATCCACAGGTTCTCTGGGCAACTTGTTCCAGTGCCTCACCACCCTCATGCTAAAGAATTTTTTCCTCATATCTAACCTAAACCTAATTTCTCTTTCAGTTTGAAGCCATGTCACCCTGTCCTGCCTTCCATCTTTCATGTAAGTTCCCTTCATGCACTGGAAGGCCACAACTAGGCCACCCTGAAGACTTTTTGAATTGTTATGGTTTATTATATATACAATGTAAACAGTTTTCCTGTTTATATTATAGATGGCATAAAATATGTGTATAATATTGCATTATACAGTCTATCTATAGAAATAATATTAGATAATTTATAAAATATCTATTACATATTAAAATTAATTTCTCACTGAATTTTGATTTTGTGCTAGAGGGTTAAAGAGATATAAAATGCTGGATGTTAGCTTTGTTCTGGTTGACTATTTCTTTCAGATTTAAAAAAAAAGCTTTCTGAGTGATCCTCTGTAGTAGTTTTAGCTAGGCCTCAAATTAGCAGGCTCAGAGAATCTATGTGGATTGGTAGAGACAGCTGTCACCTGACTGGGTAACCAAGGAAGTATTTCATACCAGATGACGCAAACCTAAGATATGATGCAGCAGTGGGAGGTGTTAGTTCAGTTCCACCATGGCCAAGGTACAGAGAAGACGTGCTACCGGTGTTCTGCCCTGTTAGGCCTTGCTCCTGTTGTTGCCACTGCTTGCAGTTTGTTTGAGTTCAGGGAAGTAGAAATATTTTGTTGTTACTCTTTCTGTTTCTTGCTAAGTGTCTTTTAGAGTGCTTATGAATCTAGAGTAATACACTTTGTATTAATTGGGGAGTGGGAGTTCTTTTCTTGTTATATATAACTTGTGTGTGTGTTATATTGTAGTTTTCTCCTAATTTTGTCTTTTCTGTATAAATACATGTAGTTAGTTTCAGCATAAACCTGGTTTGGAGGGTTTTTTTCCCTTTCTCCCTTCTTCCCTTTTCACTCTGTCTCAGACAGCTGGCGTTTTGCCAGCTCGACCCAAGACATCCTCAGAACCGAGAGCCTGTAAACCTTATGCCTGCAGCTGGCAAGTAGGTTTAACTGATAATTTGAAATAAAGACATTTTAAAAGTTAAAAAAAAAAGATAAAAAGAACAACACAATGTAATTAATCATTCAAAAACATTGAGGAAGTCCTTTCTTGGCAGCTATAAAAATGCAGAATCTTCTCATGGCCACAAATCTGACCATGGTAGAGCAAACAGAGTAGGACAGAGAAATCAGTTTTCAGGGTGGCAGGAGATTAGAAATGTCAAAATGTTTAAAAACATTAAGCTTCAACAGTTGATCTGTGTAACCTGTGAAATACTTGGACAATTGGAATAGAGATGTGAACGCTGTGTTATCAAAATTTGTGGAGACTACAAGGCTATTTGTTTTAGTTAAAAACCTGAGACTATTTCAAGGCAAGCTGAACAAGGAAAAACCTAATGAGAGACAAGTAAATGGAGGATACTATAACAAGTGGCCCTCCGTAGTCAATACAAAGGAAAGAGAACTGGAGGGAAAAGATAAAACTCTTCAAACACTTCAATTTTAGATGGAGACTACCAACATGGTGGTGAGATTCGGGTGCTGCTGTAGGCAGCTTATGGGAGACCTCTGCTTGGTGGATGGTTCAGGGAGGATACAACACTGAGATGTCACCTTGAGAGGGTAATGGGGAAAATGTAACAATTCTTTTCTCTTTTTTTGAACTTGTTGTATTTGCTTCTCACAAATGCAGACCTCTCTCAGAGGTTCTCAGGAAAGAAGACAAGAGCCAGCAGCCATGCTTCGAGTTGGACAGAAAAAAGGGTGAAACCCTCAGAGGGTGACTTAGCACTGGAACAGAGAGGTGATGATGTGTCCACCTTATGAGTTATCTGAGATTCAGGCGGACAAAGCCCTGAACAATATGATCTAATGTCCCAGTTGGTCTTTTTGGAGCAAGGGGTTGAATGAGATCACCTCCATTCCAGTGTGAATCATTCTGATCCCCAGGACAAGATTCTGACTCTCCCCTCTGAGCCATCAGGATACAGAATTAGATGACTTTTCCATCTGGATGGACAATTCATTTGTTCTGATCTCAATATTTCTATATTATATCAAAAATACAAACCAGATGCTTGTTTCACATCTTGCCTAGCACAACATAACCCAGTTTGTTTTATTGCACATCATGAACACAGACTGGAATTTGCAAGTAATATTGAAAGATTATGAGATATAAATATTGCCAGACATTCTTTAGGAAAAGCCTGTTTGTTGTACAGCATGTTGTGAGTCTTCCAAATATCCTGGCAATAAAGTTACCAAGTAGCCAAAGCTGCCCCACATGTAACAATATGAAAACTAAGGTTCTGTTTTGATTGGCTTTGAGCAGGTGCAGGTATAGAGAAAATCAAAGCTCTAACTGTAAACAGAGGTTTTGATGAACGTAAAGCTGGACATGACCCAGCAATATGCACTTGCAGCCCAGAAAGCCAATTGTGTCCTGGGCTGCATCAAAAGCAGCATGGCCAGCAAGGCAAGGGAGGGGATTCTGCTCCTCTACTCTGCCCTGGTAAGACCCCACCTGGAGTGCCGCATCCAGCTCTGGGGTCCTCAGCACAAGAAAGTTGTGGACCTGTTGGAGTGAGTCCATAGGAGGGCAACCAAGATGATCAGAGGGCTGGAGCACCTCTTGTGGGAGATAAAACTGAGAGAGCTGGGGTTGTTCAGCCTGGAGAAGAGGACACTGCGGGGAGACCTTAGAACAGCTTTCCAGTACCTGAAGGGGATCAACAAGAAAGGTGAAGAGGAACTTTTCACTAGAGCATGAGGTGATAGGACGGGGGGGAAATGGCTTCAAACTGAAAGAGGGTTGATTCAGACTAGATATAAGGAAGAAATTTTTGGTGGTGAAACACTGGTGCAGGATGCCGAGAGAAGATTTGGGTGCCCTATCTTGGAAACACTCAAGGTCAGGTTGGACTTTGAGTAACCTGATTAAGCTGAAGATGACCCTGTTCATTGCAGGGAGCTTGGATAGCTGACCTTTAAAGGTGCCTTCTAAGCCACACTGTTCTGCGATTCTATGGTTACTATCCTTTTCAGTTGTTCCCTTAGGGTACGCACAGCTCTGAGGCAGTGCTGGTGCCTTCTGGCATCCTTCAATGCAACACGCAGTGCTGTAGCATCCAGAGCAACCTGGAGAAGCCATCACATCCTCCGAATGACACACGGATCATACTGAAGTTGGTATTGACTCTTACTGATTTCCACAAGGCCGCTTTCCACTTTCTGAAATGCTTGGGTCCCTTTACACTAAGTTAAAGGTTATTTTTATTTGAGTAAAAGCATGCTTCTGACTAGTGTTGATAAAACCGATGGGTTTTTGTTTGTTTTGTTTTGTTTTTTAATTACCTTTGTCTCTGAAAAGGTGAAACTTCCTTTTAAGTGATTTCTCAGGTTCAGTGCAAAGTGTTACCACCTTGCTTCGGAAGGAAGGAACTGATGCACGAAGGGATGGCAAGGTATTTCCTAGGAACCGAGATTTAATTGTGTGAGTCCCTTTTGTGGATGTTTGCCTTACTGATAGAGTGACAAAAAGTGAGATTACAGAAGGAGTGGCATGAGGGTGGGTGTCTGTCTCAGCTGGATTTGTTTTCTTGTAACTGATCCTCTGAATTTGCTCCCTTTGGGTAGCTTGGTAACATCTTTGCAGGTTGCTGGATGTTAACTTTGCTTTCCTTTCCTCTTCCCTTGCCCTGCCCAACTCCTCTCCCTTCATTTCTACCTCACCACAAGGAATCTGGTAGGTTTATCCATAGGCACCAGCAGATGATTCAGTTAAAGATACCTAAATGCTTCTTTTCTGGATTGAAAGAATTTAATTTAATTGAAATAGTTGACTACAAAGTATTACATTTTGACTAGCGGCTTGAATCACTGGGAATAATCTCTTTATTGACTAAACTTTGCCAGTGTTGTCATCTACTGAGCAATGGTATTCCTGATTCGTCAGTCTGTCAGAGAACCAGGGGCAGGACAGGTCTGTGGAGCTGGAAGCAATGCACAGTGGCAGGCTGGTCTGTTTTAAGTAGACTGTTTGCCCTTAGTGTGAACCTAGCCTTCTTAAGAAGTTAAGGACATTCCTAAGGATCCTTCGGAGACTTTTTTTAAATTGGAAACAGGGAGGTCCTATCCTTTTACTAGTTTCTACTTATGTAGAGAAAAATCTGGCCAAATGTTTAAAAACCCTTTGGTGCTTTGCCCATGTAGTTTAAGCTGGATATGCCAGCTGTTTACTTTCATGAGTTAATCAGTATTTTTAAGCTTTCATCATTTGTTTAACAGCATCAGCATTAGAGGACAAAGGGATGTAGGTATTGAGAAACAAAATGCTGCTTCAATCTCTCAATTACTTTAGAGCTCTTCTTACGTGTCATGTGGCAAAACTCAGATCACTTGAAAAAGTGTCCTAAAGAGAGAATCTATTTATTGAAATTAATTTCAGTGACAGAGATGAGATGACCTTGATATAAACCAGGGCTGCCTACTGTCGGATTTATACATTAGCTCTCCACTATTGCCCTGATCCAGCAGATCATAACTTCAAACCACACAGAGGCTGCAGTATGTTTATCTGTGGTCATTAAGCTAAACACACACTTCAAACACTTCAATTTACTTGTTAAAGACAACTTCTCACTCTCATTCCAGGCGGTACATTGCACAAAATCCTCCTAAAAACACATCAAAGCAAGTTTGCTCTGCAGTTAAAGATGCCTGCTACCCGAGGAGGTACTAACATTTGTGAGCGCTTTCCTTCCTATCAGCAACTTGCACTTGTACATTTAAAAGGAGTCTGTACTGGCCTATGATGGTGTCAGTGACAAGACCCCTTTGGTATGATCCACGTGTACTTCAAATCACTTGGAAAAACACTGGGAAGGTGGAAAGGCGCATTTAACTGAATAGCTGTTCAAGGCATGTAAAGTAATTTAGGAGAAAGAGGTGTAAAGAAGAATTTTCTGGTAGTCTTTCAAACTTCTTGGCAACCTTTGACTTCTCATCCATCCCTATTTGGCTTTGTTTACCAGCAGGAATTAATGTTCTTCTCTTTCAAAAGAAGATTTCACAAGAAATCAACAGCATAAACTGAAGCTTCTCCTTCAGGAGGCTGCAATAACTTCTGGTTCTTTTCCTTCCAAAGCTCTTCCAGGAACACAGCAGGTATACTGGTTGAAACTACTTTTGACACCTTCACCATGGTGGATCCTCATCACTCATACCCTGGTTTGCCTAGTTACATTTATGCTTTTCCCATAAAAAATTTACCATGTGTATTAAGGGCAGCATCCAGCTGTCACTTTCTGAGAGCTGGTGCATGAATTGCACATAGCTCCAACTAGAAATGAATGGATCATGTCACCTGCCAGTGAAATTCATGTCAAGAAATACATGGACTCTTCAGGTCATTTCCAATGGGCAGGGACCTTTACATTTATTACTGCCAGTACAGAAGGAAGAGTAGAAACTGCCTTGAGATAAAGTTGTTATTTATACCCCCAAGTCCTGAAGAAGATGTCTTTGTAGTTGTGTTCCAGCTTCTGGAAACCTTCCGAGTGTTATGGTAGAAAGAATACTAGAACAGTCTGTTTCAGCCTTAGTTTTGATTTGAGTCCAAATTTCCCCTGTATCCCTGTATGTATGTATGTGTATGTATGTGTGTGTGTGTGTGTGTGTATATATATAATATATATAATTTTAATATATATTATATATATACACATTTAAATATAAAATAAAAATACATATACAATTAAAAATACATCAGGAATAAATAAGTGCCTATAGAGTAACTGTTAAGAAGGTCAGGATGAGGGGCAGTTTTAATTTGGATTAGTGATGGAGGAGAGAGGAGAAGCGATTCAACTCAGATACACCTTATTTTCAGGACCCCTCTAAAGGCTGGGCACCACTATTGCTCACTGACAGCAGCAAAACTGCTCTTGCAATGCTTAACATTCAAACCGAGGACACTTCCAGTAAGACTCCATTTTGCACTAGGCAAAGGATAAGGCAGCTGAATCACAGCACTATTCACTGTGGCGTTACCAGCTGTGCTCTAGGGCTACTCTCTTGGAATACATGAGTCCTTTGTTCCATCCCTTTGTTTTTCCAAGTGCTCTGACTGCCCTTGTGAGGGAGGGATACTTGACAACACAACTTTATCTGAGAAATGGGGTCAAAATAAGTGCAATCAGAGAAGGCTTTCCTATTAAGGTGCAGTGATGTAAAGCACACTAGGGAGCAGGGAAGAAAAGGCAAATCTGGGTCCTCATACTGCCTGTAAAGTCTTTAACCCAACAAGGAGGACAGGGGAAGTTCGTGTATTGACCAAATTGGGATCTGTTGTGCAGCAGAACGTGGACTTCAAATGCAGAGCAGAAGAACTGTACTGTGAGATATTCCAGGGGAAAGTCTCTGTCAGAAATGTCACCAAAATCCTTTTCTCCTCAGATATTAATTTGTGGAATGTTTAGAGGATGTAAAACCAGGACAAGATTGAGAACAGGAGCCTTGGCCCTAAGAACTCAGGGACAGCTCATCTCAGCAATTATGAAAGCCCTTCAATATGAGACTTCAATTGCAGTGACTTGCTTTCCATAATTTAGAGATCTTTCTTGCAGAAGATCCCCTCTGTAAGCTCCAGGCTTGCTTTAATGGTTTCCTTTCTTTCCACTCTAATGAGGGGGGTGTTTTTCTATCTTGCATTGCAGGGAAATGTGCAGCCAACATGACAAACCTGTTAAGCCTAAAGGTCATCAGGGAAAGCAGAATTAAAAGTTCTCTCAAAACACCTACTTACGTGGAAAACATTTGTAACAATTGAGTGGCAGTTGATGTAGGTATGCAGGAATTTTAGTGGGGATATGTTAATTTGTGACACCTTCTACAGGTGTTTGCATAACTTCATACACTGACATCCATGCAGTGAAGTTATGAGCACAGGCTGCTTGGAAGGGGATACTTTACACTAAGTACAGAGTCATGATCAGTTGGCCCTTCCTGAAGGTTAAGCAGCTTTATGCATCAGGCATATTTCTGGCCATAAAGTTTGTTCCCCAATACCTCCGAATAGCACAATTTATAATACATGTAACAGAATTATAGAAACAATTAGTTTGAAAAAGACCTGTGGAGATCTCTAGTCAAAACTCCTGCTTCAAGCGGGATTAACTTCAAAGCTGGATCAGGTTACTCAGGGCATTATCAAGCTGTGTCCCAAAAATATACACAGTAGAGATTCCATTATTTCTGGGCAACTTACTATAGTGAGTGTTTGCCTGATTGCATGGAAGAGGTTCTTCCCTTCATCCAGCTGGTACGTTGCTTCCTGCAGCTTTTGTCTGCTGCCTCATGCTCTTTGGCTGTTAGCCCAAGAAAAGTGTATGGCTTCATCCATCTTCTCTGTAATCCCTTTCTAGGTAGTGGAAGACCGCTGTTAGCCTCCTCTCAGCCTTCTCCTTCCACGCTAAGCAGAAGCTGCTCTCTCAGTCTCTTTCTGCATGTGACAGGCTTCAGACGCAGAACTCTCTTGGTGCCCCTCCAATTTGTCAAAAAGGGCCACCTTCTGGAGAGGCAAAACTGGACACAGTTCTCCAGGTGCCAACTCACAAGTGATGAATAGAGGAAAAGAATCATGCTCCTTGACCAGCTGGCAATGCCTTTGCCAGTGAGTGCCCTCCCAGGCCTCCAAGTCCTATCCTGCAGCGCTGCCAGACAGCCCCAGCCTGCCCTGCGGAATTGGGTGGCTCCATTCTAAGTACAGGGTCTAATGCCTTTCACTGTCAAAACTTTATGGAGTTCCTGTTGGCCCATTTCTTCAGCTTCTCCAGGTCCCTCTGAATGCAAGCCCTGCCTTTCAGGATAGCAATTGCTTCTCCCAATTTGGTGGGTTTATCCTAAATTCTATTAATACATTATAAGAGTATATTTATGCAATAATTAAATAATAAACATTTAATTCAGTATAAGGCATTACCTGTGTTTGTATTGGTCCCATGCATTTTCAGAACTAAATGATGCTGGTATAAATGAAGAAATGGTTTAAATTTCTCATAAAGATGGTCTGTTTTCATTCCCAAGACACATCCTAAACCATGCCAGCATGGATTTTGTGCTGAATTTGAAGACTTTGCTTTGCTGAGGAACTTCAGAAGAGGAGTATTTAGTAAAAGTCTGTAGATCTCAATACAAATGGCAAGTGGAGAAATCCTCTACATCACCAAATCAACTAGATTTGGTTCAGTTACAATTCACTGATTTTGCCAAGAGAACCTGCAAAATACTTTACATATCTCTGTTAGTAAACCACAAATAATTTAAAACACAGGAGGTCACTGAATAAGAATCTAATATAAGAATATTTGACAGCGCAAGATAATGAATGCTATGCGTGGTGGCAAATGCTAAGTATAAAATGCAAAGTTTACAGAGTGTGAGGAGTTATCTCTGAATTCCTGTTTGGTGAAACACAATTGCAATGCATACTTATTGCCACCTTATTTAGCAGCATGAACAATAGGAACTGTTATAAATAAACAACACTATGACAGTTTCACTGCTGTGAGCTTGACGTTTTTGTCTGCAGTCAGTCAAACCGAAAGACAAAGCAATCAGGGAAAAGATTAAGTCAAACATCCAAATTACGGAGTTTCTATTTTTGTTTTAACTACTGTCATCACTGATTTGTCCATGATTTCTGTGAGGAAGCTGCCGGTGAAATTTGACAGGTGTCAGCATGGCATTTGCATGCTCCCAGATTGAAATAAGGGCTTTAAACGTAAATATACATGACTTGTTTAATGTTTCCTTAGCATATCACTAAAAGTCTGAAGTGATATAAAGGGGTTTAAATTTACAAAGCAGAGCAATGTACGTTTAAAAGGATGCAATTAAGTAGTCAGTAATATGGGTCACACACATACACACACACAACAGAGGCAGGCTGTCTTTATAACTTCATGCAATGACCTGGTGGCTCTCACTGCAGTACCTCACCCCTATCCTCTGATGTAAGGATGAAACCACCTCTCCAGTGCAACTGTTCTGATAATAGCAGGTGACTCACTTCAACCTACTTGTCCTCAGGCCTAGTTTGACAGCCACTTTATTCTTTAGAGCCAGCAAAGCAAAACTTTAAATGTGTCACTAACTTACATGAAAACCCACAGAGCATATTTAGTAACCCATATGCTCTGCAAACAGAACTCAGGTCAGAGGTGTACTGAACCCTTTGATTTAATCCAAGTAATATGTATGTTTGGTAAGCATTTGCAAGGTCAGTATTTGAAAACAAGACAGGATGCACATTGCCTAGGTAAGCCCAGAGGCTTGTTGCCCCCATCTTCCCACAGCTGGCACTTTGCAAAGCAGTGCTTGCTTTCAGTGCATGTGCACAGCCCTCTCCATCTTCCTCCTTCACTTTAGATCAGGGCTTAATCTTCCCCTCAGGAATGCACTGGGAAGGCTGGAGGAGACCGAAATCCAGGAGTTTTACTTCAGCATCGCTACTGATCATGATTCTCTGAAATGTCTGTAGCAGACGATTTAATACAGGTTGGTGCTTGAAAGGGAGGAAAAACATAACTGGAAAATTATATTGTACCAGCAGGTTGGCCCACTTCATTCTATTGTATAGATCATAGTACAATTTGAGAGGAATCTTCTTCACCAGAAGTTACCTACCGCATGGAAGAGACCAACTTTTCACAGTGACTCTCTGCAGATGCTTCCCCAAGTAATTTCAGCTAAGCTTTGGGATGCCTATGCATCACATCTGCCTGTGTAACACTAACAAGCAAATCCACAGTACATCTGCCAAGCTCCACACTCAGGCATTCAGATGGAAGACAATTAACCTCTAAAAACTTTGACAAGAAGTGTGTTCATAACAGACCACCTCACTGGAGTCATGTACATAACCACGCTGGTCATACTGCCAGCACAGAATGAAGACACTGAGGCGCCATGTGGGTGCCTGAAAATCCTGGGGGAAAAAATAAATAAAATGTGGTGAAAAAAACATTGAGATTTAAATCCCAAAGCTGTTGAGTTCTACGATATTTTTCTCTGTACAATCAGACTATCAAGAACAGATTTGTGTGTATTTCAAGTTCCTGTGGAATGGAAAGTGCAAGCACATCAGAGCACTGACCATCACAGCTGTCACTGGCTGGCAGTTGTGACTCTGAATGTCTTTCTAAAGGAGTCTTATAAAAGTATATATTGTCCTATCACATGTTTTTGTTATACTAGAAAGGCTTTGTCCCAACCCTGGTATTATGCAAAACCTTTGTTTTAGGATCTCATGCACTGCTTTGGACAAGAATAATGAACCAAGCTGGTTTTTTAAATATAATACACTGTCATAGCACCAAATAAACAGCTCGTACTTATGATCTGCGCTCAGGACTGAAGTTTAGACTGGAATGAAGGGGACACATTCTGTTTGGGGGAGAAAACAATGCAAGTTCAAGAGGTCTTTGACTGCTGAGTTTTTGATTGTTGAACTTTAAGGACCAATTTCTGATGACACAGAAATATATCCCCATATATATCATCAGTTCTGTCCTTTGTGGAAATCTTTCAGCATTTAGGTATTCAGAGACAGTTTTCATCCTTTATCATGAGCTGTCTTTGTTCAATGCCTGCATTTAGTCAAATAGCTTTTTCAGATTCAAAGGTCCTCCAAAAGGATATATTCCAAAGAAGCCTGGAAGTAAGTTCCCAATACAGCTTCACACCTCCCCAGATGCTAGTTTCAAATTAATCATCTGTTCTGGGGACAGCAGATGGAAAATAACGTTCCTGATAAAAGTGGTCTAATGAGAGCTGGAGAACCTGCACTGACTGCTAATTTTACAAGAAGTCCTAAAGAGATCTTTGATTGGATAAATGGGGAATATTGAGGTTTACTGTCTGCAAAAAAAAAAAAAAATCCTCCCACTTCTCTGATATTGAGGAACTTTGACCAAGCAGATGACTGTCCAATCTGTTTTCATTTTGGTCTTCTCGAATTTAGGATCTGGGAATGACACTTGGCTTAATTTCTCAGTCACAGAAGTGAGGTGATGACCTCATTTGAGTTCCACACCACAGCTCCAAATCCTAGCATCCATCTTCTCAGCTGCCAGAAGGAGGACAGAATAAGGAGGAAGTACTTCTCACTTTCTGGGATATAAACAAAAATGACGTTGTGGGATCTTTTTTTCTGTATCTCCCTCAACAGAAAGGCACCTGGAACAGTTTTGCAATCAGTTTCTGCAGTAGGTCCTACCTAAGTTGCTTTTTCTGGTGCTGTGCTGTTCTCCTTTGATCCTTTGTTTTATCCCCTTCCATCATCAGGCTTTTTTTATCCTGTTTTTCCTGCCCAGTTATACCCTCTCCGGCCCATACTTCTTTCTCTCTCTCCCAGGTCTTCCTGCCTTCCTTCCTCTCAAACACTTTTCCTTGCCCAGTTTTCTCCTTCACTTTTTTTAAGGCTTGTCTGTTGCAGAGAAAGTAGAACCTGCCTAGCATACAATTAGACAGAAGCAGTAAACTAATTTTCCCTAAAACAGATAAACCCTTTTTATAGATCTCTTAATTAACCACATTCCTAGCCATCTCCCTCTCTTCTCAGAAGTACAGTGCTTCTGCACTCCCTGCTGTCCCCTTTTTCCTGCATCCCCGCGGCACAGGCTGCTCCTGCCATAAGCGATCGTCTTTTCAATAAGAGCGGTATTATTTTTGGTGCAGCAGGAACTTCATCCTGCCCTAGTTCATGCACTGTACTTTGCCTTCTTTCTTCCTTGCACGATTTGTTGCTGCAGCTTATCACCACATACACTCTGCTCCCCTTCTGCTACAGCTTCAAAGTACTCCAGATTTTTTGATTTGCCTCTCCTACTGCTCCAAGATGCTGAGTGATGCAGAGAACCTCCTACAGCCAGAAAGTAACTGTGATTTTTAGCGATGATGTTTGCTCTAACTATTTAAAGCACACTTAAGAAGACACATAATAAGTAGGTTTGAGGGAAGTGGTAGCAATCCACCCACTACGTTCCTTTTAGCTAACCCTTTAATTAAATATTAAAGATATGGTTCTCAGGAAGATTTAAAATAACCCACTGACGGAAAAAAGAGACAGGTTAAAAAACAGCAGAAAAAGAAATAATCACCCCCGAAGACTTACCACACCTTCGTGCTGTTTTTAACATAATTTTACTGTGCTGATGAGAGAAGAGCTTTTCCAAAGGCAAGTAACAAACCTTATGCTTTCCAGTGCTAGATCACTCTCTATGTTCTCAGGGAGTCACACTATGCATTGCAAATTATTTGATGCTTAAGCAAACATAATAGTTTCCTCTTTCATAAGGGATAGCAAAAAAAAAAGGTTATAAAAACTGAGTAAGTAAATTGCTTGAAATCTTGAAATGTTATTCCTCACTCAAAAGACACACTCTGCTGCTGGATGCACAGAACTGATACGCAGTTTGAGGGGAAAAGTATATACATATATATATACATACACACTGATGATAGCAATGTCTCCCAGTATAAAGCAGGGTGAGATAAATGACAACAAGATGTGGGCAAGTTTGTGGTACAAAGCATTTCCCTTTATAACTGAGTGAAAGCACACCAGGTGGGTACCACAAATGATTAGGGGAGAATGAGAAGAGACTACTGATGAAGATTAGAAGTGCAAGAAACCATGTATCTCCACAGAACTGAGTGGCTCTGCCCTGCATATTCATTTCAGTGAAGGCTTTGATTATTTTTCTCTGTATCTAGCTGACAAAGCATTGGTAGGTTAACTGAGCAGAGACTTTAATTAGTACTGCAAGAATATCTGCACTGCTGCTTCTTCACTTGAGTTTGAATGCCATTGTCCTTTGCAACTCTTTTGTTCTTCTATGCTGTGTGTAGTTTTAAATCAAACTCCAGACCCACAAACTCTCTGCATAGTCTCCACTGTTGCTGTAATAGAAACTGGTCAACCATTTTGATTGGTTCTTGTGTAAGCCATACAAGGGAAAGTGTTTCCAAACACACACTGCTTTTCCCCTCCAAATCAGCTTTACAATCAATACTGTCCTAGTTTCAACTAAAATATCACAACAGATACATCTATATGGTGCTTAGAATCTCAAAACAGCAAACTATTACTTTGAATACAAGAGCAGGCCAAAATGACTGAATTCCTGAGGCAACAGAAATGATACTGGTGATTTTATTCAGCACGTGTCCAATACGATTTTCCATTGGAATCCACATTTTTTAATATTTTTCTATACCATTCTTAACATTACCTTCAGCTTTTATGGAGTCCCTTAGAAAGTTTTTTTTCAATTTGTTTACCAGAAAACTTAAATTTTAATGATTAAATAATAGGACATTTATATACATCAGTGGGTTTTCTCAGATACTGGGCTCTAAGTACATACAATGTCTATTGAGTGAAAATAAAAAAGAAAAATTCCAGTCATGCAAATCATCTTACAAACCATGTTCCATTTGACTTGAAAATTTTTACTCTGTTACTGGCATATCATTTCAAAATTAAATTTTAAGGTTGTTTTGTCCATTTCCATTCATTTGTTTTGCTGTTTTGAAGAACTGACAGGCCACATGCTACTGCAGAAGGTACCAGCAGGGTAATAATTGTTCTGCTACCATCAACAAACTCCTTGGAGCCCTGGTGTGGATGTGTTTGAAAAACCACCTAACCTTCAGCTAACTGCACTGGTTTATTTCTGAACAGCACATCACAATATCAGCACAGAGAGCACATTGTAACCGGCTGGGTGATTCCACTTAATAATTTTTCAACACTAGGACCTTTCAGCATTTTAATTCTGGTTTCATTTATGAATTAAAGGTCATATATAGAGCACAAATGAGGTCTAAATTTAGTCACAGCAGACCACAGTTCCACATAAAGACAAATCTTCAAGTTATGTTGACCTGCTAGGAGACAAAGATAAACAGCACAGCAAACATGTACCTGCAATGCACTGCTTCCCTATTAAATATTAACGGTTTCATTTACATTTAAATGAACTGAGCAGTAATGGATAGACTTTTCCAGTACTGCTGTTTGGTGCTGCTGTCATGGAAAGAAGCTGAAGACAATGTGGGCTGTATGGGGGTAAATGACGCAATCTCAGCATCCGCTCAAGTGACTTCAATGATGACCATTCTCCAGTCTTGAAACATAATCCTACACATTTTTTTTCTCCCCCTCTGTAAACACATCTGTTCATAAATAACTTAGATGTCTCCTTGACATTCATGGTATGTAACTGAAGCTGAAGTAGAAAAGGATGGGCGGTGTACAGCACTGAGGAGATGTCACAGTACTTTTTTCAGCATTTTTGTCAAGTGCAGGTTGCTAACATCAGCCATCAGAGACGGGCGGGGTGACCCACCCATATTTTTCATGGGTCTTCACCAAACTCTTAAATGTTGCTTCAGCTTCCTTTCGACTGAATGACTTTTTTGATTTGCCAGCTTTTCTGCAGATACGGCCCTGCGCCAAACAAAAAAGAAAACCTTCATTAAAGATGTGAACACGCATCTGGAAACCACAGCTCAACTTTTCAATGCATCAGCCCAAGAGGCATTCACTTACGGGTACCAGAAAGCAGAGTTCCCAAACTTGAGCAGACAAATGCATTATTAGAGATGATTAAAAATGATACTCAGTGAAGAGGGAAAAAAAAAGATTAAAAAACAAGAAGAGACATCTGCTGGGCTATTTCTCCCCGGCGAGCCCCTGTGCTGGCACTCTGCCCTGCATGCAGCAACCAGCGGCTGCCGCTGCAGCCGTACCACAGGGCTCACCTCCGTCTCTGCTGCACTGGGACTTCTGCCATTAAGTATTTGGCATGAGGAGCCTCATGCCCACCCCACACAGCCAGGGGGGTAGCCCTGTGCACACAGGGACTGAGAGACACACGCTGATGCGCCACTGAATCGGTGCCTCAGCACGGCGGCATCTCAGGGCTGCCCGTATCTCCCCCCTCGCTGCCAACGCACAGTTGTCACTAAAAATTACATCCATCCCACGAAACACACTTCATGCTTCTTCCTCTAATCTGACCCGTGAGAAATGAACAGCTCCAGCCTTTTTTAAAAGCAGGAGCGCCTTAAACCAACTTGCTTCCAACTTACATCAAAAATTCTAATTTATTACCCCTTCATGACAAGTTTGATAATAAATGAAAGCACAGCCATTCACACATACTGCATTTTTATTACTCTGCAATTAGATATTACCTCTAAATGCACAGCAGTATAAAATTTCAAATCCTTGTTTGGCAATAGAGACTTTTACTGAGTTATTAATAGCTTACCTTATTTTTCACATTGGTCTATGTCAATTACCAACTGAGACATAGGAAAGAAGTATAGCTGCAGATTAAGAGCACTCTATAACAATAAATACCTTTAAAGAAAATAAACAAAATTAAATAAATACCTTTAAAGTATTTGTGCCTACTGGATTTGTCACAAAATAGAACTTTATTAAACTCATCGGTCTAACAGTTTGATAGACTGCACTGAATGCCTTGTTAACAATAAAGGGTGTTGGATGAGCAGATATCATATTGCTGTGTTACAATTATTAAGAGCCGAATTAGTATGTTCTCATTATTTCTATTCTTTAGTTCAAAATGATGCATTAGGGGGCATATTTTGCCTCCTTGATTTTACTGTCATATTGCAATTTATACCAAAAATTGTCATTTGCAATCGCATGCAACAAATATTGAGAAAATAATCAGCAATATGGAAGGGGGGAAAAGCGGGAAAATGGGAAAAAGAAAACAAAATCCATCCTCAGAGTATAAAAGTTACTCTTACAGACTAAAATGAGTAAAGTAAGTCTGCAGTGTGGACAAATTATTTCTTTCTAGAAAAACTGTCAGAATATTGAAGAGGCTCTTTTGTGTTCAATGCTACTTCTAGCATAACAAAACTATGGACACATGACAGAAAAAAGGTGTCTCCTATTCCTGTTTTAACAAGGCATTTTTCAGTGCAGTTTGAGTTCTTCTCAGAACCTACCTTAACTAAAGATTAGGAACAGCCTCTAATTCCCACCTCAACTGATTCACAGTCAACTCCTATTTCACAAAAATAGCTATTTTACCTGTCAATGCTTTTTCTCGCCTTTCTCCCTAGTTGTCATTTACAGACTAGAAATGTATTTCCTCTTTAAATACCCTTTGATAGACTACACAGTGAGGTACCTTCTCCATCTCCACACTAATCTGGCAATTAATATGTCCCAAATAAGGATAATCTGAATGGTTCCAAATTTAACCCTGATCATAAATTTTCTTAGAAAATGCTCACATTTACTTGTGACAAATTGAATAATTAAATAAAACTGAGTAACATACTTTTAAATCTTACTGAATAATTTTAATACATAGCTATATAAAGTATAATTATCAATCATAATTATCTTGCAGGAGTACTTTCATTGTTACAAAACACATTTTGTATTTTCTTCCTAATCTGAGGTTTTGCTGGAAGCACAGTTAGAGAAACATAGGAAGAGATAAAAGCAAAGTGCAACAGATTAAATTGGCACAGGAAATGCTGTCCTCAAAAATCTCACCAATGAAATATTTTTGAAAGCAAACATAAACTTACTGTACTACATTTCTGGATTAGATCCATGTGCCATGTCCTGTGTTTTACCCATTATTTTCTAACATTTAAGGCTTTGATACCTTTCTGCATTATGTGCATAGCACCCAGGACAGTGTGACCCACGTTTTCCCCAGCTATAACAAAGTATTAATATTGAGCTATATGTAGAAATGGGATCTTTGCACTGCTCATGTTTGGTGTCAGCTATGTATGGCTTTCAAAACAGGAAAGAAAGAATTCTCTGGTGTTGCAAAAACGTGTGAATATCATCACATCATCTAAAATGTTACTGGAGCCATGGCAGATGAAATGAGCATTACTCCATGAGTTTATTCTGATACTTTTTTGTTGCAATGGATCATTAAATCCACTTCCATCCTGGTACCATATGCAGGTTGTATGTAAACTGTACCATACAAGAACAGCTAATTCTATGGTGTTTTAGTCCATGTATTTCTGTGTTTATACAGAAACTATGGGTGGCATGGTCAGCACTGTCTCTTATTAACCAATATCCTGCCAGCTGTTTATAATTTGGATAAAATTTAACCTTCTGGACCAAAAGTTTCCCTATTTGGTGCCTCAAGTAAAGAAAGAAGTATGGAATTTCAGCTGACAGAGTTGAGATGCTTTTGAGTCTATACCCGGGTGGTACCTACTGTCTTATTGATTTGTAGCTTTTTGCCATTGCCACAAAACTCTTCCCAAGTTTAAGTAAAAAATGTAATTTTGGACGCAATTATAAAAGAAAGTGTCAAATGTTTTAACAGGCACTGTTACCAGCTCTGACTACAGTTTATTTTCAGACTGCTACTTAAACATGCAGTCATTTTAACTCTGTTCAGGAGCCTGCGAGCTGCTGCATTCTGCAAACATGATAACGATGGTATATACAGTATGTAAATATGCTGCTGGCCACAGCTCTGTTGAACACAACTGCATTTTGACCAGTATCCAAACCTCATGTGTCACTGCTGCTGGGGTAAGGAATATACATCATTTGCACAGCCAATGTTTTGATGTGTCCAGCACCACATCAAGGAAAGGTATCAAACTGATATCTGAACAAGATCAAAACATTCCACAAGAGATTAAAAACAACAGAGAAAAACCTAAGAAAGCCTTTCATAAAGATATCAATGTCGACTTCAGCTCTGAGAAGTCGCACCAGGAGCTTATTTAAATACTTGCAATACTTTCAGGCACTCACAGAGTGCCTTTCATAAAGAAATAACTGAAAACCTAATTAAAGAGTTAGAGAGAACATTTCAGATTTTGCCATCTGCTGTGACTTCGTGTACTTATCAAGATATAATTTTAACAAGCTAGAAACATATGAAAGGTGAAAGCAATGCCACAGCATCCAACTGGTTTACGCAGCCATGCTGAAACCCAGAGGGACGTGTGCTGTGCTCAGCCTCCTCCCTCGCTCGTGCTCCTGCTGCGCCCAGTCTGCATGGCATGGTGAGCAATCGCATGCCACTCATTCGGGCTTTGCCCAAACTAACGAGCTTGAACAAATAGCTGATAAGGATACAATCTATAACCCTGATAACAGCAGGCAGAAAGACCTACTGGAACACAGTCTGCTGCGGGAGCCTTCTCAGGATCCTGCTCCCTCCTGCCATGTTCAGCAAAGACCCAAAGCGAATGTCATGTACGATTTGTCCCTCTGTCCTGGTTTCAGTTGCAATACAGTTCATTTTCTTTCTAGTAGAACTAGTGGTTTGGATTTAGTATGAGAATAATGTTGATAGCACACCCATGTTTTAGCTGGGACTAAGCAGTGCTTGCATTAAGTCAAGGGCATTTCAGTGCCTTGTGCCCTACCCATGAGCAGGTGCACAAGAAGCTGGGAGGGAGCATGGTCAGGACAGCTGACACAAACTGGCCAAAGGGATATTCCATACCATAGAATGTCATGCCCAGTATATAAAACTGGTGGGAGTAGCCTGGGAGGGGCCAATCACTGCTCGGGGACAGGGCTGGGCATCAGTCAGTGGGTGTATCTCTCTCTCATTACAATTATTATTGTTATTATTATAATTATTAGTATTATATTTTTTTACTTAGTTTCAATAATCAAACTTCTTATCTCAACCCACAACTTTTTTTTTTCCCCTGATTCTCCTCCCCAGCCAGGTGGGGGATGGGGTGAGCCACTGGCAGCTGCGTGGTCCTTGCTTCCCAGCTGAGGTTAAACTATGACACATCCACATATGTGGACCACTGTGGGCAAATCTGGGAGCTTTTCTACTTCCAAGTGATGCCACAGTAGTCTCTGCATTCTTCCACAATTATGAACACTTCTCCCCTTCAGAACACCACGTGACACTGAAGTGCATCCACAGAAGTATTCAACTCCCCATCTAGTAGCTCTCTAAAGTATGTCAGTACCATTATCAGCAATGTGCCATGCTGATTCTTCCCCAACACCACCAGGTCACAAAGTGGTCTGAAAAGAGAGTTAAGTCCTGTGCAGAGATACCAAATACGAAACATAAAACTCCTGAGCACTGTAATCCCACTAGGACCATGTATCTGCCCACGTCTGGCCTGCATGTCACGAAAAACAGTCCTGACATTTCTGCTGGTCTTTGCAGAGTCAGGATGGCCTCAGAAGGATTTCTTTGGCAGAAACAAAGCGATTTCCTCTCTCTTGTCAAACCAATGATGGTAGCTTCCAGCCCAAACCCCAACAATTCTAGTGGAGCACACAGTACCAGGTGTGCTTCCATGTGTGTCCTGTTGGCACTACCTGGAAGGACAGGACTATGTACTGGCCATCAACCTTTCACAGGATCATATAATCACTGAAGTCCTGGCTGGAAGGGACCTATGGTGGTCGGTAAGTCCAGCTTAGACACTTGGAGCTGAACTGCCAGCACAGGTCCTGAACCCTTCAAAACTGTGCTCAATTCTCTCCTTATGCCATATCCTAGGTCCCACATTTTCAGAGATTTATTGTATGCAGCCATCAGTCCTGTAAAGGCTGATGTTATTGTGGAAAAAATGTAAGTCCTTGTGCTACACATCTCTGAGATGTCACAGCAAACCCTTCAGGCACATCTAGACTCTTTTTCCTGGACCAGTTACCAAAAAGCTGTACACATTTCAAGCGCACAGCTAAGAGACTCTGGGGCAGGCAAGCCTTCACGTTGTTAGCACAGCTCTTAAAGCAAACTCTTCAGCTCCTGGCAATGCAAATAACTCAAGGTTGGTCTCCCAAAGGAAAATCATACCTGGGCACGTGGGGCTAAACTCTGCCCATCTTGTAAACCACCATAAGGATGCATGGACATTTTCCATTTTCTGCTTCTCTCACTTAGCAGATCTCTTTAGCAGGCTCTACCGACCCCCCTCTGGGTAAATGTCAGGTGACGGAAAACAAGCAAAGGTTGAGAGAAGCGTACAAAAGACTGCAGAAAGTTACTGTGCCACACATGACATCTGTGGTGATCCCTCCAAGGACAGGAAGAAGATCCACAGAGACATGGCCATTTTCCAAGTCTGTTGTCTCAGGCTTCTCCATGGATGATGCAAAAACTGTGAATTTCCAATGTACTGAAGCATGTTATGAGTTTCTGGTATGTAACATGTTCCATATTGTGCCAGCGACTAATGGCTTTGGGCCCCAACCGTTCAAAGCCACATACTATGCAAACATACTCAAATATTTTCTGATAAGGAACAGCTTCAGTGCTTAAGCCTGAACTGGTCTTATCCTAGAATTTTTAAACAAGTTTACAGAGAAAAATATTTCCACTGGCTTTAGAGAGACATTCAAAAGTAGAACGATGCTGAAGTGAGCTACTGTCATGCTCTCAGTGCAAAGATTGCAATGTGTCACAACATCACTGTTAGAGTGCAATATACACAGTCTCTCCCCCCAATTACATGGTTTATAATCTTTTTTCCTTCGCGTACTGATGAGGCACAGTTAATCGTGTCTCAAAAACTGCATATAATTTATATTGCACTATATATAATTATTAGCTATAGCTAAAACAAAGCAGTACAGAAACTGATACAGACAAGTACTGTTGATGCCACAGCATAAGAGAATTAAAAATCTGATGTTTTCCTGCAAATGTGTAATTTCTGAAACAGTATTTCCATGCTTTTTTTGTTCTCCTTTTTAAGGATAATCCATACAAAGAAGTGAAAACATAGCAAGTTCTGGCTTTTAAGCATCCTATGAACTGCGCCTTCTGGGAGTGTAACTGTTCTTTGTCCAGGAAAAAGAAATCCGAGTTCCAGCTGAGCAATTATAAATGCTCATTTATCTTTGTGCAGCCTGATGCCGGTAGCTCTTAATCAATAAAAACACTTACAGCTCCAGTCTCTGTTTGACAGCTACAGAGCACTGCACTGCTCTTCCTCACCTTTCCCAAGTCAGCACAGAGCTGACAGCCTGATTTCAGCACAGATAAGGGTTAAGAAACTCCCTTTCTGCTTTGTATTGGTGGGACAAACTCTGCGTAGGCAAAAGAATAAGAAAATGTGGATGGCCGGCTACATTCTTAGAAGGTGCCTCAAGCATCTCCAGGGCTGAACGTCTTACAATAGTGGGCTTCTGTCAAAATATATAGTCCCTGTCCCCTGCTGCCAGATGTGTACCTGCTAGTCCAGGTGACAGAGGGATACCTTTCTGTGGAATCAGGCACCAGCAGAGTTCCTAAAAGCCAGTCCATGTGAGAAAGCTAGGAACATGACATCAACTCTTTCCATAAGCACACAGGTCCTCCACATCAGGAACCTGAAGTTACCCAAGTTAAACACAGTCATGGGTGTAAACCCAACCAAAGCAAAGCAAAGCATCCTTTATGACAGGCTGAAAAGACAAAGGCTCCACAGTCCAGACAACAGTGTCTATCTCCACATTCCTCAAAGTTTTACAATGCTAAAACAAAAACTGAGCAAAACAGTAGTAAAAAGCAGGCTGCCTCTGGGAACATTTAATCGAGTTAAACGCAAATTTAGTAAGATCAGAGTCACAAGCTGACATGCTTTCCCCCTGCTATTTATACAAACGTGTCAATCTCTTGACTGCGGTATGTTTCATGCTGATGTACATGGACATCTACTCACAGAGCCCCCACTTCTGAGTGCTTTAAGTACATATCCTCAAATGACCTTTGGGAAGAGAGTTATCTGTACTTTACAGGTGGGAAAGAGGAATATAGTGAAGTTATTTGACTTGACCATGGCTGCACCTGAAGCCAATGGCAAAACCTGGAAACTAAACTCGGATAACCTCTTCTCAGGCTAAGTGTTCTAAATAACCTCCTCCCCCCAATAATTGTAGAGTACTAGATATATTTTAACTGACATAATCCAGTCAAATTTACGGAAAATTTGACATTTATAGAAATTCCCAGAAAATGTGAAAGACTAGTAACATCAATTTCCTCCATTTTGCAATGCTTTAGGTATTTTTATGTGCACGTATTATGGAAACAAGCCCTACACATCTTACTGCTGCTGGAGGTTTGTTACAAATGGTAACAAACCTAGAAACAGGAGAAATATGTAGTCATTCCACAGCTCATAAAGTCTGACTATGACAAGCATCTGAGCTCCAGGCCATTTCATAATGCAGGCTTACATCTTCCTTCCTCGGGTTTATCTTCACTTGTCTTTGAGTGAAGGTTTGGGATTGTAACTGACTTGTAACTCTGTCAAGGAGTCACTGCAGAAGTTCCATGGGTTTTGGAGAGCCTGTGCAGAAGAGGATTAAGTCAATAAGGATCATTGATTTTAACAACCCACACAAAATCGTGAAGTAAATGAAAACAGACATTTTCCAAGGACAGACTCTGCACGTGCACGACGTAGGCAGCTATCTGCCATGCATGGCTGAGGACAAGCATGCCTGATGCAACCCTTCCTCAGTGTGACTTCCAACTGGAATGCGGCAAAGACTGGCACCCTGATGCTGTTTCAGAAGAGGAATCACCTGAATGTGTGATGTGTGGTGCCCATTTACCTGTTGTGTGTACACTGGTAGGGACTGCAAATTCATGTTATCAAAGCACACCCACACTTCTCCCTAGCTTAGGCTCCTTCAGTTCCCAGTGCAGCGCTGGTTTCTCTGCCAGCCAGGTTAGGCAACAGTACCATGTCCTTCCTGTGCAGCTTGTCCTGTAACTTCCAGGATCTACTCAGATACTACTGTTTGCAGACTGAGTTAAAGACCAACATCACGGAGTCTTCAGCACCCTTCAGAAATGACCTATGGAGCACAACTCAGACCAGCCCCTGTGCTTTCAAAAACTACAATGATGTCCAACAGAAACTTGCTATTCCATTCACAAGTGCAACAGCTCTATGCTGTGCACCTAAAATTTAAAATTTAAGATACATTTTAAACCATTCAGTCAGCATAACTACCACAGCCTCTGAGATCCTCCCTGTTTAACCGAGGAGGAACTGTACCCAGAAATCTTTTCACCTCCCATCTCCCTTTGCCTGAACATCAGTGTTACCTTTTTTGACATTTACAGGAGAAAAACAGAAACTAAAGGTGAAGGACTGAATACGTCAAGGAAAAGAAGAGCTCTTCACTGACCCTCACCAGCCCAAAGGAGCTGAGATGGGAAAAAGAAACACGGCCAATATTATGTTACTTAGCAAACACCCCACTTAGTGAGAGCAGATGCCCACGCTGGGATATGCCTCAGATCATGCCTAGCAGTAAGACTCCCAGGATATGAGGAGATGAATTACTGTGGAGTTACAAATCTCCAACCTGGAAGTCTCCAGTCACGCATGGAAATCCTTGGGCATTGTGTAGAGCTAGGAAAGCTGCATATTTTCAAGAACAGCCTGTATAAGGAAGAGCAAATCTTCCTCACAATAGAAAGTGGGTTATTTAGGTTACTCCTCCTGAAGGATATCACCCTTCAGGACTGGGCTTTCTGCCTTTGAAAAAATACAACTTTCAAGCAAGTATCTGACAAAAGACTCCAATACTACAAGGTTCCCTCTGCCTGAACACTCTCACTGAAGAAAATGAGCACTTCTTATATAATTCATGGAAGAAGAACCTTGCTCTTTTGAGCAAGTTCAATGTTCTTACAATTCCAAAGCCACAATTCTTTCAAATTCTTATTTAGGAGATCAGCCAAGTGTTGCCAGGAAGAATTAGTTCTCCCTCCATAAAAGCATGTTTTAAAATAAGTAGTTTGTTTCAATTTAGGGATTTAATTTATTTGATGACTATTTTAACATTAAGGATGAGAGTTGAAAGTAATTTTAAATTTTCATTTTTATTCTTTGAAGGAGAAAAATGGAGATTATGTTCCCCTTGCTTTTTAAAAGAATTAGAACAGCCTCTTATTTCAATGAGTTGGAATCTCTGTGTCTTCATTCCTCTCAGTAGAATATATTTGCATAATAATAGTGGATGGCCAGAACAGCAATATATCAGAGTACACACACGATATTTTTTCCAGCCTGTTCATCAGGCCCAGCATCTCAACATAGCAAATATATATGCTCCCACTTACATTTCAGCTTGACAGTCCTAGGTTTTTCAATTGAAATAAAAGAAATATCATAGAAGGCCAATAGATCTGATTTTCCTCTGTAGCTAAACAATACTGTTATCTCTTTGGCCCAGCATTTATACCTTTTCATAGAGAACATGCCCCCTAACACAGTCTCCTCTGTCACCTTTGTATATGAGTCGATGTGGTTTTTACCCATGGACGTAAAGTAATATTTATTTCCTTGATGATAACCATCATAATTTTCTCAGGCAAGTAAACGAAAGCAAAAAGCAAAAGAGTTTTCATTTTTAAGGCTCTAATTCAGAGGCCAGTGTGTTCTCTGTACATTTCTGCAGCCTTTGAGATTAGCTGATTTATTCATGGCTGCAGTTCTCAAACCCAGCATCTGGAGTATGAAAACCATGGATTTGCAATTAATTTCTGCTATACATATTTGAAAGAACCTGGAGTCTGCTGACCTCCTGGACACTGTGCAAGTCCCATCTGCTATCTGCTCGCTCACACTTTTGTTTGAAATGATGAAGAGGGAGTAATTTAGACTATGATTAACAGCTAGCTTCTGTAGCTGTTTTTCATAAAATAAGCTCATCTCTCCTGTTTCAATTTGGTAGAAGTCAGCTGGGATACTTGTATCTTTAAAATGGAAAGATAAATCTGTTCTATAGTCATACAAAGCATTTACCATTTGAAGCAAACAAACAGGATTCCACCTGAGGTATTTCTAATATTACAGTGTGAGGAATCAAAGTACTAGATACCAACAACTTTTATTTGAATTCAGGAACTTCTCTGAGACATAATTAAAGCTTAACTACAAACTATCTTTTCATTTTATTTAAATCATGAGAGAGAGGCCAACAACAGAAAGAATATTCAGAACTAGGGGTTCCTTGTTCCTATTTTACTATGTCCTGTCAAAATTTTTATGCTCCTCCCTGGAACAGTTGTATGGTACTTCTGTTCAATGGAAGAATAAGGGAGTATTTCCCTCAAAATGAAGACCTTTTTCCATGACATAATCTGCAGTCGCCAGTTACCTGATAGCTGCCTTTGGCTGGAAGTCTTGTCTCCAGCCTCCATGGACAGAACAAGGGAGTCATAAAAAGACAAGGCACTGGTCAGCACTACTGCAAGCTTAAGTCTAAAGTCCCCAAGGCATCAGGTGCAGCTCTGTTTGTTGCTCTCAAAAAAAGAAGAAAATCCCTGATGCATTATTTGGAAACTGGTATACATAGCTTTGTCCTCTTTCATAAGTCCACCAAACCAGCATCAAATCATTCCTCTTTAGTGAGTAACAATATGTCTATTAGAAACACAAAAGCCTTTCCTACTTTTGGACAAAGTCTGCTCCTTTTCCTTTGGGACCACATCATCCACCATGATTTCAGGACAGGCACATGCCTCCTCCCCAAAATACGGCCACTGGTCTCAGCCCTGTGTGTTGTCACTCAAAGAGAGCCTTGATGAACTTCCTGCTGTTCCAACCCTCTCCTGTCACCAGCACTGTTCCCCATTTCTTCCTTCAATTATTGATATTATTTTAACAATGGCACCATTAGGAGGAAGTAGAGAGCAACACGCTAATTTTTAAAGCTTTCTCTTTAATTATCAATAAACCATTTTAAGGGGCTAAGGAGGAATAACACTCAGTGGGCCACCTCCATGGCCAGGATGGACAGACAGACAAGACATGAGAATCTCTGCCTAGACAGGCATGTCAAACCTTTGCCTCCAGGACAACAAACAACTGGTTTTTAAATTACTTCATTTGCATCACCCCACCTCCTTGGCTGGCACGAAGGCTCTGCAGCGGCTCACAGCCACCGCTTCGCTGGTTCAGCAGGGCCAAGCTTTTGCCTGTGATGACAGGAGCCAGTGAGCAGCTGACTGTGCAGGAAGCAAGTACAAAGTCATCCCTTTAAAGCAAGGCTACAGTTGAGTTAAGGACAACACCAAGTTTTTTAAAATAAGATTCTGGATCCCAGACAGATAAACAGTCTTCGGCCTTTGATGTACTGAGAATTCCCCTCAAGATACTGACTAGAGCTGTGTGAATAATTGATTTTCTCAGCTGAATAGCTGAAGCAACCAACCAAACAAACCCCAACTTGTTTGTTAATTAGCATTTTTTCCTTGAAAACTGAGAAAAAAAAAGTTAAGTTTCTCGATGGTTGAACTGTTACACTCAAAGAAAAATATTCTCTCTTCCATTTTAAACATTTTTCTTTACAGCCAAAAGAAATCTAAAAATGCAAAACTTGATTGATGATAGGAAGCAAGGGTGTGCACCCCATAAGGTAGGACATCTCTCAAGCAAGGTCATCTGAGGCGTATGGTTCCTGCTTTGTGAAATCTAGAGAAACAGCCACCCTGCTTTGAAATCCAGTCCCTGGGACACATGCTCAGGTTTGGGAACCTGGACTCATGAAGGCAATACTGAAAAGTAATGGAAAACTACTTATTTAATGTCTCTGTTATTCACTTATGCCTCCTTATAGAAACAACTCCTGAGTGACATCCCATACAATGCCAGAACGACTTAATTTCTCTTTTACTCAGCTAAAAGTTCTGTGAAATCAATTTAAAAAATCTAATTTTTTCAAGATTCTTGACTGTCTGAAAATGTATTTTCAATGTTAGTTTTATCTGCTTTATATCACTTTGTCAAGAAACAGAAGGTCATACATGCTCATAGTTACTATTAGCTCTCTCTGAAGAACCAGCAGAGAATGGCAGCATCACAGTTAGCTCAGCAAAATGGGACTGATGGGAAACACTGCATGAAATCAGCCACCCTGGTTTTATCACTTGAATCACCAGGAGGAGGAAGGTGTGCCAGTGGGAAATTCTGCCCTGCCCACTCGCACTGGTGCCCATGCCAGCGAGGTGCACTTTTGGATGTGTCACAGGCTGGAGCACTCACAGTGATTTCATGCTAAATCATGGCTCTGCAAACCACTGCCATTTCTCTGGAAGGTCCTGTTGACCCAACGGTGGCAGCAGCGCCTCATGTCCCACTCAGCCCTACAGCTGCTGCCATTTGCTCAGGCAGGATAGTTCTGAGGTGCTGGACAACAGCCCTCACCATTCCAGCTTTGCTGATTAAGAGCAAGCTTCTTGAATATTTCATGCTATTGCAGGGTGCAGGCTGCTTACAGAAATTACACAATTAACCTGGTGACAGTCATCGCTGTTGGTTCAGGATGGCACCTTGCAGGCACCAGGACTGCCCACGGCACGGCAGGAGTCACCCAAACCTGGCCCTGCAGCGCTGGGGAATGCAGCACCTCAGTCCATGATGCTCCGCTGGCTCCATTTTCATTTTTAAAAACTACATGGTCCAAAGTAGATCACCTGTAAAATGAAATGGGGATAGGGGAGCGCCAGTCGTATTTTGAGCCCTATTATGCAATGGAGTGGGGATTACATAACGAGGGGAGTGCAATTACAGAAACGTGGCTCCCATGACACAGAGCCTGGCTACGGTGACAGGCCAGCAGCCCATCACAGGCGACACCTCTCTAACCCAGAAAACAAATTTAATGACAGCATTGCCTAATAACCTTTCCACTTGGATTGAACAATCCGAAAGGTTGAAATGTGCATGTTATATCTACTTAACTACTAAGTTACTGTCAGCAATTTATTTCTGTCTTTTTTTTTAACCCACACGCATTCTCTTTTTATTATAATTGACTTTGTAAACTTCTGGAAGAACGTTACTGAAACCTTTGTTTTTCAAATATGTTCATTAATGATGCCCACACAGACATCTTCTGTTATCAAAAACTGGTGCTACTTTCTGTAAATCCTTTAAGTGGTTTAGGGAAGAAAATTGTCAGATTACATAGCTGAGAATTTATTACTAATAAAACAATTCAGTGCTTCTCTTCACTGAGCCATTTTATGATCCCAGTAAATCTTCATTTAACATCTTTAGTATTCAACATTACAGAAAGTGGCTGAATTGTTAAAAAAAATGAGAGAATTTAGCATTGTCCTTCTAAATTTGTGTTAAAAATAACAGGAACTATGGCCTCTCTAAGAAAGAGATGGGTTAACAAACAGATGTAGTAAGAGTAGCTACAGAACTTCAACCCCAAGCTCAGTGTTAATTAAATTTTTTTTTCTGGTAGATGTTTCTTATATTCCAAGGTGACCTAGGAAACTTGACCTCTTCAAATGAAGTGCATAGAGAACTACTATTTGATTAAAGAAAGCTGCAGTAGGCCCAAACCAAATAGGGGAAAAGCAAGAAAAGCCACTGACGGAAGCGCCTGTTGAAAAATCAAAATTAATTTTCAGTCTTAAGAAAAATTGAGCCTTTCCTTCTGCTCATACAAGCAGTTCCATAGAAGGAAACAGCAGTAATCTCAGTTTTAAGCAAATGAAAAATATGTTGTTATTATTCACTATTTTCCCACCTTCTTGCCAAAGGACAAATTTAAGAAGTTACTTAGTATCATATACTGACAGACACGGAGCTGTGCATGTCCCTTGAGTTCAAGGGCATTCACAAACAGGAAAACCACTCAGTCACAACCATGTGTACATTGCCCACTACAATAACCATAAAAAAGGACTGCTTATGAAGTTCACCAGCAGTATTTACCCATTTATTAAAAACGCTTTATGAAATACTTCTAAGGATATTCTGCCGGAGAGAAAGAAAAAAAAGCCAACATAAACCCATCGATTCAGCTCAAACGAGATCCTCTGCCGTGGGGACCGATCATCTCCTTAGAAGAGGAGAGCTGGCAGGAACGTCAAGCTGCTGCAGCTTCAGTACATACCCGAAATTACTTGTTCCTTTCGGGCCAGACGGTTTGAAACTGGCACAACTTTTGCCAGCAGCTCAGGCAGAGATTCCTGATGTGACCCCGAGACACAGCTCAGCCTGGTGTGCCAAGCCTCAAACCCAGGTCGCCCCTTCTCTCCCGAGGGATGCTATGCGGGACAGCACAGACAAAGACCTGGGGCAGCAGCTCCAGCTCCGCCAGCGGCAGCACTGCACGCAAGAGACCCGCGAGTATGGCCGACGAGTTGGGGAAGGGCAGGAGACGGGAGGCTCCAAACACAAACCCCACCGGAGCCCGTAGAGCCTCTTTTGCTTTGAGAGGAAGGAGGTGCCCCTGGGGCGCATGGTACCCTGGTGTGCCACAGGCGGCAGAGCCAAGCAGAGGGACAAAAGCCGGGTGGGAGGTCACGATGGATGCATGTGCTGCTCGCCCCTCCAAGCTACCCCGCACCTCTGCTGCACTTGCCCGAGAAGGCACCCCGGAGTCACACGTGTGTCCTTGCCTCCGCCTCACCGGTGACACCCGGTCCTCGGGGAGAATTGTCACCCGGACCTGGCCAAGGTCAGCCGCCGGCTGGCCGCCTTTGGGGTTCCCACCCTAACACCTGCACAGACCCGCATCCCGAGCGATGGATGTACGTGCTCCTCCCCGAGCAGGGAGCCCTACCTGCCCCTTGACCAGGCTGGCGGCGAACTGCCTCATGACGGCCTCCACGGTGTAGGCGCTGGACCAGCCGCGGGGGGTGAGCAGCTCCATGCAGATGGCCCCGCCGTCCAGGACGTAGCCGTTCTCCAGGCGGGGGCTGAGCACCCTCATGAAGGGCGGCGAGAAGGGGAAGTTGTCGGGGAAGGTGAGGTTGAGCAGGATGTACTCCGTGTTGGTCTCCTTCATGTCCTGCCACAGCACCGAGTCCTTGTCCACCTGGTGCAGCTTCACGTTCCAGTCGAAGAGGCTCTCGTCCACCAGCTCCACCGAGATGAAGCGGTCGCTGAGCCGCGCGATGTCCTGCAGCTCCTTCATCAGCCGCCGGGTCCGCACCTGCGTGCAGTGCTGCTGCCGGCCCGCGGGCACCAGCGCCGCCGGCCCCGACCCGCACCCGNTTGCCGGCGCCGGGCTCCCGGCCCACCTCCCGCGGCTTCTCCCGGCCGCCTCCCGAGCGCGCTGGCGGCGGGGGCTGCTTGCCCGGCTCCGGCGCTTTCTTGTTCTTGTGGCCCCCGGGGCTGCCCT